>CM061543.1:264544629-265144629 GCA_030864215.1 Capsicum pubescens
TATTTTCTTTTTCTTCTTATTTTTTCTATTTTATTTTGTTCCTTTTTTATTTTATTTTTACACTTATATTTGTCATTCTTCCTTTTTTTTTCTTTTTCATTTCTCTTTTTTTTGTTTTTTTCTTTTAATATTTTCATTTTTTTCATTTTTTTACTTTTTTATCTCTAACTTTTATTTTTGAAAAGATAAATATGTATATCACGTACAGATATTCAAAAAACATACAAAATAAATAGTCATACAAATTTGGATATGTATTTACAGTACAAAACATACATATGTATTTACGAAATACATATCATATTCATATTAAACAGTAACAAACATAACTATACTATATATCTTCATATGTATTTGCAAAATATAAAGGTGACTCAAATAAAATAAGAATATATATATGGATCCGGTATGTATTCTGTAAATACATATGCAGAGCTATATGTATTTTATACGGTGTTGGATTTATCTTTGAACTTTACATACTATGTAATTTTAGAGGGTAACATATGTACTTACTTGTTTTCTTTTACTATTTTAAGATATGTATATGTATTTTTTTATTACCTATATGTATATAATTGTCATTTTTGTTATAGAGATTTTGTGTCCTATATGTTTGTATATACATATGAGTCCGATATGTATTTCTTTAAATATATATGCAGATATATATGTATATTTTTTACGGTAAATACATGTGCAGATCTGTATGTCTATTTATTTTGTATATTTTTTGAATATGTATATATGATATAGATATTTATCTTTTAAAAATAAAAGATAGAGATAGAAGATTGAAAAAAATAGAAAAAAAACAAAAACGAAAAATAAAAATTCAAAAAAAAAGTGAAAAAGGAAAAAAGAAAAGAAAGAGAAATAGAAACTGGAAGTAAAAGTGTAAGAACAAAAGTGAAAAAAAAATAAAAAAAAAAAAAGAAGAAGAAGAAAACGAAAAAAAATATAAGAAAAATGAAAAAAGAAAAAAAAATAAAAAAGGAGAAGTAGAAGAGAGAAAATAAAGTGGAAAGAAAAAAATGAAAAAGAAAAAAAAAAGATTAAAAAAAAAATGAAAAAACTAACAAGAAAATATAGTTAGTGATATAAGAGAATGATATTTTTAAATTTTGCAGATCATGGAAATAATAATCTTCATATTTGAGTTTGATTTGAAAAAAGAATCTAATAATTTAAATAAAAGTAATTTATGATAATTTAATTAGATGGATAATTATTCCTTATTTAACTCAACTAATTTGAGTAAAATAAGGGCAGTAAATCTTGTTGTATATGTATTTGTATAGCAACAGTTTACTTAAATACAAAATACAATTTGCTATTTTTCGTAATTATGAAACTGTTGCTTTAAAAGTTACAATTAAGGCTCGATGATTGCTAATTCTGAAATTTTTCCTAAAATTATTGGGCCCAGTAATGGTGAGACGTAAAACAGGTGCTTGAGCCGCTTTACTGTTGGGTCGGCTCTGACAAAGTTTTTTCCCTTGCAACTTTTTATTACTTTTGTGTTTGGTATGATGGAAAATGTTTTCTTGAAAAATGTTTTCCTGGAAAATAAGTTGGTTTTCTACTTATTTTCTCATGTTTGGTTGGTGAGTGAAAAATATTTTCCGGAAAATATTTTATGATATTTGGTTGGTGAGTAGAGAATATTTTTTAGAAAAATATTTTCTACTGTTTGATTGATGAGTAAAAAAATATTTTTTAGAATATACTACTAACTGTTAACTAGTATATCAGTGCTTCTAACAACTCAACAATTTGTAAGAAATAATTTAAGCATAACAAATAATATCAATATCGAATACTAAAATACTACAATCACTAAATTTAAGCAATTATTAATTAGCAAATATAGGATACTTTTTTCAACATTTTGTCGGGACAATCTCAAGATACTACAATCAATAGAAATATAACGGAACAATAAGCTTATTCAACCTCGTGAAACAAGTTACATCGATGACAAGATGAAATATGCAATTAGCAAAAGTAACATAGGTACGTCTTCCTCTATGAATATGAAAATAACAATACATTCAAAGAACATTGAAAATGGAAAAAATTCGGACTTCACTATTTTTTATTTCAAGCAGTGAAAAATTGAAGCAAAGCACAGTGAAAAATATTTCTGAATAATGTAATTTTTTGAGAAATATGAATTTTTTGAGTCATGTGAATATGAGTGTTGTTGGGGTGGCGAAGATGGGTGGGGGTGGGGATCATAAGTCACAGTTGTTATTTTCTGGAAAATGACTTCCCTTGACCCATGAGGGAAGTCATTTTCCATCAAATTGAGGAAAATGAGTTGTTGTAGAAAATATTTTCCCAACATTTCATTACAACCAAATAAGGAAAAATCGGAAAACATTTTCCATCATACCAAACACACTAATATATCAAAAATATTTTTTATCATGTTTTTTTTATTTAAAATATTGAAGGACAAAAATTTCAAGAACAGAAGTTTGACCATCCAAAAATAAGTCATTCTTGCAGATGTGTTGAGTAAAGGGCTATTACTTAATTCGTCCCAATTCAAGATCACTTCTCAAACAATTTGTTGTTACAATTTTATCACCAAAAATATTCCTCTTATCTTTACATATCCAATATTCTTCATATTTATTCCGAAATTTATCTATTAGCCCACAACAATAAACTTCTGGATTACAATCTCAAAACTCTCAAGGACAAGTTATACCTTAAGATGATCGATTATAAATGTTTATATTTTGTTAGTAAAATATTTTTTAAAATCACCATATACAACTGATCCTTGCAACTTTGATCCATTTCACTAGTGAATATTCATAAATTTAACATAATTACTAAGTGTTTGAACACTCAAATAGTCGTGTGATGTGTTAGTTATATTATTATGCTTCATATTAATTTGACGGTAATATGATTCTGCACTAATTAAATTTGATAATTTTTTTATAAACAAAGACAAAAAAACATATTATTTTTATTAATTGAAGGTTATATATGTTGAGTTATATATTCTCCTCTGTTTGTCTTTACTTATCACGTGTTAGAGTCAAATTGTACGGACTTTAACCAATATTTTAATATGTGTTTTTTATATTATATTAATCTGAAAAAGCATCGTAACTTAAAGTATTTTTTGTCTAGTTTTCAAACATCTATATTTAAAGTATTATATTGGCCTAATTTAAATTAACTTACAAGATTAGTCAAATTAAATTTTATAAAATAAAGAGAAAATACCCTATTTCACCCTTGAACTATACTCAAAACGGCAGATACCCACCTCAATCTGACGGGGTCCTATTAACTCCCTAAACTAATTATGTAATTTTGACACCCGTAGTGCCTACGTGGCACATACGTATGCCTACGTGGACCCTTCAGTGTGTTGTGCAACGTATGTGTCATGTATGTGCCACGTAGGCACTAAGAGTGTCAAAATTACACTTTTAATTAGTTCAGGGAGGTAATAGGACCCCCTTTAAGTTGAGGTATGTGTCTGCCGTTTTGGGTATAGTTCAACGGTGACATAGAGCATTTTCTCTAAAATAAAATGAGACAAATAAAATTAAAGATAAAAGTATAACACAACAATCAAAAGGAAAAATTTGTCATTAACTAAGGTACAAAAGTAATATTATCCCATATTATTAACATAGATATTACTGTCACTCTTACAAATTCCAATATTAAGTCTACCAACCATGCATTAGATTTAACTGGTCAAGTTTAGGACCTGCATAAAAACCATCACTTTGTACTTTCCAGTAACAAGTACGGAGAGAAGACTTGGAACACAGCTTGGTTAACGAATTACTAAAAACATCAAACGCATTTTGTTTTTCACCCCACCAGAAATGACAGAAGAAGAGGGTCGACTCCCAAAGATTTTGAATAAATCGAAAATGAAAATCTTCGCCCACTTTAAGCATATGTGTTCCAAATTCATCATCTTTAGATGCACAATGATACCACAAAGGTATATCATCATTTGGGAGAGCACTAACTATATGAACCTCATAACGTACACTGTTATAATTCCCTGCTATTGCTGGATAGATATTACCGATATGTAAGATGAAGAGTAAAATGAAAAAGCTTTTGGCCAAACTCATGGTTGATTTGTTCTTAACAACCTTACTTTTTATCTAAGCTAGTTTATATAAAGATGAATATTAAATGATTTTTGCCCTTATTAAAATATGGATAAGATTGAATTAATTCTTTATATGCTCATTCAATTATTAAAAATTAGTATTAGTATCCGGGCGATGCGCGCACAATATTTAAAAAAAAAATTATAACAAAAAATATAGATAAAAATAATTTAGATCTATAAACTTATCAAATGAATACGAAGAAAAGTCAAAATTTTCGATTAAAAAAGCCATCAGTCGATGTCTCAGTCATATTTCTTACATTTTTCTATATCATAAATGTTTATAAACCTCATTATCTAGTGATACTATTTACCGAAAGCTTACAATCTAATGATGATGAAATTTATTGCTAAGTAACTTGCTTTTATTTAAAATTCTTATTGTCGTACACATCAGTTAATCCTACAATAATAAATTATTTTTATATTTAAATAAAGAAATTATCAAACTTACCAAATTATTTTTTCTCAAGAAAAAGAATATTGTGTAAAATTACTTTCAACAAATGATTTTCTTATTCAACGCATATGTTGTGAATGCAATATTTAACCTCCTAAAGTATTTCTTCTTTTACTGAACTCATATTTGAATCGGTAATGACATTTCATCAACATGTTTGATCTCACATCCTATCGAAATCTAATGATCAAAGAATTAAAGAGAGAATCAAGAAAGTCAATCATCTTTATATCATAATTATGCAAGACTCCAAAATAATATATAATCAAGGAACTATATTATCAACAATACAAATTTGTATAAAAAAATAATCAAACTAACAAACTTATTTTTCTCAAGAAAGAAACACTGGATAATTCAAGTAATTACCGACATATCATTTCATTGTTTCAAACTTATGTTACACTATTAATGCATTGTTCAACCGCTTCGTACTTGAAATTAGTGATAACATTTTATCAACTTGCTTTGATATCTTACTCCACGAAAACTCGATCTTTAAAAACTGAAATTCATGAAAGAAATTAAAGTTAATGTTTAGAAAACTATCAACAATCTTATTTTTACATTTACATAATGAAGAACTTGAGAAATAAAAATAAAGCTAATGATCAGTAACTAAAAAGAAAAGAAGAAGAAGAAGAAAGTGTAACAATATTTATGTGTTATTGAAGGAATATATATAAGAAGTAAATTTTCATTTTAATTTGAATTCAAAACTCATATCATCATTTTATTAAAAATATCAATTATATTTGAATAAGATTCTAAGATTCATATTTCATATCCACTTTATTCTTCATATGAAAATATATTTTTTTAATTTTAGAATGGCTCTTTGATTACAATAACATCTTTAGATATATATAAGAGATGGTTTCTCCATGCCTGCTTCAGCAAACTGTTTTCTCCGTGATTTTACTATATCACCCTTAATTAATTATTATAAATTATTTATATATTAAAAAATTAATAATATTTAATTAAAAAATAAAATAGACATTTACGACATATCTGCTTCAGCTGATTCAACCGTAATTTTATTATATCACCTTTAATTAATTATTATAAGTCATTTATATATTAAAAAACTAATAATATTAAATTCATAATTTCACTATCACCATTAATTAATTATTATAAGTCATTTATGTAGTAAAAATAAATAATATTTAATTAAAAAGGTAAAATAGACATTTATAATGTCTGGTTCAATAATAATTTTACTATGTCACCCTTATTTAATTATTATAAGTTATTTATATATTAAAAAAAATATTTTATTAAAAAAGTAAAATTTACATTTATAATTTGTCTGCTTCAATTACTTCAACCATAATTTTGCTAAATATCACCTCTAATAATTATTGTAAGTCATCGAAGTATTAAAAAATTAATAATATTTAATAAAAAAAATAAAATATATAAAATGATAATTAACTTTTGTTTTTTTAAACTAACTTGACTTTAGCAGACTGCTTGCTCCATGATTTTTATATCACTCCAAATTAATTAATATAAGTTATTTATATATTAAAAAATTAATAATATTTAATTAAAAAATAAAATAAACATTTATGACATATCTACTTCAATCATAATTTTACTATATCACCCAAATTAATTATTATAAGTCATTTATGTATTGAAAAATTAATAGTATTCAATCTGTGATTTTACTATATCGCTCATAATTAATTATTATAAGTCATTACGTATTAATTATTATAAGTCATTTATATATTAAAAACTAATAATATTTAATATAAAAAATAAAATATACATTTATGACATGTTTACTTCAGCTGCTTCAATCATAATTTTACTAAATATCATCCTAATTAATTATTATAAGTCATATAAATATTAAAAATTAATAATATCAATAAAAACCAGTTTAATCATAATTTTACTATATATTTCCTAATTAATTATTATAAGTCATCTAAGTATTAAAAAGTTAATAATATTTAATGAAGAGGTAAAGTAGACATAAAAAGATTAATTAATTTTTTATATTTTAAATTAACTTAACGTCTTATATGAGACTCACTTAAATTTTTTTAAGGTTTCAACATGTCTACTTATGTTGCTTCAACCGTGATTTTACAATATCACCCCTAATTAATTATTATAAGCTATTTATATATTAAAAAATTAAGAATATTTAATTAAAAAATAAAATAAATATTTATGACATGTTTGTTTCACCTACTTCAACTGTAATTTTACTAAATATCATCCTAATTAATTATTATAAGTCATTTAAGTATTAAAAAATTAATAATATTTAATAAAAAAGATAAGATAGATATGAAATGATAAATTGACTCTTGATGTTTTAAATTAACTTGACGTCCTATATGATGCCCACTTATTTTTTTACAAGAATTTCTTATAGTAATTTTGCTTTATCAATTCTAATTAATTGTTACTTAAGATATGTCTACTTCGCTGCTTCAATCGTGATTTAATTATATCATTATAATTGATTATTATGGTCATCTAAATATTATACCACTTAAAAACTTAAATTATTTATAAATATAATTGGCTATCAATGCTGAAAAAGTTATTATAAATATAATTGGCTATCAATGCTGCAAAAGTTTGAACAAGAAGAGTAATATAGATTATTTGAAAATTACATGAGAAGTATTATAAATCATAATAGTTAACAACTTAAAATATCTAAAAAAAATATTAATATGTTACATATTTCAAAAAAAAAGAATACGTAAAAAATACCGTAAATCACAATAATTAACAAATTAAAAAGTTTAAAGGACAAAATGCCTGCTTTGGCACTTCTTCATTAATCCTTTGCCTTGCCTTCATTTTTCCTTCCATTTTAATTTGTTTTTATTTTTTTTTAATTTGTTATATATTTTTAAAAAACGTAAAAATTTCTATAAATCACAATAATGAACTACTTGAACATTTTTAAAGATATAAAATATTTAGTTGACTCTCGAAATTCTATAATTGTCTGTCAATGCCACAAAATTTGGACAAGGAGAGTAACGTATATTATTTGAAAATTATATTAAAAAAATTATAAAATACAATAGTTAACAACTTAAAATGTCTCCCAACTTATTATGCATTCTTATAATTTAGCATCTAATTAGTATTAAATTTTGAATATTTATTTTTAATTTTAAAAAATTCTAAATATAATCGATGTTGGGCCAGTGCAAACACAGGCCCGTCCCCCTAGTCTATATATAAGTGTCACTTTAATTACTCTGATTATTTTCTTAATTAACATCCTTTGTATGATTCCTTGATTCCCTTGTCTAATTGTGAAGAAATCAAGAATATTAATTGTCATATAATTATTTCTTATGTGATAAAACTACAAATATTTTAATTTCTTAGCAACATGTGACTTATCTGATTTTGAAATTAAAATATTTATTTTTTAGTAACATAGTTGTAATTTGCATATTTTTTAAAGAATAACAATTAATAATTTTTTTTTTCAATATGCCACATGACTTAACCTCATATTTCTTAGCTCACCGTATTTAAAATACTAATTTTATTAATTACGATAAAGAATATAAACAAGAGAAATAGAGAAGCTAAAATAAACTCTTAAATTATTTTTTTAATATTATTCCTCTTCATCTAACTTCCCCGAAAATCTCTTGTAATTAATTTTCCTTTAAATCTCTTTTAAATTACCAAAAATAAATATAAAAACTAATGTTTTTCTTTAATTGTAAAACCCTTTTCAGTAAATAAATTTACTTTTACTTAAAATATACTTTCACCATAATCCAGTGACATATTTTTAGGAAGTTTTGTGAAATATTTTATTGTGAAAATATGAGTCAATCAAAATTGATTTTAACCAAAATATAAAATTTTCAAAAAACTTTCCTTGTGTATTAATTCTAAGTTCAAAATTTATATTAAGATTACAATTGATTGCATAATATCTACTAATTGATTAGTTGCATTCTCATTGATTTCAAATTACAATTATTATTAATTAAATTGATAGATTAATTTGTTTAGAATACATGTACATTATAATTCAAGTGACTTAGTTTTAGAAATTATCCTAAACTATTACTAGATAATGAATTTTAGAATTTATTTAGTTTTTGTTAGAAATATATTACCATATATAATGAATGTCTACTTTACCATATATAGTGAATGTCTACTTTACTATATATAGTGAATGTTTATTTATGAAAAAGTTAGAAACCCCAAAGTTAGTTTTTTCCTATAAATAAAGGGGTTTTCCTTTATTGTAATTAAACCAATCAAGAAATCTCTTAGGAGAAATAATAATTACTCTCTTTTCTATTTTCTTCTTCTTATTTGTTTTATATTTCATAACACGTTCTTGGCACGAGACTTTGCCAAAACAAGGTGAGATTATAAATATAAAGGTAATTTCAAAGTTAGTAATTCCTTATATTATTTGTCTTTTGCTACTAATGATATAATTATTGTTGGGATTGAGGAAAAATAATTGGTTTGGACCACTTATGCTTTTAATTTGTTTATGAAAAATAATATTATTGAAAGATATGATGATGAATTTAAGTCACATCTCATTGAGAGGATAAGACGTTGGGTTAAAAGTTTCAATGCACCATGATGATAAGATGTTGGGTTCAAGTCCCATCAAGTTATAGCCTAAGACGCCTTTATATGGATAAGATATTAAGTTTGAATCTAAATACACCATAGTGATGATATTATGGTGGCTAAGGCAAAATAATGGGTGTTTGATGAAAAGTCATGAAACATATCCCATTGATATGCTCTATTCCATGGAGTGAATATAGTAGCAATATATGATGAATCTAAAAGTTGACAACTTATTCCATTTGTAACACCCCGTAAATTTTTTCGTACACTTATTGCGATTATATGGAGTCCTAAAGGCTTGCGTATGGGTTAAATTAAGTTTATGGTGTTCGGAAGTATCCCGTCAATAGTTTTATGTAAAGGTATTGGAATAAGCTTTCCAACGATATAAAGTTTGCCCAAAACAGAGGAGTATTTCATATAAGCGAGCACATTCGAAATTTCAAAACGGTGGCCGGGAAGCCTGTGAACAGTAAATCTGCAGGAAAATTACTGCAGCTAGGTAATTTTTTTCTGGATCAACTTAAGACGATCATAACTCCTTGTACAAAAAGAGCTATGTGAGCTGCTATATATCGACGAAAATCTCCGAGAGTCTTCTTTCCGATGAAATTGGTTTCATCCAAATCCAATGTCTGAGTAAGGAGCTATACCCGTTTTACTACAGCCTATCAAAAAAAAAAAACAGAATTTTGGGACAGATTTTTGGATCAACTTTAAACGACCATAACTCCTTGTACAAGAAGAACTGGGTGGTATACTTTATATGAAAATGAAATCCCTTTGAATTATATTTCCGATGCAATTGGTTTCACCCAAATCCGATACCGGATCAAAGAGTTATGATCGATTTACCTCAGCCTGTCAAAACTGTCCACTGGGGACAGATGCGGATTTATTTAAATTTTTAGGGAAAAATGGTCATTTTCTATTACCTCTTGGACGAAAATTGGTCTTTATAAACATACACTTAGCCTCATATATATCTTATATCATCCAATTATTAAGAGAAGGTGAAACCCTAGCCTAATTTCAACTTCAAATATTTTGTGATTCAACCGTAGAAAATTCGAATTGGTTTCGTAGTTGTGTTCACCATCTCGAAAGCTTCAAGAAGCACCCCATGGTTATGTAAGGAGGATTCTAAATACAGGAGTTCATTATTAAGGTATGAATATTGTTTATTCTTGATTCTTATCCATGAATAAGTATTGATAAAGGATTATGAGTATTGTCTTGATGTTGGAAGATAACTAGAAACATAGTTATGAATTGTTTTGTATAAATTGTTAGTAGTAAATTATGGAAGTTGTTGTATTGGATTATGGAGGATGAATTGTGGTGATATATCATTATATTAGTGGTTATGTATGCCTAGTGATCATGTTGGTATTGGATGGTGATTAAGAGGGGAAATAAAGGCTAAGAGTGATGTTGAGGGATATTGCATGAAAATGCATGATATGTGAATGTAATAAGAGTATAAGAGGATGTATGTAGCACTCTTATTGATGAGTTAAAGGATTACTTCCTAGACATTATTTGGTGAAGTTAATACCTAAATGGTAAGGTTTGGTTGCTAATACTAGTTTGCCACAAATGACTTATTGTAGATAAGTGTCTGAAGAGTACGGGAAGTCAAGTTGGACTTGTATTGAAGTGGTTATATCAAGGTATGTAAGACATACTCTATCTAATCTTTGGCATGAATAATGACCCATGACACTCTCAAGTAAGCTTCCAACATTGTCCTACGACACATGACACATAATAACATCACATGATCTTCGACACTACCAATTGAACTTGTTTTCACTTTTAAGATGTCCGGCTAGTCAAAAAAATGTCCATATACTATTGTTGACTCCGAAATGGTTTAATGAGGTATCCATGATTCTCTACTTCATTTTCATGATATTGATTACCTATTTACATGTTTTTCCTATTGAGGTATCATGGTTTCAAGTTCCATAAGGTGTGACCACAAAGTAACCAATCTCAAAGATTAATTGAATTAAGAAATGGAATGTCTTTATTTTAAATTGATGATATGATGTATTGTATTAGTACCACTGATCAGTTGGCCATTGTATTATAAAGATTATGTATATATTCTATTCAAGGGGTGGTCCCTGATGTATTGTATTAGTACCACTGATCAGTTGGCCATTGTATGACATATGTTATGTATTGATAAGGAATACGGGAAGTAATGATATGAAAGTAATGTGCAGGTATCCCATTAGCTCTTTTAAGTGTGGTCTACTCATAATGTTTATTCACTGGTATCTGGGTTTTATTGATCTTTTGTATCTCATCTTGATACTCACTGCCTTACATACTCAGTACATATTTCCGTACTGACGTCCCTCACGGGGGACCTGTATTCATGCCTGCAGAAACAGGTACTTCAGGTCGTACACCTCCGCAGTAAGAGCCAGGACATTCTGTTGATAGTGGTGAGCTCCAGTTGTTTCGGGGCATCCCAAGTCGTTTCTATATGTATTTTTGGTATTTGTATAAAAGTCTTTTGTGGGCTGGAGTTTGTCCCGACCCTAACTCAGTTGTGTATCTATGTAGAGGCTTTTGTAGACATATTGTACAGCCATAGGAGTGTTTGGTTGATAGACGTGATGGCTCTGACGGCCAATTACTGTTTATATATATATATATATGCGTGTCTGCTGGGCTGATACAGGTACTGTTTTCTTCTATTTACAACGAAGTGCTGCCCAAATTTCTAATTTTCATAATTAATGTAAATGTGAAAGTATAGGCTATGAACGGGTTCTCCCGGGCCTCCTCGGCTACGGATGCCAGTCCGCTCCAATGGGATTTGGGGCGTAACAGAAGTGGTATCAGAGAAGTTCGTCCTAGTGAGTCTACAAAGACGTGTCTACATAGAATCTCGTTTATCGGTGTGTTGTGCACCACATCTATAAACAGGAGGCTATTGGACATTTAGGGATTGTTTCCATTCTCCATTTCTTAGATTGTGCAATAGAGCCCATATTAGAGATGAAGTCATAATCGATCGCTTAATCCAATTGTTTTTTTTATTTATTATAGTAACGATGCCGGTTACAAGGAGAAAGAATAAGTGGAAGCGAGTAGATGTAGTGGCCGGAGAAGGTACTAGTAAGTCACCACCGGCACAAGCTGAACAAAGTGAGTCTCAAGATGAGCATATATCAGGAGCTTCTTCTCCTCCGGAAGGGCCATCTATTAATGCTGTTGATCGAGATTTGAAGGATGCAGTACAACTTCTGACGCGTATAGTTGCCGGTCAAGTTCAAGGGCAAGCTATTCCTACCACGGGTTCTAGTGGTACGGATAGAGCAGCTAGCCTTCGGACACAGGATTTTCTGAAACTGGATCCTCCTACTTTTATCGGATCAGCTATTAACGAAGACCCGCAGGACTTTGTCGATCAAACCCAAAGGGCTCTAGATGTTATGCACATATCTGGTAAAAAGATGGTTGAGCTAGCAGCATATAGACTGAAAGGAGAGGCTATATTGTGGTACGAGGATTGGAAACGATCTAGGAGTATTAATGCACCTCCAACTACGTGGGGAGAGTTCAAAGATGCATTTATTGATCATTATCTTCCATTTGAGACTCGTCAGGCCCGTGCAGATCAATTCTTAAATCTTCGTCAGGGTAATATGAGTGTAAGGGAGTATAGTCTTCGATTTAACTCCTTGTCTCGATATGCTTCTAATGTGGTAGCTACAATGGATGACAGAGTTCATCACTATGTGGATAGATTGGAACCATACTTGGTTAGAGATTGTACCATTGCTGCTTTGAACAAGGAAATGGATATAACGAGGATACAAGCTTTCGCTCAGAAAATGAAAGATCAGAGGCAAAGAAGAAGAACTCAGGAATTAGAAAAAGGATATTCTAAGAGGGCCAGAGCTATAGGGCAGTTTATGGCATCTAAGGGAGGTTTTAGGCCTTCGTTCTCTCATAGATTGCCTAGCCCGTTATCTTCTTATCCTGCAATTAGTGCTCCACCGCAATTTCAAAGGTTCAGAGGTAATCAGTTCGGGCAAAGCAGTGAAAATCAGAGTTCGCGAACAGTGGGGAATCAAGGGCAAGGGAGTATGAGTCAATTGAGACCTCCACGACACCCGTGCCCCATATGTAGAAGATTTCACTTTGGCGAATGTCGGCTTGGAATGAACAATTGCTTTTGGTGCGGTAAGCCAGGGCATATAGCTAGAGATTGCCCATGCAGGACCACAGGTGGTATAACACGACCTACCAAATCAGCTGTTGCGTCATAATCGGTGCCTCCTTTGAGTAGGGGTGCACAACCTATGGGTCACGGTAGAGGTGATAGAGGAGCAGCTAGTTCTAGCGAAGCTCAGAACCGTGTGTATGGCCTAGCATATCGGCAGAATTTAGAGGCTTCTCTAGACGTGGTTACAGGTACGTTGTCCATCTTTGCATTTGGTGTGTATGCCTTAATTGATCCTGGTTCTACATTACCGTATTCTACTCCTTTGGTTGCGGGAAGGTTCGAAAGAACACCCAAATTATTAGCCAAGCCATTTGATGTATCAACGCCAGTGGGGGAATATCTTATAGCTAGGAATGTTTATCGAAATTGTGTTGTGAATATTTGTGGTCGTGATACGATGGCCGATCTTGTTGAGTTAGAAATGGTAGATTTTGATGTTATTATGGGCATGGATTGGTTAGCGTCTTGTTATGCTACAGTAGATTGCCGTTCTAAGAAGGTATATTTCCATTTCCCAAATGAGGCAGTCCTTGAATGGAAGGGTAATGTTGGCGCGCCGAGAGGTAGATTTATTTCTTACTTTAAGGCAAGAAAAATAATTTTCAAGGGATACATATACCATTTGGTTAGAGTAAGGGATACAGAGGCAGAGCCGCCAACTTTTCAGACCGTTCCGGTTGTGAATGAATTTCCTGATGTATTTCCTGAAGAACTACCAGGTTTACCTCCTGAACGAGAAGTAGAGTTTGGTATTGATATGTTTCCAGACACACAGCCAATCTCAATTCCTCCTTATAGAATGGCACCAGCAGAGTTGCGAGAATTGAAAGAGCAACTGAAAGACTTGCTAGAGAAGGGATTCATCAGGCCTAGTATGTCCCCTTGGGGATCACCGGTATTGTTTGTGCGTAAGAAAGATGGTTCGCTGAGGATGTGTATTGACTATCGGCAATTGAATAAGGTGACTATCAAGAATAAATACCCTCTTCCCCGAATTGATGATTTATTTGACCAGTTGCAGGGTGCCCAGTGTTTTTCCAAGATTGACTTGAGATCAGGCTATCATCAAGTGAGAGTCAAGGATAAAGATATACCCAAGACAGCTTTCCGAACACGGTATGGTCATTATGAATTCCTGGTTATGTCATTCGGGCTGACAAATGCACCCGCAGTTTTTATGGATCTGATGAATAGGCTGTTTAAGACGTTTCTAGATGTGTTCGTGATAGTTTTCATAGATGATATTCTGGTCTACTCTAGATCAGAAGAGGATCATGTTAATCACTTAAGGCAGACGTTGCAGATTCTTCGTGATCGTAAGCTGTATGCGAAGTTTTCTAAATGTGAGTTTTGGCTCAAGTCAGTGGCATTTTTCGGCCATATTGTATCCAGTGAAGGCATAAAAGTTGACACTCAGAAGATTGAGGCTGTGAAGAATTGGCCAAGACCCACGATGCCTACGGAGATTCGTAGTTCCTCGGGTTGGTAGGTTATTATAGAAGGTTGGTTGAAGGTTTTTCTTCTATTTCTGCACCCTTGACTAAGTTGACGCATAAAGCCTCCAAGTTTCAATGGAATGATGCCTGTGAAAAGGGTTTCCAAGATCTGAAGAGTAAGTTGACTTCTACACCGGTATTGGTACTTCCTGAAGGCACAGAAGGGTATGCAGTGTACTGTGATGCTTCGAGAATTGGCTTAGGATGCGTATTAATGCAACATGGTAGAGTAATAGCCTATGGCTCTAGACAGTTGCGACCACATGAGAGGAATTATCCCACGCATGATCTTGAGCTAGCTGCAGTTGTATTTGCTTTGAAAATATGGTGCCACTACTTATATGGGGTTCATGTTGACATATATACCGATCATAAGAGCCTGCAATATATCTTCAGTCAGAAAGATCTAAACTTGAGGCAGCGGAGATGGCTTGAATTGTTGAAAGATTATGATGTTGATATCTTGTATCATCCAGGGAAAGCGAATGTGGTAGCGGATGCACTGAGTCGTAAGTCTAAAATGGCATCTATAGAAAAGCAGGGGATGATTAAGGATCTTCACCAACTAGCTAATTTGGGAGTTCGACTTCTCGAAACTCCAGATGAAGAAGTTATTATACGTAATGCAATAGAATCTTCATTGATAGCTGAAGTGAAAGAGAAGCAGTATGCAAATCCAATTTTATTGCAGCTTAAGGAGGATGTGCAGAGTGGCACGACAAAGGCATTTGAGCTTACGCGAGAAGGAGTGCTTCAGTGTCAGAATCATTTATGTGTACCTGATGTAGTTGAGCTAAGAAAGAGAATTATGACAGAAGCACACTGTTCAAGGTATTCCATCCATCCAGGGTCGACTAAGATGTATCAAGATTTGAAAGCAATATATTGGTGGAATGACATGAAGAAGAATATTGCCGAATTTGTAGCTGAATGTCCGAATTGTCAAAGAGTCAAAGTAGAACACCAGAAACCCGGAGGTTACATGCAATGTATAGATCTTCCAGTCTGGAAGTGGGACAAGATCAATATGGATTTCATCTTTGGTTTGCCTTGTACATTTCGGAAGTTTGATTCCATATGGGTGATCATTGATAGGCTTACCAAATCCGCGCACTTCTTACCAGTTAAGACAACTTATACGGCGGAAGAGTATGCGAAGTTGTATATTAAGGAGATCGTTCGGTTACATGGAGTTCCAATTTCCATTATATCCGATCGAGGAGCCCAATTTACCGCGAATTTCTGGAAGTCTTTTCAAAGGAGTTTGGGGACACAAGTAAATCTAAGTACGACTTTTCATCCTCAAATGGACGGACAAGCGAAACGTACCATCTAGACACTTGAAGATATGCTACGAGCATGTGTATTAGATTTCAAAGGCAACTGGGATGATCACCTACCTCTTATCGAGTTTGCCTACAATAATAGCTATCATTCAAGTATCAAAATGGCAACATATGAAGCATTGTATGGAAGAAAGTGTAGATCGCCAATAGGATGGTTTGAAGCAGGTGATGCGGTCTTGTTTGGACCGGATCTTGTTTATTAAGCAATGGAGAAGGTTAAAGTGATCCAACAACGGCTTGAAACAGCTCAAAGTCGACACAAATCTTATACGGATGTTAGAAGAAGAGGACTTGAGTTTTCTATCGACGATTGGGTATTCTTGAAAGTATCACCAATGAAAGGAGTGATGAGGTTTGGCAAGAAAGGAAAGTTAAGTCCACGATACATAGGTCCGTACAAGATCATTCAAAGATTTGGACAAGTTGCTTATTAGTTAGAGCTACCTCAAGAGCTCTCAGCAGGTCATCCCATATTTCATGTTTCGATGCTTCGCAAGTACATCGGATATCCATCGCACATCACTACTACGGAAGATGTACAAGTTACAGAAGATCTCACTTTTGAAGAAATGCCTATTGCTATTCTTGATCGCCAAATTAAAAAGATAAGGAATAAAGAGATAGCATCGGTAAAAGTACTTTGGAGGAATCAAAAAGTTGAGGAGATCACATGGGAAGCCGAGGAAGCGATGAATATTAAGTACCCTTACCTATTCAACGATGAGGAGGAAGTTCATGAGACGGAAGAAGAACAATAACAAGTAAGTGTTTATTTTTATGCAAGTATGTTATGATGATGAATATGTTAATTGTAAGCTTGTACATGTCTTAATTGAGTAACTATGCTAACATTCGAGGACGAATGTTCTTAAGGGGGGAGAATGTAACACCCCGTAAATTTTTTCGTACACTTATCGCGATTATATGGAGTCCTAAAGGCTTGCGTATGGGTTAAATTAAGTTTATGGTGTTCGGAAGTATCCTGTCAATAGTTGTATGTGTAGGTATTGGAATAAGCTTTCCAACGATATAAAGTTTGCCCAAAACAGAGGAGTATTTCATATAAGAGAGCACATTCGAAATTTCAAAACGGTGGCCGGGAAGCTTGTGAACAGTAAATCTGCAGGAAAATTACTGCAGCTAGGTAAATTTTTTCTGGATCAACTTTAGATGATCATAACTCCTTTTACAAAAAGAACTGTGTGAGCTGCTATATATCAACGAAAATATCCGAGAGTCTTCTTTCCGATGAAATTGGTTTCATCCAAATCCAATGTCTGAGTAAGGAGCTATACCCGTTTTACTACAGCCTATCAAAAAAAAAAACAGAATTTTGGGACAGATTTTTGGGTCAACTTTAAACGACCATAACTCATTGTACAGGAAGAACTGGGTGGTATACTTTATATGAAAATGAAATCCCTTTGAATTATATTTCCGATGAAATTGGTTTCACCCAAATCCGATACCGGAGCAACGAGTTATGATCGATTTACTTCAGCCAGTCAAAACTGTCCACTGGGGACAGATTCGGATTTATTTATATTTTTAGGGCAAAATGGTCGTTTTCTATTACCTCTTGGACGAAAATTGGTCTTTATAAACAAACACTTAACCTCATATATATCTTATATCATCCAATTATTAAGAGAAGGTGAAACCCTAGCCTAATTTCAACTTCAAATATTTTGAGATTCAACAGTAGAAAATTCGAATTGGTTTCGTAGTTGTGTTCACCATCTCGAAAGCTTCGAGAAGCACCCCATGGTTATGTAAGGAAGATTCTAAATACAAGAGTTCATTGTTAAGGTATGAATATTGATTATTCTTAATTCTTATCCATGAATAAGTATTGATAAAGGATTATGAGTATTGTCTTGATGTTGGAAGATAACTAGAAACATAGTTATGAATTGTTTTGTATAAATTGTTAGTAGTAAATTATGAAAGTTTTTGTATTGGATTATGGAGGATGAATTGTGGTGATATATCATTATATTAGTGGTTATGTATGCCTAGTGATCATGTTGGTATTGGATGGTGATTAAGAGGGGAAATAAAGGCTAAGAGTGATGTTGAGGGATATTGCATGAAAATGCATGATATGTGAATGTAATAAGAGTATAAGAGGATGTATGTAGCACTCTTATTGATGAGTTAAAGGATTACTTCCTTGACATTATTTGGTGAAGTTAATACCTAAATGGTAAGGTTTGGTTGCTAATACTAGTTTGCCACAAATGACTTATTGTAGATAAGTGTTCGAAGAGTACGGGAAGTCAAGTTGGACTTGTATTGAAGTGGTTATATCAAGGTATGTAAGACATACTCTATCTAATCTTTGGCATGAATAATGACCCATGGCACTCTCAAGTAAGCTTCCAACATTGTCCTACGACACATGACACATAATAACATCACATGATCTTCGACACTACCAATTGAACTTGTTTTCACTTTTAAGATGTCCGGCTAGTCAAAAAAATGTCCATATACTATTGTTGACTCTGAAATGGTTTAATGAGGTATCCATGATTCTCTACTTCATTTTCATGATATTGATTACCTATTTACATATTTTTCCTATTGAGGTATCATGGTTTCAAGTTCCATAAGGTGTGACCACAAAGTAACCAATCTCAAAGATTAATTGAATTAAGAAATGGAATGTCTTTATTTTAAATTGATGATATGATGTATTGTATTAGTACCACTGATCAGTTGGCCATTGTATTATAAAGATTATGTATATATTCTATTCCAGGGGTGGTCCCTGATGTATTGTATTAGTACCACTAATCAGTTGGCCATTGTATGATATATGTTATGTATTGATAAGGAATACGGGAAGTAATGATATGAAAGTAATGTGCAGGTATCCCATCAGCTCTTTTAAGTGTGGTCTACTCATACTGTTTATTCACTGGTATCTGGGTTTTGTTGATCTTTTGTATCTCATCTTGATACTCACTGCCTGACATACTCAGTACATATTTCCGTACTGACGTCCCTCACGGGGGACCTGTATTCATGCCTGCAGAAACAGGTACTTCAGGTCGTACACCTCCGCAGTAAGAGCCAGGACATTCTGTTGATAGTGGTGAGCTCCAGTTGTTTCGGGGCATCCCAAGTCGTTTCTATATGTATTTTTGGTATTTGTATAAAATTCTTTTGTGGGCGGGAGTTTGTCCCGACCCTAACTCAGTTGTGTATCTATGTAGAGGCTTTTGTAGACATATTGTACAGCCATAGGAGTGTTTGGTTGATAGACGTGATGGCTCTGACGGCCAATTACTGTTTATATATATATATATATGCCTGTCTGCTGGGCTGATACAGGTACTGTTTTCTTCTATTTACAACGAAGTGCTGCCCAAATTTCTAATTTTCATAAGTAATGTAAATGTGAAAGTATAGGTTATGAACGGGTTCTCCCGGGCCTCCTCGGCTACGGGTGCCAGTCCGCTCCAATGGGATTTGGGGCGTGACAGAAGTGGTATCAGAGAAGTTCGTCCTAGTGAGTCTACAAAGCCGTGTCTACGTAGAATCTCGTTTATCGGTGTGTTGAGCACCACATCTATAAACAGAAGGCTATTGGACATTTAGGGATTGTTTCCATTCTCCATTTCTTAGATTGTGCAATAGAGCCCATATTAGAGATGAAGTCATAATCGATCGCTTAATCCAATTGTTTTTTTTTATTTATTATAGTAACGATGCCGGTTACAAGGAGAAAGAATAAGTGGAAGCGAGTAGATGTAGTGGCCGGAGAAGGTACTAGTAAGTCACCACCGGCACAAGCTGAACAAAGTGAGTCTCAAGATGAGCATATATCAGGAGCTTCTTCTCCTCCGGAAGGGCCATCTATTAATGCTGTTGATCGAGATTTGAGGGATGCAGTACAAAATCTGACACGTATAGTTGCCGGTCAAGTTCAAGGGCAAGCTATTCCTACCACGGGTTCTAGTGGTACGGATAGAGCAGCTAGCCTTCGGACACAGGATTTTCTGAAACTGGATCCTCCTACTTTTACCGGATCAGCTATTAACGAAGACCCGCAGGACTTTGTCGATCAAACCCAAAGGGCTCTATATGTTATGCACATATCTGGTAAAGAGATGGTTGAGCTAGCAGCATATAGACTGAAAGGAGAGGCTATATTGTGGTACAAGGATTGGAAACGATCTAGGGGTATTAATGCACCTCCAACTACGGGGGGAGAGTTCAAAGATGCATTTATTGATCATTATCTTCCATTTGAGACTCGTCAGGCCCGTGCAGATCAATTCTTAAATCTTCGTCAGGGTAATATGAGTGTAAGGGAGTATAGTCTTCGATTTAACTCCTTGTCTCGATATGCTTCTAATGTGGTAGCTACAATGGATGACAGAGTTCATCACTATGTGGATAGATTGGAACCATACTTGGTTAGAGATTGTACCATTGCTGCTTTGAACAAGGACATGGATATAACGAGGATACAAGCTTTCGCTCAGAAAATGGAAGATCAGAGGCAAAGAAGAAGAACCCAGGAATCAGAAAAAGGATATTCTAAGCGGGCCAGAGCTATAGGGCAGTTTATGGCATCTCAGGGAGGTTTTCGTCCTTCGTTCTCTCATAGATTGCCTAGCCCGTTATCTTCTTATCCTGCAATTAGTGCTCCACCGCAATTTCAAAGGTTCAGAGGTAATCAGTTCGGGCAAAGCAGTGAAAATCAGAGTTCGCGAATAGTGGGGTATCAAGGGAAAGGAAGTATGAGTCAATTGAGACCTCCACGACACCCGTGCCCCATATGTAGAAGATTTCACTTTGGCGAATGTCGTCTTGGAATGAACCTTCGAGTAGGGGTGCACAACCTATGGGTCACGGTAGAGGTGATAGAGGAGCAGCTAGTTCTAGCGAAGCTCAGAACCGTGTGTATGGCCTAGCATATCGGCAGAATTTAGAGGCTTCTCTAGACGTGGTTACAGGTACGTTGTCCATATTTGCATTTGGTATGTATGCCTTAATTGATCCTGGTTCTACATTACCGTATTCTACTCCTTTGGTTGCGGGAAGGTTCGAAAGAACACCCAAATTATTAGCCAAGCCATTTGATGTATCAACGCCAGTGGGGGAATATCTTATAGCTAGGAATGTTTATCAAAATTGTGTTGTGAATATTTGTGGTCGTGATACGATGGCCGATCTTGTTGAGTTAGAAATGGTAGATTTTGATGTTATTATGGGCATGGATTGGTTAGCGTCTTGTTATGCTACAGTAGATTGCCGTTCTAAGAAGGTATATTTCCATTTCCCAAATGAGGCAGTCCTTGAATGGAAGGGTAATGTTGGCGCGCCGAGAGGTAGATTTATTTCTTACTTTAAGGCAAGAAAAATGATTTTCAAGGGATACATATACCATTTGGTTAGAGTAAGGGATACAGAGGCAGAGCCGCCAACTTTTCAGACCGTTCCGGTTGTGAATGAATTTCCTGATGTATTTCCTGAAGAACTACCAGGTTTACCTCCTGAACGAGAAGTGGAGTTTGGTATTTATATGTTTCAAGACACACAGCCAATCTCAATTCCTCCTTATAGAATGGCACCAGCAGAGTTGCGAGAATTGAAAGAGCAACTGAAAGACTTGCTAGAGAAGGGATTCATCAGGCCTAGTATGTCCCCTTGGGGAGCACCGGTATTGTTTGTGCGTAAGAAAGATGGTTAGCTGAGGATGTGTATTGACTATCGGCAATTGAATAAGGTGACTATCAAGAATAAATACCCTCTTCCCCGAATTGATGATTTATTTGACCAGTTGTCGGGTGCATAGTGTTTTTCCAAGATTGACTTGAGATCAGGCTATCATCAAGTGAGAGTCAAGGATAAAGATATACCCAAGACAGCTTTCCGAACACGGTATGGTCATTATGAATTCCTGGTTATATCATTTGGGCTGACAAATGCACCCGCAGTTTTTATGGATCTGATGAATAGGCTGTTTAAGACGTTTCTAGATGTGTTCGTGATAGTTTTCATAGATGATATTCTGGTCTACTCTAGATCAGAAGAGGATCATGTTAATCACTTAAGGCAGGCGTTGCAGATTCTTCGTGATCGTAAGCTGTATGCGATGTTTTCTAAATGTGAGTTTTGGCTCAAGTCAGTGGCATTTTTCGGCCATATTGTATCCAGTGAAGTCTATGCATGCATGAAGAGCGGTAGACCAATCGGTTCCAAATGAAATAATCCTTGAAAAGGATAAGGAACAAATGATCATAATAAGAAAACAATGTTTTCTTGAAGAGCCTACAACATAAGACTTCATGAAACCTTATGAGAGGTTTAGGTACCTAAAAATAATAAAGTGATAAGATCTCAAAATGTTATGTCACACTGTGAATCGATACGAAATGAAATATTATTAATATCTTTGATACAATATTGGCGCAATATTGTGAAAGATTATAAGGATTCGAGTTCTACGTTTATTTAAGTATGCTAACGAAAAATTTATCAAGTGACGTGAAAGGATGCATCTTGGTAAGCATAAAACTTATTTGATTTGCAATCCAGATACTTGGAGATATCACTCATAAAATGTTGAATATTGTCACTTGACAAAATTCATATGGAAGTCTATTTTAAGAATTCAAAATGTTTGAAGCATATAAAAGTTTCTTAGAAACTTATTTATAATCATTATAGTGTATAAGCTTATAGCTTGAAAATTAGTGGAAGTCTTGGAGAGTTTTCAAAAGCAATAGATTATTTGTTGAAATGAGAAACATATCAACTTGGATTAGTCCTGAAGTACTGTATCTTAGTGCAGTTGATGCTTTAATGTGTCTTGCATATACCATAAGTCCTGATATAGCCTTTTTTGGTTAATTTGTTAGCAAGATATAGTTCTGCTCCTATTGAGAAATCGAAATAGGATCAAACACATGATCTTATTTTATTCTAAAGATTGCAATCCCGATCTTATTGGTCATGCTGATGTTGGGTACTTATCTGACCCACATAAAGATCGGTATTAAACATGTTATGTGTTAATATGTGGTGGTACTGTCATATTATGGAGATATACAAAGCAGTCTATCGTAGCCACTATATTGAATCATGTTGAGATAATAGCTATTCATGAAGCAAGCTGAGAATATGTGTTGTTGAGGTCCATGATATATCTCATTTGAGAAAAATATGGTTTGAAATGTGACAAAACACCCATGATTTTGTATAAAGATAATACAACATGCATAGCACAACTTAAGGGAGGAGTCATAAAAGTAGAAAGAATGAAGCACACTTCATCAAAGTTTTTCTATATACATGAGCTCCAAAAGAATGCTGAAATTAATGTGCAACAGATTCGTTCAAGTGACAATGTAGATGATTTATTCACCAATCTCCTCCAATTGCAACTTTTAAGAAAATGGTGCAAAGATCGGAATGCAAAGATTAAAGGATGTTCTCATTAGAGGGAGTTAATATGCGTTGTACTCTTTTTCCTTATGAGTTTTTGTCCCACTAGATTTTCCTTATAAGATTTTTAATAAGGAAGTTTATATGCATATTGTTATAGATGTGTACTCTTTTTCCTTTACTAATTTTTTTTTCCACTAAATTTTTTCTAGTAAGGTTTTAACAGGCACATTCTTTATCAATTAGACATTCAAGGGGGAGTGTTATAAATATATTACCATATATAGTGAATGTTTACTTTACCATAATAGACTATAGGGAATGTCTACTTTACCATATGTAGTGAATGTCTATTTATGGAAAAGTTAGAAACCCCAAGGTTAGTTTTTCCCTATAAATAAAGGGAGTTTTCTTCATCGTAATTAACCAATCAAGAAATCTCTTAGAGAAATCATAATTACTCTCTCTTGTCTCTATTCTTCTTCTTATTTGCTTTATGTTTCACAACAGTATTAAAATAGTTGTCAACATTAACTAATTTTTACCTCGATATAATATAATCAATTTAATTATAGTAAAGTATTGTTACCTAATTTAATATGAATAGTTTGATTTTAAAAATCAATATTAAACAAAAACTTTCCTTGTGTAGCAATACTAATTTAAAAAATTATAATAAAATCACAATAGATTGCAAAAAATCAACTATTAATTATTTGTATTCTCATAGATTTCAAAGCACAATAATAATTACTTTAAATAATAAATTAATTTATTTACAAGTGAAATATTATTATTTAAATTTATGTACATAATAATTCATGTGACGTAATTTTAGGAATTATCCTAACCTATTATTAGAAAAATTCAATTAGGAATTTTAAAGTATGTGTTTTGTTAAAATATCTATCAATGTTTAATGATTTTCACGTCAAATTTATCTCATTAATTTAATTATAGTGATTGCGCCCTATAAGGATAATTCTAGTACATTTCCTAGATAGTTGTAGTTCCTTTTATAGCTCACCAATTAGTACAACTAATAAATGATTGTGACATCACAATTTTAAGAATAATAAAAAAGGGCAGCCCGGTACACTAAAGCAACTGCTTTAAGGAAAAATCTTATTAGTGGTTTCAACTATAAGAGTCAATCTTAATAGTTTTCATCTAATAGGAACCAAACTTAGTTGTTTTTTAACCATAATATGTAATAAATATGGAATAATTCAAAATTTGGATATATATAATTCAAGAAATTTTTGATAGATTTGTTTTAAATATTTTTTGGGGTTAAATATATATAATTTAAGAAAACTATAGAAGGATAAATCTTAGTTATTTTCATCCAGCAAAAGTTAATCTTAATAATTTTTATTCAATAGGAGTTAAACTTGTTTTTTTTTTACCACGATATTAAATAAATATGAGATAATTAATAATAAGAAAATGGATTTTTTTCGTTAAATGTCTAGTAGATAGTTCTCAAAATGTGACTTGACATAATTATAAGCTAGATTATTCTCCTTTAATATATATAGAGATATGAAACAAATATGGAATAAATATGAGATAATTAATAATCTAAAAAATTATTTTTGGTTGTCAAATGCCAAGTAGCCAGTTATCAAAATGTCACTTGGCATAGTTTTAGACTAGACTATTCTTCTTTATTGTATATGTAAATATATAGATGTGAAATAAATATGGAATAAATATGAAATAATTAATAATCCAAAAACTGATCGACTACAGATGTGTCAAGGCTTATCTAATCACATCACTTTAAGATTTTTTTGTCCTAGCTCAACCTCTCATATTATTCATTATATTTAACCTCTTACACCTTCTCACTGAGACATCCGTGCATCTTCTCTTCTCATGTCCGAATCATCTATTGCATAAAAGTATGAGCAAGAATAGCACCAAGATAAAATTAAGTACAGTCGTTCTAATAAGCTAATTAGAAGTTATCTAAATTTTTTTGGTACCCGATATGTGATTAGGCCGTTACATTGCCCTAATACCCTAATATAAAGTGCTTGGAAAACCCCATTTCAACTTCTAACATTAAACAAAATTCATCCCTAATTAGGGGTTGTTTTGCAATATAATAGCAAACATAAAAATATGAATTCATGAAAAATTATACAAACTTAATGATGGCTCAAAATTCAACTACCTCAGCAACACACCACCTACTAATCTTCTCCTACCTTTCATATCTTCATATCTATGATCATGTCAGTGGTCGTATCCTACCCCTCAAAGAGATATTGAATTAATCAATATAAAAGTGCAACTTATATTACTTTTCATATAATTGTTGAATATCTAAATTTTAGCTCTGAAAATTAGACAAATTAATTTAGTAATTCGAAATCCTAAGGACTGAAATTTATGAAAATCGAAAGTACTAATTAATATCTCTAAATTACAATTTCATCCCCCAAAATAACTTAAGCTCCAACTATTGAAACATGTATGAAGTTGTTTTCCAAGTCAAAACACCAACTTTAATATAGAACTGCATGATATTAGCTCTTAAAGTCAAAATAACCAAACTATACAATTCATTATTTCTTGTTATCCCTCAAAATATACGTACATAATTTACATGTGAAGAAAGCATATACACAGAAATATATGCAGACGATGGAAAGAAAAGGTGTGCTAAACCTCACGAACAAAGGGGTTTAGATAGAGAAGGATATATACATATAAAGAATAAAACTACAACCTACATCCAGTGCAACAAAAAACCTCAGTTTTAACCATAAACCAGTATTGATTCTTCAACCTCAATCTATCATAAAAGTTTCTTCCTTGATACATAGGCTTCGATTAAACAAAACACAACCTTTAAAATTAACTTGCCTTCAATATTTTGTTCATCAATTATGTCTTATTATAATCGTTCATCCATCTTCAAGATACCTACAAAATCAATGCAAAATAAATCAAATATTATCAATATAACTCGCTTCCATCATCTTGTCCACCGCAAAACGGCCACTCTTACCTTATCTTGAATAAGGTCATTCCTTATTCCTAATCCCATCATACCTAGATCAGCTTGTTCCGATACTTGATAGAAAACTCCATCGAAGTTAAAATCAAGCATCCACCAATCTAGACATACAATCTAATCAAGTTAGATGAGCATTAATCATATTCTCCCAATAGGCAAACCGGTTTGTTCTCTAGTTTAACATACATCTCAATATTTATAGAAGTATTTCCTTAATAGAATCCTATTTTAGGAGTATTTTTCTAATTGAACGTTAGAAAGGAAAATATTAATCAATTCTCCTTCCATATATTTTAGGAGTTTCATATATTTTAGGAAATCTAGTAGAAAGGAAAATATTGATTATTCTTCTACCATATATTTTAGGAGTCCCATATATTTTAGGAAGTCTAGTTAATATAATAAAAATAATTAAATAATAACTTAAAAATAGTGAAAAGACAGTTTTGTCTAAAGGAGATGTACGTTCTTTGCACGTGTGCTTCATGTCAAGCGATATGTGAAGTATTAATATCTTGATCGTCTTCTATGATGTGAACTATCACATCATGGATAATAACCAAAACAACAGATAGTAATAGATCAGAAACTACAACAAAATAAATTGATTAAATCTAACCTTAACACAAAAATTCCTCAAAGCCTGACCGAACATTCATCTACCATTATAAACTCAATAAAACAATACGATAATCGAGATATGATAATAGTGTGATTAAATACTAACCTTAAGAAAAATTCTCAAAGCCCGATCAAACGTTAATTTATTACTTGAAAAAAAAAATAATAACAGAACAAAAACTACTGTATTCAAGAATATTACAACAATATCATCAAACATAACCTTAAGGCAAAATTTTCACTTTCAAATGTTGATCTATCACTTGAAAAAACAACAAACAATAACAGAACAAAAACTACTGTATTCGAGAATACTACAACAATAACATCAAACATAACCTTAACGCAAACTTTTCAAAATTCGATCAAACATGCATCCCACATAGACTTGAACATAACAGAAACTACAACAAAACAATACGTTAATCAAAGTATTAGAACAATACAATTAAACCTAACCTTTTTGTGATTGTAGCTGACACCTTTAGAGCTCATTAAAAAAGAGTAGTTATTAGAATATCTCCGCCAAAAAAGTTTACATTGTGGATGTTATTATATTATTGTAGAAAAAAAGAATTCTCCAATACCTTTTCCTACAAAAAAAAAAACTAAATATGGAAGATTTTTTATTTTTATGTTGCGAAAAGGAAAAATTAATTATGGTATCAAATAAAAATATGGAAGATCTTTATTTTTATGTTGCGAAAAGGAAAATATTAATTATGGTATCAAATTAATTAAAAAAAATTCTCCAATCTCCAATTTTCTAAAAACGTGTCAATTTTTTTTCATTAAAAAGTTAAAATAACTTGTTTTTTTTTTCGTTTTTTTTTGGGGGGGCGAGGGGGGGGGGGGGGGAACTTTAAGGTAATAGTTGGTTTTGATGTTTTTTAAGGAAATTTTTTCCAAGGATATTTTTCTTTTTATAGAAATTTTTAATTTAAATATTATAATATAGTAATTGAAGAAAAATAGTAAAAAAACGATTTTGTCTAAAGTGTAGACTTTTAGTGAAGGGCAAAAAGTTCAAATCACTTTTCTAAGTATCTTCACACTTTTAATATATTATAGATATAGATATAGATATGAAATAAATATTAGATAATTAATAATCTAAAAAATTGATATATGTTGTCAAATGTCAAGTAGCCAGTTATCAAAATGCCACTTGGCATAGTTATAGGCTAGACTATTCTTCTTTATTTTATATGTAGAAATATAAATATGAAATAATTAATAAGAGATAATACATCAAAACCCCCCTAAACTTGTCTCTCCAACTTACTTTAGCACTTAAACTAATCTTCTATTTATTTACCCCCTTAACATCTTTATAGTGAATTTATTTCCCCCCTTATGCTGACGTGACATTTTCTTTTAAAAAAATGCTTGAACATTATTTTTTTAAAAACTAATATATATATACATACATATATATAAAGAAAAAAAATCCTCTTCTTCTTCACCCCCCCACACTTCTCCTTAGCCAACACCCCCACCCCACTTCTCCTCCAATTATAAAAGTTGTCACCCCCACCTTTAATTTATCCTCCTTCGACCTCTTAGATCAATAAAAAAAATGAAATTGAATTTGAAAATTAAAAAATCTACATGGTTTGGATGTTTGGTTGTTGATTTTAGAGAATTTGGTGTTGATTTGATCGAATTTTTCAAGTGGATTGAGTTTTTTATCACTATTTTATGATATTTTTCGATGGAGGTAATTAAATTTTTCAAGTGGGTTGAGTTTTCCGGCGAAAATTCATCGGAAAACCTGGCAGGTGTGGTTGTGTGGGGGTGGACGGAGGTGGATGAGGGTATGTTTATGTGTGGGGGTGGATGGAGGCGTGTGTGCAGGTGGGGGTAGACGGGAGGGGGGGGAAGGGGGTGGTTATGAAGAAGATGAAAAATGGGGGGTGGGGTATTTTTTTAATTTAAAATATTTTATATATTTTAAAATATGTATATATATATATATAAATAATATTTATATATATTTTTATATATATTTTATATAGATATATATAAAAATATTTTAAAAATACTTTATTTATGTGGCTATGACGTGACGGTGATCTGGCGCTGACGTGTCAGCGAGTGTGATGCACTCTCCCTCATGAGAGTGGTATTATATATTAAGGAGGGTAAATAATTATTCGTAAAATTTAAGTGTTAAACTAAGTTGTTGGGACAAGTTCAAGGGGGGTTTGATGTATTATCTCAATTAATAATCTAAAAAACTGATTTTTATTATCAAATGTCAAGTAATAAGTTCTCAAGATGCCACTTGGCATAATTATAGAAAAGACTATTCTCCTTTATATATATATATATATATATATATGAAATAAATATGAAATAATTAATAAACTAAAAAATTAGTTTTTGTTGTCAAATGTCAAGTAGTTATTCTCAAGATGCCACTTGACATAATGATAAACTATACTATTTCATCTATTATATAAAATATATATAGATATGAAATAAATATGAGATGATTAATAATCTAAAAAACTAAATTTTGTCGTCAACTGTCAAGTGGATAATTCTCAAATTGCCACTTGGCATAATTATAGGTTAGACTATTCTCCTTTATTATATATATAAATATATAGATATGAAATAAATGTGAACTAATTAATAATCTAAAAAAGTGATATTTGTTGTCAAATGTCAAGTAGCTAATTCTCAAGATGTCACTTGACATAATTATAAGCTAGACTATTCTCCTTTATATGTATATGTATATGTATATGTATATGTATGTACTTGCTTAGTATACGCGTCTCGCGCGTGTACCTCACTTTGTTGAGTTCAAACATTACACTAAATAGGATATTTATTTAAATAATAAAGATGAATACAATAATTAAATTCAAAATCTTTTGGAGAATTTATTTAATTAAACCTAACCTTTACCAAAAAAAATTTCAAAGCCGATCAATATTCATGTATCACCTGTAAACTGCGACAAAATAATACTATGATAGAGTCGTCAAAACAATATAATTAAATCTAACCTTTGCACAAAAAAATTCTCAAAAGCTGTCTGACACTCATCTACCACCTGTAAACTATAACAAAATAGTATGACAATAGAGATATCAAAATAATACAACTAAACTTTACCTTTACAATTTTTTTTTTGTCAAAATAGAGATATAAAAATAATACAATTAAACCTAATCTTTACCTAAAAAAAATTCTCAAAGTCGACCGACATTCATCTAGCACCTTTAAATTCATCCATGACCTGTAAACTACAACAAAATAATATAATGGTGATCACAAAGCTTCAGTTTTGATGAAAAAAATTCTTATCTGAGTGAAAATTTTGACACTAAAGAATGTCTTGAATGAAAACAAAGAAGATATATGTATATATATATACACACACATTAAATTCTATTATGTTGACAAAAATAGTGAAGTAGTTGAGAGTTAAAAAATTAAGCATCCACCAATTTAGACATGCAAATAAATCAAGTTAGATGAACATCAATCATATTTTTCCAAAAAGTAAATCATTTTTTTTCTATTTTAACGTGCACCTCAATATTTATAGAAGCATTTTCTTAATAGAATCCTATTTTAGGAGTATTTTTCTATCCTATTTTAGGGGTATTTTTCAAATTGATCAGTAGAAAAAATAATATTAATTGATTCTGTTTCCATATATTTTAGAAGTTTCATATATTTTAGGAGTCTGGTTAATATAATAAAAATAATTAAATAATAAATTGAAGAGAAGAGTAAAAGACAGTTTTGTCTAAATGAGAGTCTTTTAATGAAGGACAAAAAGTTCAAATCACGTTTCTAAGGGTCTTCACACTTTTAACATTATATATATATATATATGTATATGTATATATATATGTGTGTGTGTATATATATATATATATATATATATATATATATATATATATATGAAATAAATATGAAATAATTAATAATCTAAAAAATTATTTTTTGCTGTCAAATGTCAAGAAGCTAGTTCTAAAAATGCCACTTGACATAATTATAAGCTAGACTATTATCCTTTATTATACATATAGATATGAAATAAATATGAAATAATTAATAATTTAAAAAATTAATTTTGGTTGTCAAATGTCAAGTAGCTAGTTCTCAAGATGCCACTTGGCATAATTATAGGTTAGACTATTCTTCTTTATTATATGTACAAATATATAGATATATGAAATAATTAATAATCAAAAAATTTATTTTTGTTGTCAAATGTCAAGTATATAGTTCTAAAGATGTCACTTGGCATAATTATAGGTTAGACTATTCTCCTTTATTATATATATAACTATGAAATAAATATGATATAATTAATAATCTAAAAAACTAATTTTTGGCGTCAAATGTCTAGTAGATAGTTCTCAAAATGCCACTTGGCGTAATTTTAGGCTAGATTATTCTCTTTTATTATATATATAGATATGTAGATATGAAATATATATATATATGAAATAATTAATAATCTAAAAGATCGATTTTTGTTGTCAAATGTGAAGTAGCTAGTTCTCCTCTATTATCAATAGAGATATGATATGAATATGAAATAATTAAATAATCCAACAAAATATTTTTTGTTGTAAGATTTTAAGTGACTAGTTCTCAATATGCCTCTTGGCATAATTTTAGGCTAGACTATCCTCCTATATTATATACATAGATATAGATATGAAATAAATATGAAATAGTATGAAATAATTAAATAATGAACATAATATTTTTTGTTGTAATATTTCAAGTGACTAGTTCTCAATATGTCACTTGTCATAATTTTAGGATACGCTATCCTCCTTTATTATGTATATAGACATGAAATACATATGAAATAACTAAACAATTAACAAAATATTTTTTGTTGTAAGATTTCAAGTGGCTAGTTTTTAGTATGTCACTTGACATAATTCTAGGCTAGACTATCCCCTTTATTATATATATAGATAGATATGAAATAATCTAAAATACTTAAATAATCAATAAAATATATTTTGTTGTAAGATTTCACGTGACTAGTTCTTAATATGCCACTTGACATAATTTTAGGTTAGACTATCCTCTTTTATTATATATATAGATAGATAGATACCTCACTATAATTAATTTTTTTTTTTTTTTTTTAAATTTAGCTAGTTTATATAGTTTGAATATTAAATGATTTTTCCTTTAGTAAAATCGGGAAAAGATTGAGTTGATTCGCTGTATGCTAATTCTATTATTAAGAGTATTCCATTATAGTCATTTTTTATTTTTTCTTCCTTATATGGTCAATCAAATATATAGAGATGCTCATTAAAGTCATTTTTTGAATTTTTCTTCCCATATATGATATTTCAAATGTTGAGATCATCTCTAAGTAACTTTTGAATTTTTTTTTCTTATATGGGTCATTTAAGTATTTAAAATATCCACCAAAGTTACTTTGGATTTTTTTTCCTTATATGGTTATTTTGAGAAGATCCACTTAAGTCACTTTTAAATTTTTCTTGCATATAAGGTCATCCAAGTATTAAAATGATCTTACTAAAGTCACTTTTTGATTTTTTATTCTTTCATATATAATCATCCAAGTATATATAAGATCTGCATAGACACAATTTTGAACATTTTCCCTATAAATTTATTCAACTATAGCTTTATGAAAAAAAAAGCTACAACTTTATGCCTTACTAAACCGCTTCCTCTACCTAGATTATTTAGTTATAATTATTCTTAATCGTAACAATCTGCTATGAATTACGCAGATTGCTTTTATATGCTTCTCTTTTATTCTTTTTAAGAAATTAATGATCTGCTACGAATCAATACTGGAGCTTAACTTTATTATTTCATCTGTTTCAGTCCGTTCGTTGATTTTAATTTGACATGAAACTTTAGAAAATAAATAAATTTTTTAAATATCTTAATTTTAATTATTCATCTTTAAACTAACACATGATAACATAAGCCGCTAATCAATGTATGATCTGCTATGATTCACTACTGGAGCTTAACTTTATTATTTCATTCATTTCAATTTATTTGTTTGATTTAGATTTGACATGAAATTTTAGAAACTAAATAAAACTATTGAATATCGTAGTTTTAATTATTCATCTTTAAATTAACGCATGATATCATAATCCACCAATCAATTTATTCATGACCCATGTATTTATTAATTCAATAAATTTTGATGTCACAATTCAAAATTGAGTCCGTGATGACACTTATCTGATCCTCCGTGATGTATAAGTATAAAATTCATCTCAAATTGAAATTAAATTAAATTAATAGTGGAAGAAATAAAATTGCTCAGAAAAAATCCCAAAACTAAACTCTGAAATTTTTGAATAAGGCAAACACAAAATTACAAGGCGAAACATATCAATAACTTCTTAAAATTGACACCAACTTTCATTTATGCACCTCCACAAGGACTTCTTCATTATAAGCACTTCAAGTTGGGCTCCGTTTTGTCATTTTAACATTTTTTATTAACATGATAAAGTAAAGTAAAACACTCCTTAATGATACATGAGAGACATATTTTAAGCCTATTTATTTTATTTTTCTTTCTTCTTCTCCATCTTTAGCCATCATTTTTACAAGCTTAAGATCCTTCAGTGAAATACATCCTACGGTGCCACAATCAAAGAAGCAAATTCCAGTGCTAGAAATTTCTCCAAGATTAAACCCCTTCTTCCTCCTCGAATTAGATTGAGAAAAAACTGTCAAAAAATTAAGGAAAAAAGTGGCAAAATTTGAAAAATCGAGAGAAATTAAGAAGTGAAGCCAAATTGGTGGGACAAATTCTTTTGTTTTGTACCTTTTAGTTACCAAAACAAATAAAAAATCAGTTTTGGATCAAAAGATAATTGAAGGAAGGTAGTGATTAAAATATACAATGTTTTATTCTTTTAATACCATTTTCTTTAATTTTAGGTTGTCATGAGTAATTTGAAAAGAACTATATTTCTTTAATCGTAGGAGATAAAGGGAGTTTGTAATTTGGTGGGGGAAGATGAATGGGGGAATGTTTCTGCAAAACAGAAGGGTACAACGAAGAAGATGACTGTGGGGGGAAGGGAGGGGTAGGTGCTTGTGCAAAATAATTTTGTTCGAGTGGTCAAACTAATTACTCTTCCGTTTAAAAAAAAAAATGACCTACTTTAATTTGACACAAAATTTAAGAAAATAAAGAGTCTGTTTGGCCATGAAATTTTTTCTCTTTTTTCCAGAAAAATTTTCTGGAGTTGGAGATTGTGGTGTTTGGCCATGAAAATTCGAAAAATAATTTTATAAATTTTTTCTAAAAAGGGAAAACAGGTTTTTGATGCTTTCCAATTTTTCAACTCCAATTCTAACTTTTATTATTATTACATATAACTCCAATTAAATTTTTACATAAAACTCTCCTTATAACATTACTTTTTCAATATTACGTATATAGAAGTTTTAAAGAATAAGATAATTATAATTTCAAACTTAATGCTATCCTAATTAATATATATCTCTTTTTCTCTCTCATTATTATTTTTCTCCCTTATTTAACTTTCTCCCTTATTTAAGACATTATTTTACTACTAATGATCCTAATTACTATAATATAATAATAATAATAATTTTTCTGTTGTGATACAGACGTTTAAGGAATTATAGTCCTGTAATTAATAATGGATAATCGTTTTCAATATTTGTGGAATTAATAAAGTTGTAGCAAATTAGTTTACCACTTCCACAAATTATTCTCATTTTAATTTGATTATATATATTATATTGTGTACATCTTTATTATACTATTCAAATATAAATAGTTTATACCATATATATGCTAAAAATATAAATCGGTGATACATATTTTTCATAAAAAAATATGTCCAATTTAACAAATTTATACCTTAAACTTCAACTGCTACCTTTATATACCATAATATTAGGTATCTTTATACACAAAGTATTATATTTATATTCATAAATATATAAAGTATTATATTTATAACGTAAATATACAAAGTATGTTATATATAAAGTTTATACCATGTATATACCATATACACACATATATAAGTATACAAAGTATAAAGAAACATACTACGCATATTTATATATTTATGGTATATGATATAATATACCATACTATGCAAAGTATGTTTTACATAAAAATAATTTATTCACACATAGTAAAATCTTTCATATATAAGAAAATTAAAGAAATAAATTAGCGGCACCCTAAAATTTAATAACAACTCATCATTTCCTATTTTTTAGGAACGAAAAATAAAGGAAATAAATTAAATAAGTTTCTAAAAAAATAAATTTGTTTTGAAAGATAATATTTGTTACCTAAAAAATAGGAAGCAGTGATCTGTTAATATAACATCCACATTTAAAATTTTCAAATATGAGAAAACGGCTATTAATGTAAATATTATATATGTCATAATTGAAATTCATTAAATATGACCATGTATATATAATTATTTTTATAAAAGTGGCTGATTGTGTTCTTTTCCCGTTAGTAGGTAAATTTTAGTTGGGTGATTTTGACAGTTTGTAAAAGTTGGGGTATAAAATCACATTTAAAAAAGTTTTTTCAAAAGTCAAAAAAAATATTCAAAAAAGACATGGCCAAACAGAACTCCAACTTCAATTTCAACTTCAACTTCAACTTCAACTTCAACTCCAACTCCGATTTTTTTTAGTTTTCATGGCCAAACGGCTACAAAGAAGACTTTTGAATCTTGTGGCCTTAAATTAAAGTTGTGTCAAATGTACCAAAATGCCATTTAATCTTGTGGTCCTAAACATGCCATGTGGAAAGTTGAAATTAAAGTATTGCCAAAAAAGGAAAGGAGTTATCTTTTTGAAACGTACAAAAAAGGAAAGTAGATTATTCTTTTTGAAACGGAAGGAGTATTTAATTATTTGGACAAGTCAATGTCATTGATTATGTGGTCACTTTTTCATGTATTTTGGCCTTTACCTTATTTCTTTGTGTATATTGATGTGGAAAACTAGAATGTGTTGAAAGGATTTAAATCCACATTGAAAATATTTATTAATCACACTCTTGAGATGTTGAAAAGCTGATGCAAAAAGCGTAAAAATGACACTAATGTACTCTACTACAAGTGTTTATAATGAAATAACCGTACTTGAGGTGCCTAACTAAATAATGGTGACAATTTTAGGAGGTCTGGAAGGGTCTACAATATGAAGGAATATATACGACTAGGATTAGATAGAGAATCTGAAATATATGGAACCAACAACCACTACCTCAGAATCCCTCAAGAATATCAACAACACCATATAAATATATTCTCCCTGGACTGATCAGTTCATGGTTGTATCCCTTGAGGGCCTCCTAGGAGCTCCTGTGACATTTGTTTGGAATACCATCGTTAGTGCTTATCTGCACTATTCTTTTTTAACATGCATCTCTATCACACCTCATCACTTTTCTTATTATTTACGGTGCCTAGGTGTTACACACCTCTGAGCGATGAACTATTGGGTTAAACTAGGATGTTTCGCCTTTAGGTGGCTTGCATCCTGAATTCCACCACTACAAACAACCGCACCTGGCTGCATTTGTCTAATCAAAATAAATGGAGAGTGAAGGATCATGGTAAAGATCCAGTTTTCCAGGCATAACCTTCTCTCTGCTCTTTATGGAATTTACTCTTACACCTTTCTCTTGTTGTAAGGCTGAAGTCTGAATCCATGATTCTTTTGTCTTTTTTTTGCTTCGAACCTTATCAAGCGATCCTCTGAAGGTCACTTTTGTGATTTAGATTGGGTGAACTTAGATCCTTTGCTTGACTACCATCTCGTTTCCTTCGTTGCTCGAGAAAAAGAATAAAATGCTTCCATCCATGTGAACAGTGAGGGGAATAGGTTCCTGGAGTGAGCAACCCCACTTGATAATTCTAGTGGCTTATCCCGTGATACCTTATATTAGAGAGTGGGGTCACCCATCTCTTCAGAGATCAAGTTAGCTAGGTTGTTTCACTTGATAGAAAATGCTACGATGGTGAGCGGACCTCATCAAACCCCATTCGGACTAGTGAGGATGATTCCTTATAGTGCTTGACACATGAATCAAGTTGCATCCCAACCAAAAATAATACACTCAATGGTCTCTGAGAGGTTAGCTTCCCTTCCTTCTATAGGGACGTGTAGGAATCTTACAAATGTCGACTTTTCTCCTAATTGGGCCACCCTTCTCTATCACTCTGTGGGTTTTCTTATACAAGATGCAATGTGTCATGACCTAAATTACAACATTGTAAGGATGCCTATTCTAATTCACCTAAACAGAAGAACCCCTTACCACCCGTTTAAGAAACTAAGCGGAAGTCTTTAATTAAAATGAAACCAAATTTTTTACTGAAATTCCTTGCAAAATAGTATGGAATTAAAACTACCCTAGGATCTAATCTAAACAAGTACAAGAGTTGCTAAAGAAAAAAATAACTCTAAACTCAGCTTCCATAATGAGTGAGGGAAATGTGAGCTGTTGAAGTATCTCTACCGCAACAGTCAAGAAACCAACATTGACCCCTGCAAAAGACTATACCCTTGAAAAAGGTATAGCAATAATAGCATTAGTACAAATCATATATTGGTAAGCTTCATCAGTTGACATGAATTAGATTACAAATATTAACATAAATATTCAAAAGAAAATATGCATTATTTTAGCCTCATTACCCACCATTTTACTAACTTCTGGTTATGAATTATAAGATACTACTCTTCCTCTTACAATCCTACCACCCCAACCGCTAAGTCTGGCCTTACACTGAGGGTTAACATAAATTTTAAAAGACAACTTTGTCAATGAAAAATTGAAGACCTAAGTCAAGAACCTAACAAGTTACCTAGCATACATGGTGAAGGCTTATTGGAACATGTGTCCTGTACACCAGATTCCCCGAAAATTAGATCAGATTTGACCCATAAACTTACATATGTACATCTCCCTATCCCGCTAACATAGAACTCCTTAATCAACCTTAACATCATTGTTCATTTTACCACCCGAGGAAATATAACAAGTCAAGCCACAATAAGAATTAATGATTAAGATGTAAGTAGTACACACTTAACTAAAATATAGTGCTTAAAGTTAATCCATACCAAAAACTAACATACACTTAGAACAACAAATATAAAATGAGTAGTTTAGGATATTCAATAAAAAAGTTAACATATTATCACAAAATCATGTTCAGCCTAACTATGACAGGATAAGTTAAGAGAAAATAAGTCAAGCAAAACCATGACTATGTCAACAATCCCGACTTTGTAAATATCCAAGTCAACAAACCATTACTCTAATAACAAAAATCACAAAGTATATGACAAGTAACAGGACCACACAAGAATTTCAAATATATCAAACATATAATTATATTCCCTAGTTCATTCATGGAACTGTCAAAATTACCTAACCCTTATACATACATGCTATGGGTGATGTCATCAACCCTTTAGACATGACCCACAGGGGACAATTTTCATCATTATGCTAACCCTAGACCCAAGTGTCTACCAACTTTGCTTTATTAATTCCCGTACGAATGTTCCCAATATTGAAACATTCCCTAATTGATAATAAGGTAGGTCAAAATAATACAATAAGGTAAAATGAATTGCATTGACAACACCAAAGAACATGCACTAACAAGCCAAACTACAAACTAGTTAACATGGACATATAGCAAAAATTGGATTAAACTACAATACTATCACCTACACTACCATTTAGGGCCTTAATCACGATACATATCTTAATGCTCCATTCCTAACAATAGTAAAGGTTACCATCATAGATAATTCTAAAACTCACCCACATCTTACATGGCATTATCATTTGGCTTACAACTTAACTAATAACTTGTAATTCTCATTCCCCACTACCTAAACTAAAAGTCTAATATAGATAACCATCCAATTTAAGGAATAAGATAGCATAACCTGATAAGGTATATAAATAATACATATTTGTATATTATTCAGACTCTAACCGATTTTAGCCATCCTAACTCCATAACTGGAGGCCTGGATGTAAAATCTCCTAACTATCTACATCACATTCATGCTCTCTAACCCGAGTCTATGCTTCTCAGTTAACCTTAGCTTACCTGGATGTCAACCAATTTTAGGAAGAATGAAAAACTATAAATTCCAGTCATTCCAAGATTACGGACACGTCAATCCTTGAAAATCCATGGGTTTGCACCCATATGTCCCCTTTCTCCTCTTATCTAAGGTTCTAAGACGTGGAAGGTAGAACTTAGGGTTTTTAGAGCCTCCCACATCATTTATTTCAATCCAAGAGGAGAAAAAAAATATAACCCGCTTAAGTGGGTGTTCTGGTCTGCGTCGTGTCACTATAGTGGTATGCATGTCATTGTAGCTGGCTATCGTGAGCCCAACCCAACTTCTTTAGGTTTTGTAGTTTTAGCACACGTGGACCCACGTAACTTTACTTATAAAATCCTAATAATATCCATACTCTTCACTAATATTGATGCATTTCCTAGTAACAATGGGTCAGATCATTATAACAAATACCAATTCACCTATCGTTCTTCCCCAAATGATCAAAAGAAGGAATATTCTATGTCAAGATTTTTGAACTTAACATCCCCTCTACAAGATCGTAAGAAACTAGTTAATAATACCTAGACCCTTATTTGGATTTTACATCCCTAGCAAACTTACTGAATTTGAACACCAAAACCCTAATCACTAGACTTCTAGCTCCAAAACCTTGTCATTGATCTAACTAGAAAAATCTTTCAGGCTCATAAAGTCACAATGCAAAATAAAGAACTCATTATCTGAATGCTTGAGACACTTAAAAACTCATCAATCTATGAACATCAGACTAGGTGTTCAATAATTTTGTAAATTGAAAGTTTTGCAGAACTCGAGGTGAGACCTTTTAATAGCAACATTTATCCCAATATAGCAGAGTCCCTATAGCAACAAATGTCACTATAGTGGCCAAAAGTTTATTAAAGAGGGGAGAAATGGATTCACTCCCTATTTTTTATTATTTTACTCAAATAACACACTCCTCTTTCCTCGATCACTTTGCTCTCATCGTCGGAATAAGGTAACATTGACTCCTTTATTTTTTATTACATCATTACTTGCTAATTTGCATGCATTAGGCTTGAATTTCAATGAATAGGGGATTTTGAGTTGAGTTTTCAAGTTTTGATTCTTGGGGCATAGTTTAATCAAAGTTTGATACATGAGTACTTTTCTTATATTTGCAACATTTTAGTTGTATTTTGAGCGTACATAACTCAATATATATGGGATCAAATGAGCCTAAATAGAAGAGAATGTGATGGGTCCTTTTTGGTTTTGAACTACCAATTTAGGCATGATTTTTGAATTATCATGCCCGATTTTTTATGCAAAATTATTCTAGGAGACTTTTGGAACACTGGTCTGAGTTCAAAACTGAAAATGGCTGATTTTTATTCAAGGGACACCATTATTGAACCCCTGACTATTAGGGACGATGAAGGTCTCTATAGTGGCCTTATCTCTCTAGCGACATAGTTATAGCGGAGAAATTCTCACTATACCAACATTGCTCTAGCAATATGCATGCCCCTATAGCGGGAGGCTGTAAGCAGTAGCCTCCCAGCTAAAACATAAAATTTTAAACTTTTTAAATTATTTTTTTCTTGATGTTCGATTATTTTTTCTAAGTTCCCTTATAGAAATTTGTAGGTTAAACATCTATAATGGCTGGAAATCCAGAAAATGCTCAGCCTAAAACTTAATATATAACAAATGCTCTCAACTTAACTTTGCTCTAAATGTTTCCTATGTCTATGATTCACATTGAAATTACTTTACATACTAGGTTAATGATTATAAAACTTATATATGGTTTAAAATAACCGCTTTTAGCCCTTTACGCATATGATGAACAGTTAGAAACATAGCTAGGAGTTTTTGGGGTGTTACAATATCCCCCACTTGGGATCATTCGTACTTGAATGAGTACTGATAATGGGGTGAAAAAATGTAGTTAATAACATGAAACTGAATTTCTTAAATTGATCATATTTCGTAACTGGAATCTACTTTTGACGAAATACTAACTCAACTGATACATATGGAATATGAACATATACTTAAAAGTCTTATGGAATAATTTAGACATAAGATTGAAAGAGCACAATGCTAGAAAAAAAGTCTATTACTCTTGTTGGATCATTGTCAAGAGTGATCAAAAAAAGGTACTGGGCCATTATTTCTGCAAGAGAAGGATATAGCCGAGCTGAAAAGATATAACCCCAAATGTGAAACTGATTTCTAAGCTGACTTGATTTACTATAAAGATTTTCTTCATGAGGAGAATTTAGAACTCAATTGAAGCATTCTTGATATGACCACACATATAGAATTGCAAAGTGATAGCTAATGTGGTAAAATTTTTAGGAGTTACTACGAAGGGAATATGTTTTCCTAAGGCTCTCCTTATCATAATTTCTATAACAATTGATGGAAATTTTTTTGAGAATGATTTGAGTATGGAATTTGAATAAGGAATTGCAACATGTCTAAAACTATATAACATGGGATATAGTCATATAGAACAAAAGTAATAATAGGATTACTATGCCTTAGTTGATGCAATTGTTAACTTTCAAGATTAACAACACTTATCAACTATACCTTTTCTTTTAAATACTATACTTGATTTTATACAAATTATAATACTTACATGGGTACATGTGAATACCTCTACCAAATTCTAAGTCAAACCATATACTTGCATCATGCTCAACCCTACGTGGTAAAAAAACTATTGACCCCTTTGTTCCTATGGTTGATGAGCCAAGAAAAGATAGTTTTGATGTCGATGAGATAACTAAAGTGGAGATAGAAAAATCGACAGGTGTTGGTAAAAGTGTGGAGAAGGATAAAGAAGGTAGTTGAGCCTGTGTTGAAGACCATTCCACGACCTCCCCCTTCTTTCGTAGAGAATAAGGTAGAAACAATAGGAAGGGAAGTATTAGAAGTTCTTATCGATGATGAAAACACTGTCTGTTAACATTCCTCTTCTAGAAGCTTTGAAGTAGATGCCTGGATATGCAAAGTTTATGAAGGACGTGGTCACTAAGAAGCTTACGACGAGCTTTGAGTCCACGGATCATGTGCTCCATCTATGGATACCCAATCATTGGTGGAGAAAAAAGAGGACCCAGAGCATTTACCATTCCAAGACTATTGGGTCCTTCAACTTCTCTCGAGAATTATGTGACTTGGGAGCTAGCATCAATCTCATACCATTGGTGGTATAAAGAAATTGGGGTTGGGGGCACCCAAACCTACCTCTATGAGGCTATTAGTGGCTGACCAAACTATCAAGAAACCGGTTGGTATTTTATGTGATGTGCTGGTGAAGGTTGCATCCTTTATATTTCTAGTTGAATTTGTGATCTTGGATGGCGAGGTGGACTTTAAAGTCCCCATTATATTTGAAAGGCCTTTTCTAGCTACGGGCAGGGCCTTGGTTGCCATGAAGATGGGGCAGATGAAGTTAAAACTCAACGATAAACAAGTCACTTTTAATATTTGTCAATCTATGTGACAATCGAAGGATATGAGAGTAGTGTTTGTGATTGAGGCTATTGATGTTGTTATAGTGACTATCCTATTGAAGAGACACTTCGGGTTGAGGCGTTAACAACAATTATCATAAATTTTGATAGCGATAACATCGATGAGTACGATGAGATGATGAGCGCACTGTATAGTAGAGGTTTTTATAATTATGTTCTGAAGAATCTTGATCTTAATATGATTAATAGAACCACTCTTCCAACTCGACTATCCATTGAGGAGCCACCAGTCTTGGAATTAAAGGCACTCCCATGTCACTTGTGCTATAAATTTTTGGGGGTCGATAATACTTTGCCGGTTATTATTGTGGCTGATTTAATAGAGTCACAGGTTAAGGCATTACTTTTAGTGTTGCATAGGTTCAAGAGGGTCGTAGGTTAGACTATTATAGACATTGTGGAAGATTCTCTCCAATAATTACGCTCATAAGATATAGATTGAACAAAATTATATACCCAACATCGAGCAGTAACATAGGCTAAATCCACCGATAAAGGAGGTAGTAAATAAAGAAATTATCAAGTTGTTAGATGTTGGAGTGGTTTACCCCATTACGAATAATAAATGGGTCAGCCCGGTTCAATGTGCACTGAAGAAGGGTGGGATCATTATGGTCCCTAATGAGAAGAATGAAATGGTGCCCATGATATGGTTAATAGATAGAGTGTATACATAGATTATAGAAAGCTAAATACTTAAACCATAAAGGACCATTTCCCTATGCTATTTATGGATCAGATGCTAGATAGACTAGCAGGCAGGAGTTGGTATTATTTTCTTGATGGATACTTGGCATCCAATTAGATTTTTATTGTGCCCGATGACCAGGAAAAGATGACTTTTAATTTCAATGCCGTTTGGATTATGCAATGCTCCCGCCACCTTTCAGATATGTATGATGTCCATATTTTCTAACATGGAGGAAGACACTATAGAGGTATTCATGGATGACTTTTCAGTCACTGGTGACTCCTTTAATAATTGTTTGGCCTACTTGGTTAATGCACTCAAAATATGTGAGGAGTGCAATTTGGTGTTGACTTAGGAGAAGTGCCATTTTGTGGTGAAGAAAAGTATTTTACTTGGTAACAAAATCTCAAAATGAGGTATTAAGGTGGATAGAACGAAGATTGAAGTGATTGAAAAATTACCTCCGCCAGTATCAATTAAAGGTATCCAAAGTTTTTTGTCTCATACTTGCTTTTATAGGAGGTTTATCTAGGACTACTCTAAAATTACTAATCCTCTATGCAAGATTTTCGATATAAAAGTGAAATTTTTATTTGGTGAAGCATATCTTAAGTCCTTTGAGTGTCGGAAGGAGCGGTTGATCTTGGATCTCATTATTGTGTCCCCTAATTGGTCATTACCGCTTGAGATTATGTGTGATGCCAACAGAGTGGCCTTAGGTGCTGTCCTAGGCCAAAGACTCAAGAAAATCCTTCACACGATATATTATGCCAGCAAGGCATTAAACACCACACAAAAGAACTATACAGTCACTGAGCAAGAGTTGCTTGCGGTGGGTTTTGCCTTTGAGAAGTTTCGATCTTATTTGATTAGGAACAAAGTCATAGTTCACACAGATCATATATCCTTGAGGTATCTAATGTCAAAAAAAGATGCTAAATTGATGTTAATACATTGGGTCCTCTTGCTGTAAGAATTTTACTTTGAGGTGATAGATCAAAAAGGCACTGAGAATCAGGTTGCTGATCACATATCTTATCTTGAGGAGAAGGCAATGCAGAAACTAGGGGATTAGCTTTACATAGATGATACTTTTCCAGGTGAGCGGGTCTTGGTAGAAGATCAGGACTTAATCACCCAGTTCGCTTATTTTACTATTTTGACAAGTGATTTCGTTTCGAAAGAGTTGTTATTCCAGTAGAGAAAGTGATTTATGCATGAGGTGAGAAAATTTTTCTGGGATGAGCCATGGACTCGAAAGATTTTAATCTTTAGTTTAATGGCAAATGCCTTAACTGGATTTGCCTACATGAGAACATAGTTGAATAGAAAACACATCCTTTAAGTTTGAGAGAATTAACGGATACACTACCTACTGAGGTCGAGAGATGAATGGGTAAATAGTAGGATTCAACTCTTCTTGCAATTGAAGTGTCAATTGGAACTCTAAAGTGATTTGCAACCCAACCTATGTAAGCATCTTGGTAACCATAACTCTAGTGTCCCATAACATTATTAAATCGAAGTGTTTATCAACTTTTGTTTAACCATTTAAAACCCCCAAATTTTATCTTTTTCTATCATTTGTTTAAATTGAACTTGTAGCTGTAGTTTCAAATTAGTTTGATCGCCAGTCACATTGTTTCTCGTGGATTCGACCCCGACTCCGAAGTTGGATAAATATATTGATGACGACCACCTTGCACTTATTTGAGGTGTAAGTTGAGCGTTATCAGTGGGCACACAAGTGTTTATGGTGCTCCCACGTAATATAGCGACCTTTTAAAATTCAAGTATTATTCCTATAGGGACTTATGTTAAACAATGATCTAATTCATGCTTTACGATTAATATTAAATAAGTGAAAACATAATAAAAGTATTTGAGAGTTAAAAACTAAAATTAAACCTAAATAATGTGGTAATATAAGGGTTCTTGAATAATACAGGGGAAAAATCATGGTTAAGGCACTACAAACAACCCTACATAGCTATAAACTTCGTTAGTTTAGTTAATTATCTTGGTTGTTGGTTCATCAGGTTCATAACATGATTATGGTCTTCCATACCTCTAATCAACTATCTAATTTAGCTTATAACTACATCATTGAATAGGATGCAAGAACTAAGATAAAAACATTTGTATTTCTTCCCTTCTATGAACTTAATAGGGCAAATTATGTATATTCCTATCCTAAACAAAAATCATAACTTCAATTCATTGAATGATTACGATCCCATCCCATATATCCGACGTTCAATTCTATCATTCTTCCTTCCTGATTCACAATAGAAATATACATTTATCCTAATGGTTGAGGACCCATAGAATATATTAACAAGGATAAATGAACAACCAATTATGAGAATAAACAATAAACAACTCAATTATAATTAAAAGTAATCATGTTCGTGGCCTAAACCTTAGTTGAGGGTGTTTAGCCACTCATGAACTTCCAAAGAATCAAAGCTATGGATCCCATATAATAATACACAATTAAACTAAAGTAAGAGATTAAAAACCCTATTTGAATATTTCTCAATCGTGTTTCAATTCCCCAAGGTCATCCAAGGTGAATACAAAATATTTGGGGTGTCCTATTTATACTAGGCTAAAATTGGCCAATTTGAACTAGCCTTCGTGCCACGCCCCTATCACGGAGCATAGGCATCATGTCACACCAAAAATATTGAGGAGTACTGTAATGACCATCCTAAATTGCAATCAAGGGCGTGGAATGCCATAATGGCTGTGCCTTGGGGTCGTGGCATGCCAATAAGCCCACAAATTGCAGATTTTGTCCTAGTGTACTCCATGCATTAGGCCTTCCATCCCTTGCTCCATGGTAGCTTTTACCCATCACTTCCAGTTTTAATGTCATCCCAATATCAATTTAAACATCTCACCAAGATTTCTATATCATTAAAAACCATGAATTAGAGCTTTAAACACCATAAAATCAAACAAGACAAGGTAGAATAACACATAACTCAAGCAAAGAGTACTAGTTTTCATTTGAATTCTAATTGAATGTTTTACTTCCAAACTTGTTATAACACACCTTAAACAATCATCAATATCTAACTTGACTCTTATTTTCTTATTTATATTAAGATTAACTTATTACACACACAAGAAGTCCTCAAAACCAAACTAATTAAGGCTAAATTACAATATTAGGTGCATAGATCCACCAAAAATATTTATCGATCACCTATTGGTTGATTTGAGAATTCAGAGGTTATACCCCATTGTACCAACTTTCTTTTTGAGTCTTTGGATAGAGTTTAGATGATTCAAGATAGGCTTTGGATAACCTATAGTAGGCAAAAGAGTTATGCAGACCATAGGCTTCATGCCTTGAAGTTTAGAACTAATGATTGAGTCTTCCTCCATGTGTCACCCATAAAGGGTGTGATGAGATTTAGGAAGAGGAGAAAGATTAGCTTGAGGTACATTGGACTTGTTGAGATTTTTTGAAAGTTCGGGAGGTTGCTTATGAGTTAGCTTTACCTCCATATTATTCAACCACTCATGAAGTTTTTCATGTATCTATGCTCCAATGCAATAATTTTAATGAGTCTCATGTGCTTTGTTGGTCTTCTATTCAACTAAAAAATTCAAAAAAAGTCTCTTTTGATTGGATGGTAATGAATAAAAAATATTTAATTGTCCTATATTGAATCCAAAATTTCATAGAAGTTGGTGCCTATTTTAGCTAGAGAAGTTAGATGGTTGCGTTCTAGAGATATTCTGGTTGTTAAGGTTCGGTGGAGACACTATCACACTAAGAGAGTACTTGGGAGGTCTAGTCCGACATGCATGGTAATTAGTCTTAATTTTTTTCAATTTACGTATTTCCTTGCCTTTTAGCTCAAGAATAAAGTAGAGTTTTAGTGGTGGTTGTTGCAATGACATGAATTTGTGAATACTCATTTTATGTATTATGGCTATTTTTCCTTCCCTGTAGTTGTTAGAATTTGATTTTGGGGTTTGGTTTTGGTTGGCATGGTTCTTAGTGTGATCAGAAATGATTTATGTGAGTTTGTAATTTTTAGAGCTTAAGAAGCCATATAGTTGACTTTGATCAATATTTATTTTTTTGATTTACAAATGGAAATTTGGATTGTGTTAGTAGATCCAAAATCTCAAATTTGGGTTAGTAGCATGGTTGGTTCGAGTTTGGGACCTTTATTTTGTGTTTTGACCCTTCGTTTGGAAAATAGTGTAAAAGAATCTCAGAGATTAATTTATTGAAAATAGTTGTTTTTCGAATATCCAAGGTCTCTTTTGAGTCCGGAACATTAAAATTAGATTAGTATCATAGTTTGTTTGAATTTATGAGATTCTGAATGAATCCCAAGAGATTGACCAACAACTTTGCAACTTAGCAAAGTTACTAGTGCAACCTCTTTAGCGGTGATTGCATAAGTGGCAAAACACCACTTTAGTGGAGAACTTTATCAGTCACCTACTGCTAAAGTGGGCACTTGACCGCTTTAGTAAGTGCCTATTTAGCAGAAGACATCCGCTTTAGTGAACCTAGAAAATTAGACCAGACCCTTTTAGCGATCACCTTTGATTAAGCAATAACTTCTTGAGCTATCAAATCCAGAGCTGGGTTGAATATAGCCAATTTTCATATTTTTTCCTTTATTTTTGGACCTTTGAGCTTTGGGGTTGGGTAATTCTTGAGGATTTAATCACCATTTGAGCTTGGGTAAGCTCCAAAACCTTATTCATATTTTTTTATCAATTATATTATTAAAAACACCTTTAAATCATGATTTTCTAATGGATAATTTGGGGTTTTGCCAGTAAAGCATAAAAAAAGATTTTCCTCAATTTAGACATTGTTTTGAACTCATTTCATGTGGATTTTCACCTATAGATTTCTATAACCTTGGGAAAGGTATTTCTAAAACTAAATTATGGTTTTAACTCTTTTATTTTGAAACTCATTTTCAAATCCATTTTTGATCTAGCCTAAATTTGGGCAATATGGGTATCATTAGTTTTCTTTTAATGCATAGATGCTATATCTGAATGGTGTAGTTAATTTCAAGGTTGTTGGTAAGGGAAAGGCTCCATGTTGAAGCACTTTAGATCGAGATTTTGTTGTTTTGAGGTAGGTTATGGCTTAAATTCTTTCTGATAGAAATGGGTAGTTAATACATAGGTAAACTATTCTTTGAGTTGGGGAAAATAACTATAGAGTTTATATTCCGAGATTATTCTTGTTGTTGTGTGCCCGTATGGGATCTTACATTCTGTTATTGTTGACTTGCTATCTCTGATACTGTGTATTGCTCGTATTGGGGCTTTATTAGACTTATATATGCATTTAAGTGCCTTCATTCAAGATATAATGCCTGTGTGGGGGGCTCATTTTGCAGATATAGGCCTTATTTGAGGATTGATTGCCTTTGTCATGATAGAAACACCCGTGTTAGGGGTTGATATGATATTTATCATATCTTACATGCATATTTATTCCATTGGTCCATAATTAGAGATGAAAATCATGAATTGTGGACATATTGAGTTTATTTTTAGGCTCTCTTTGTCTCTCTCTCACACACAAATACACATATATACACACGCGCGCACACACACATACACACACATATATAAATGCTTGATGAATATTATATCAACATATAGAATTGATTGTAAGAATTACATCCACATTCCTTACATAAAAAAATCATGAGATAATGGTACCATTGAGAATATTGTTTTTGAAAGAAAATGAGACATTTTTATGAAAAACCTCTCCATGAACAAGAGCTGAAGAGGTGAGTTGAGATTAATATAAGTGAAATAGTATATGGGTGTTGAACCCCTTATGGGTCCTACCTAGAGCTGCGATCTCGGTGGGTGTATACACTGTCGTGTGATGACTTTCACCATTCATCTTATTCACATTGCATTTCCACATACATTTTGATAATGATAAGTTTTGAGGAATGATTGCATGACTGATTTGCAGGGATTTAGGATAAAGAAAAAATTCTTAATAATTCTCAAAAAGGAAGAAAAAAAAACCTTAGAAAATTTTCCAAGAAAAAAAGAAGAACTACTGCATTTAATGAATAAAGATATTCCATGCAAAAGGGAAGAATTGCTGCATTTAATGGACTACTTAAATCATGGGATTCCCGCGCTTCTCTCTCTTTTGTATAGAGTTTACTTAGATAGATTTTTCTTTTTGACTTTACTTATTCTTGAAAATTGAATATTTCTTTTTCATTTTCCTCAGAATAAAAATCTTTTGGGTTGCCTTCTATACCAAGCTTCAAGCGACTAGTAGTAGTTCAATCAAAAGTACATAAGCTTTAGAAGCCAAAAGGAAGGGACATACAATTTTCTCAAGCTTCTCTAGTTCTTTTGCTCAAATTTATACAAACATTGTATTCTCAAGAAGTTTATTATGTACTTAAAAAGAGAGGAGAGAAACACATAGTTGGTGAGGCATTGTATAAAAGTGAGAAAGAGAAAATAGTGTAAGTCATATTCAAAAAGCTTGACTAAATCCTTGTACTTTGATTTTATTCAGAAAGAACAAGTAGAATTCCTTGATGCCCAAAGAGACTAGAGTAAGACCTATTAGAGGTCCCAACTAGTGTAAAACATCAAGTTTTATTTACATTCAACACTTTATTTCCCAAATCTTTCATTCTACAATCAATAGTCGGCTGTCTTTCTAAGGAAGTCGACTGTCTGATCGAAAGAGTAATTCACCCCTCTCTTACTACTTTTAATTGGTATCAAGGAAAGGATTCACAATTATTTACTTAACAACAAGTGAGAAAATATCATGGCATAAACTATTGCTGAGTGTAACGCCCCGAGTCTGTACTCCTGACGCTACACGGTGCTTATAATCCCGAGGGACCACAAGTTAATCCATGATTGGTACCTTCTGTAATAATTGAACAACAATGCTGAATAATATTCAAAATTAGGCATAAATATGCCATAAGTTTTAATCTATAAATAATACTTAATACTACTGAATGTGGTATTAAATACCAAAACTGAACAAAGTACAAAAATTTGAATAACTATCTGAAAACACTCTAGTCTAAGAAGCCTCTAAACTGTCTGAACTGTGGAGTTAATGGTACAAGCCCCAAACTAACTCCATCTTTTGAAATAAACTAGAACATATACTGCAAATGATAAGCACGTCCTTGAACTATGAGGGCTCACCACTACTCTGAAAATGTGGAGAGTCTGATCTACTGAGGGTGCTTTGGAGCTCGTGCATCGGAACTTATGATATAAGACATCATAGTGCAAAAAACATGCATTAGTACTTTGAATGTACTGGTATGCTAAGTGTGGTAGGCTGAAATGCATGGGTTTATATCATGAACAATAATAGCTGAATAACATAAGTATGACTGAATAAGAGTACATGCATGAATACGTATACTGTAACTAAAATGGTGATAAGACTGAACACCGAGTATGAATACTGATCAATTGATTACTAGGAAAGCTGATACTATACTACTGATAACTGGATGACTGTATCTGACAGTCTTAAATTCTGAGGAACTATACTGAGTTCCATACTGAGCTGAGTTGGGTGACTATATCTGATAGCCCTGAATATGTAGAACTGAACTGAGTTCTTCTCTGAGACTAAGACTGAAACTGAGACTGAAGAAGGTAATCATCTAACCTACATGTCCCTTCTCTAACTGATTTAGGGTCCAACCTGAAACCCCAGTAGGAAGGGTGTCAATACCGTGCCACGGGTAGTGATAAGCTATAAGTTATCCCTCTCTGACAGAAAGCTCTTTCGTCAACCCTCGCTGGCAGGATAACTCGGATGAGAATTATCAATCCTCATAATGTCTGGTAGAAACATATCTCAACCTATGCTGGATACGTAGTTCTATAACGCAGGGATTGCTACTAAGGGTCAAACCCTCTGCTGACAGGAATGCCCCCATCCCTGAGTTAACTCGGTGCTGAATCCTACTCCCAACTGAATAGACACTGAACTGATTTCTAGTCTGTACTAGGTTGGATGGAACGAATACTAAGATTACTATTTAGCTGAGCTAAAATTGAGTTCACTGAGTTCCGTTGACTGACGGACTACTACTGAATTCTGTTAGCTGATTGCATTTACTGAGGTCTGGGCTGAATACTAAACAAGACTGAGATATCACTGACTCTATTGAGTTTTCTTGAGTTTTGTAACTGACTGAGAGTACTACTAATCGTGACGTGACTGATATTATTCAATGACTAACCATGGCTCTAGGTAATTATCTAAATTGTCGGGTACAAGTATCCCCAGGACTCGTTAGCATAAATTAAGAGACTTGGCATAAACATGAAACATGTAAACTATAAACTTGATCATCTTTTATTCATTGAGGAATTTTAACAAACACTTGCATGATTTCATTCTCTTAATAGTTCACATGAACAATTTATCAAACACTTGGAAGGCTTAGAAATGCGCATAACACTATTCAACACGTGAGCACATAAATTCAATCGTCAAATTCAAAATTTGAAGGCTTTAACATGATCTCACATGGTAAGACATATAAATCAATAAACTCCATATGAAACTTAGCATAACACATGAATTTGAAACTCAAATAATCATTATAAACATGGATATTATCAAACGCATCATGGTATTCATGAAATTCATATACTTGAAGTTTGAAAACTGATTGTTGGACCCCAAGGGTGAAAAAGACCATTGGATGAACACTTCACATACCTTGTTGAAGAATTTCTGAAAGTTTATGGGTGAATCTTGAGTTCTTGATTTGAAACTTGGTACCTAGGGTTTTGTTCTTGAGAAAATTGGAGAATGAATTAGTATATTTGATCTCCAAAGGGCTTAATTTCATGCTTTTGGGGCTGAAGAACGTGAGGAAAAGAACCAAATACCCCCAAGAACATGGTCTTTTAATGACTGAAAACTCGGCAACCGATACGGAGGATGATGCGGTGCGTCGATGGCATCGACGCGATAGCCAATGCATCATGCCATGTTTGCATCGATTCACTTGAATTGGACGCTGGTAGCTGAGAAAAATATTAATCAACACGATAGTCAATGCGGCGTGCCAAGATCACGTTGATTTACTCTTTTGGGATTCCAAAGGAGCTTCAAACAAAGTTTGAAAAATCCAAAACTTATCCAAAAACACCTACGGATATTCCTGATCATGAATCAACCTAAACATCAATATTTAATGGACGTAAAGGTCGTGAAATAAGACTGCCAAACTTTGTAGGTTAATATGACACTAAGTATGAGTACTTAGCTAAAATATTCTAAGACTGGGACCCCTTGACAAGCCTAAAGGACTGAATTAAGCATAGGATTTTGCGGGGTCTTACATTATCTCCCCCTTGGGAACATTCGTCCTTGACTGAGACTGCTGAGACTGTGAATACTGAGAGAATGACTTGCTTACTAGACATAAACATCTGAAACATGACTATATGACTGATATTACTGGTATTATAAATTATCATACTGAACATGTATATCTGATGCATGAATATAGCTTAAAATGATTCATAAATGCATGACTGGGATTACTGATAAACTGAATCTATATACTGAACACGCATATCTGATGCTTGTATACGTGACTGAACTGGCTCATGAACGTATAACTGAACATGCAATGGTAACGGATACCAAGTTTGTAACTGAAATCTGAACATGAAACTGAATAAGCTTAATATAAACTATTACCTTAAGCTGAGTCTGGATTAGCGAAGAACAGATGAGGAAACTTGGTTCACATGTTTGCATCTGCCTCCCAAGTATCTCCTTTAATGGACTGATTTCGCCAAAGAACTTTGACTAGAGGAACTTCTTTGTTCCTCAGTCTGCGAATATGATAATCAAGGATTTTGACTGGGATCTCTTTGTAAAAGAGGATGTTCTAAATATCTATGCCCTCAGTAGGGACTGCGACTGATGGGTCACCTATGCATTTCTTTAGCAAGGAGACATGAAACACTGGATGAACTTAAGATAAATCTGAAGGTAACTCAAGTTGTAAGCTGCCTTTCCGAAATGGCTGAGAATTCGAAAAGGACTGACACATCGGGGACTAAGTTTCCCCTTCTTGACAAAATGCTTTACTATTTTCATACAAAATATCTTCAAGTACACATAGTCACCAATCTCAAACTCAAGATCCTTTCTGCACATATCTGCGTACGATTTCTGGCGGCTCTGAGCTGCCATAAGCCTTTTCCTGATTAACTGGAATTTCTCTAAGGTATCAAACACCAAGTCAGGCTTAACCACTGCGGCCTCACCCACTTCAAACCAACCAATGAGATATCTACACCTCTTCCCATAAAACACCTCAAATGGAGCCATCCAAATACTGGAGTGATAGCTGTTGTTTATACGAACTCAAACAAAGGCAAGTGGTCATCCCAACTACCTTTAAAGTCTATCGCATATGCTCATAGCATATTTTCTAAGGACTAAATGGTCCTTTCTATTTGACCATCTGTATGAGGATGAAAGGCTGTACTGAGATAAACTCAGGTACCAAGACCATTTTGAAATGCTTTCTACAAATAAGAGGTGAACTGGGTACCTCTATCTGAGATAATGGACTACGAAACACCGTGAAATCTGACCAACTCCCTGATATAGAGTTTGGCGTATTCCTTGGCTAAATAGGAGGTATGAACTGGAAGGAAATGAGTTGATTTGGTCATCCTATCTACAATGACCCAAACTGAATCATGCTGACGACGAGTACAAGGCAAACCCGTCACAAAGTCCATGTTTACATCTTCCTATTTCCAAGTGGGAATACTCAACTCCTGTATGGACCCACTAGGCTTATGATGCTCAATCTTAACCTGCTTACATGTTGAGCACTTAGCCACAAACTCTTCAATGTCTCTTTTCATCCCACACCACCAATAGATCTTCCGCAAACCTCGGTACATCTTTATGGCCCATGGAAGAATAGAGTAATGCACAACACGCGCCTCTGCGAGAATTCGCTGCCTCAAGTCATCTGCACCTAGCACACACAGATGATCCTGACAATGAAAAACACCATCTCCCCCTTGGGATACAACCTCTACCTTCTGATTTTTAACAAATTCCTTCAACTAGACTAGATTGGGATCCTTATCCTGCTTTTTCTTCACTTAGGAAACTAGGGATGATTCTGAGATACTCTGTACCCACACACTACCTTCTACTAAATCGACTAAGTGAATACTTAGTCGATATAGCTGATGAACTTCCTGGGCTAACTTCTTCTTACTGTCGTCAATATGGGCTACACTACCCATAAACATTCTACTGAGAGCGTCGACTACTACATTGGCCTTGCCGGGATGATACAAAACACTCATATCATAGTCTTTTAACAACTCCAACCACCTTCTCTCATGGAGGTTGAGGTATTTCTGAGAGAACACATACTGCAGACTCTTATAATTAGTGAACACATCAACATGTACACCATACAATTAATGCCTCTAAATTTTTAAGGCAAAAACTACTGCTGCTAACTCAAAGTCATGAGTAGGATAGGTCTTCTCATAGGGATTAAGATTTATAGAGGCATAGGCTATGACCTTAACTCTCTGCATAAAAACACAACCCAATCTGACTCTGGAAGCATCAAAGTACACAACAAAACCATCAGAACTATCTGGTAGGGTCAACACTGGAGCTGTGGTAAGTCGAGTCTTCAAATCCTGAAAATTCTTCTCACAAGAATCTGACCACTGGAAATGGACTTTCTTCTGAGTCAATATAGATATAGGGGATGCAATAGATGAAAATCTCTTAACAAACCATAGGTAATATCCAGCCAAACTCAAGAAACTCTTGATATCTAACAGAGAGATGGGTCGGGGCTAGTCTTTTACTATTTTGGTCTTTTGGGAATCAACTCTAATGCCATCACCAGAAATTATATGGATAAGGAATGCTACTGGCCTTAGCCAAAATTTACATTTACTAAATTTGGCAAATAGCCGATGGTTTCTGAGAGTCTAGAGTATTATTCTGAGATGGTCTGCATGATCATGTTCACTACGGGAGTAAACAAGGATATCATTTATGAAGACTATGATGAACATGTCCAAGTACTGCTTGAACACACGGTTCATCAAGTCCATAAAAGCTGTTGGGCCATTGGTAAGACCAAAGGACATGACAAAGAATTTGAAGTGGCCATACCGAGTTCTGGAAGCTATTTTTGGGATGTCACTTTCCCAGACTTTGAGATGATGATAGCCTGATCTGAGGTCTATCTTAGAAAAATTACTGGCACCCTGAAGATGGTCAAACAAGTCATCAATTTAAGGGAGAGGATACTTGTTCTTGATCATAACTTTATTTAACTGACGATAATCTATACATATTCTGAGGGAACCGTCTTTCTTATGCATGAATTAAACTAGTGCGCCCTATGGGGACATATTTGGTCTGTTGAATCCCTTATCTAAGAGATTCTTTATTTGATCCTTTAATTCTCTGAGTTCTGCTGGAACCATTCTGTATGGCGGGATAGATATGGGCTGAGTATCTGGGAGAAGATCAATTCCGAAATCAATTTCCCTTTTGGGAGGAACTCTAGGAAGATCTTCGGGAAACACATCTTGGAATTCACATGCGTCTGACACTGATTCATGAGAAGGGGTTTATAATCTAGAGTCCTGGACTCGAACGAAATGGTAGAAAAATCCGTTAGATATCATCTTTGTAGCCCGAAGGTAAGAATTAAGTTGACCACTAAGTGCTGAAGTACTACCCTTCCATTCTCGGACAGGTTCATTCAAAAACTGAAACTGGACAATTCTATTTCTGTAGTCGACTGAGTCATTGCAGGAATGAATCCAATCCATGCTGAGAATGAAATCAAAATCAATTATCTCTAATTTGACTAAGTCTACTGAAGTAACTTTCTGAGATATCATGACTGGACAGTTCCTGCATACCCGTCAGGCTATGATAGATTTACCAATGGGGTAGAAACTTAGAAAGGCTCTTCTAGAATTTTGGGACTAACTCCAAAATCAACTGCTATATATGGAGTAACAAAGGATAAAGAAGCTCTTGGATCTAGTAAAGAATAAAAATGAAAATAGAAAACTTGTACCGTACCAGTGACCATATCAGGAGAACTTTCCTGATCCTGCTGGGACTAAAGAGTATAAAGTCTATTTGGTATAAAGTCTATTTGGGTGCTGCCCACTGGTGGCACTGGAAGAGGCACCCTAATGATTCGGGTGATCGGACTGAGTTGAGGGATGATTATGTTGACTCTGTGAACCCACCTAAGGACACTGTTTAACTCTAAGGCCTGGCTTGCCACATTCAAAACACACATCACTACCATCTTTGAAGATATCCTGGTGGTTTCTGCCGCACTTCTGGTAAAGAGGATTGGTTCGGGCACTGCTAACACTGCTCTAGAGCTTAGAGCTTAATGCCCTATCATGGTTTCCATCTATGAATTTTGGCACTAGAGCACTTGACGAGGAAGGAGATGGAACTGAGGATTTCGGGATGAACTGAGAATGATTCCTACCCTCTGACTTAGGCTGAGCTAAATTTAAACTACCTATTCTCGCTCTCTTATTCTCCCTCTTTTTCTTTTTACTCTTGGCCTCCTCTATCTGTTGAGAATAGTTCATGAGCCTAGCTATGTCCATCTCTTTAATAAGCATTGCGGTCCTACACTCCTTGACCACACTACAAGACACTTCTAAGATGAAATTACTTATCTTCGCTCTGCTATATGCTACAACATGCGGGGCATATCTGGATAACTGAGTAAACTTGAGAGAATACTCCTGCACTGTCATATTGCCCTATTTAAGGTTTATAAACTCCAAAATTTTTGCTTTCCTCAACTCTAGAGGAAAGAACCTATCCAGAAAAGCAACTGCAAACTCCTCCCATTCTATGGACCCTGCATCTGTGGCCCTCTCTGCCTTTTACTCTTTGAACCATGAGTGAGCCACATCCTATAACTGATATAAAAATAACTTAAAGCTCTCAACAGCAGTCACCCCCACGATATCTGTAACCTTCTGGACCTGATCAAGAAACTCTTGAGGGTCCTAGTCCTACTTAGACCCGGTAAAAGATGCAGGGTTCATTCAGGTGAAGTACATCTTGGAAACAACAGAATTGGCCACTGGGTTGGTTGGAACCTCAACTGATCATTCATTCTGAGCTGCCAAAAAATGAGCTAAAGTGTTGAAGGCAACTCTGAACTCCATGTGGGAGACATGCTCTCCCAAAGGATCTGGATGGACAGGATGAGGGGCTGACTGATCTCCCATTTCTCTTCCCTGAGTCCTCTTTGGAGGAATATTCTATAAATGGAAGAGGAACTAGGATTAGAAAGAGAGTGTAACTGGAGCTCGCACAATATAAATACTGAAATAAGGGAAACCGTTCATAAAACATCGCATAGCCTCCTGTCCATAAGTGTGGCGCGCAACACAACTATGCACAAGACTATACAAGATGTGGCTTCCATACTTCCTAGGTCTCTATTGAACCTTGGGATATAATACCAAGTTTGTATCACCCCAAGTCTGTACCTCAGATGCTACACGATGCTCATAATCCCGAGGGACCTCAAGCTAACCCATGACTGGTACGTGCTTTAATAACTGAACAACAATATTGAATAATATGCGGAATTAGGCAGAAACATTCCATAAGGTTCAATCTATAAATATACTAAATAATACTGCATGCGGTATTAAATACCAAAACTGAACAAAGTACTAAAATTTGAATAACTATCTGAAAAAACTCTAGTTTGAGAAACCTCTAGACTATTTGAACTGTGGAGTTGATGGGACAATCCCCCAACTAAATACATCTACTAAAATAAATTGGAGCATATAATTCAAATGATAAGTACATCCTTTAACTATAAGGGCTCACCACTACTCTAAAAATGCTAAGAATCTGATCTACTGAGGCTGCTCTGGAGCTCGTGTGTCAGAACCTATGATATAAGACATTATAGCATAAAAAGCATGTGTCAGTACTTTTAATGTACTGGAATGCTCAGTGAGGTAGTATGAAATGCATGGGTTCATATGTATGAACAATAATAGCAGAATTACATAAGTATGACTGAATAAGAGTACATATATGAATACGTATACTGTAACTGAAATCGTGATAACAATGAACAATAAGTTTGAATACTGATCAACTGATTAAATGGATAGATGATACTATACTACTAATAATTGGATGACTATATTTGATTGTCGTGAATTTTGAAGAACTATACTGAGTTCCATGTTGAGCTGAGTTGGGTGACTATCTGATAGCCCTAAATCTGTAGAACTGAATTTAGTTCTATTCTGAGACTGAGACTGAAATTGAGACTGTAGGAGGTAATCATCTAACCGACATTCCCCTTCTCTAACTAATTTGGGTTCCAATCTGTAACCCCAGTTGGAAGAGTGTTAATACTGTGCCTCGGGTAGAGACAAACTGTAAGTTAACCCTCTCTGATAGGAAACTCTTTTGTCTACCCTCTATGGTAGGATAAATTAGATGACAAGTATTACCCCTCATAATGTATGGCAAGAAGATATATCGACCTATGCTAGCTACATAGTTCTGTAACGCAAGGATTGATACTAAGGGTCAAACCCTATGCTGACAGGAATGCCCCTATCCCTGGGTTAACTCGGCGCTGAATCCTACTCCCAATTGAATAGACACTGAACTAATTTCTAGTCTATACAAGGATGGACTGAACGATTACTGAGATTACTATTTAGATTAGTTGAAACAGTGTTCACTGAGTTTCGTTGACTGAAGCTATACTACTGAATTCTGTTAGCTGACTACGTTTACTGAGATCTGGGCTGAACACTGAACTAGACTGAGATATTACTGACTTTACTGAGTTTTCCTTAATTCTATAATGGATTGAGATTACTACTGATAGTAACGTGACTGATACTGTTCTATGACTGACCATGGATCTAGTTAATCACAAAATTGTCGGGTACAAGTACCCTCAGGACTCGATAGCATAAATTAAGAGACATGGCATAAACATAAAACATGTAAACTATAAACTTGATCATTATTTATTCATTGAGGCATTTTAACAAACACTTGCATGATTCCATTCTCTTAATAGTTCACATGAACAATTTATCAAAAACTTGGAAGGAATAGAACATGCGCATAACACTAATCAACATGTGAGCACACAAATTCAATCATTAAATTCACAATTTGAAGGCTTTAACATAATCTCACATGGTAAGACATATAAATCAATAAAATCCATATGAAACTTAGCATAACATATGGATTTGAAACTCAAATAATCATTATAAACATGGATATTATCAAACCCATCATGGTATTCATGAAATTCATATACTTGAAGTTTGAAAATTGATTGTTCGACTCCAAGGGCGGAAGAGACCCTTGGATGAACACTTCACATACCTTGTTGGTGAATTTTTGAAAGTTTATGATTAAATCTTGAGTTCTTAATTTGAAACTTGAGCAACTAGGGTTTTGTTCTTGAGAAAATTGGAGAATGAATGAGTATATTTGCTCTTTAAAAGGCTTAATTTTGTGTTTTGGGGGATGAAGGACGTGGAAAAAAGACCCAAATACCCCCAAGAATGCAGTTTTTAATGACTGAAAACTCGGCTACCGGCACGCAGGACAACGCGGCACGTCGATGCCATAGCCAACGCGTCGCACCATATTTGCGTTAATTCACTGGAATTGGATGCTGGTAGCTGGGGAAAATATTAATCAATGCTATAGTCGATGCGGCGCGCCAATATCATGTTGATTCACTATTTTGGGATTCCAAAGGAGCTTCAAACAAAGTCTAAAAAATCCAAAACTTGTCCGGAAACACCTACGGACATTCCTGATCATGAATCAACCTAAACATCAACATTTAATGGACACAAAGGTCATAAAATAAGACTTCCAACCTTCGCAGGTTAAAATAACACTAATTCTGAGTATTTAGCTAATATATTCTAAGTCTGGGATCCCTTGACAAGCCTGAAGGACTGAATTAAGCTTAGAATTTTGCGGGGTCTTATATTATCTCCCCCTTGTGAACTTTCGTCCTCGAATGCGACTGCTGAGACTGAGAATACTAAGAGACTGACTTATTTACTGGACATGAACATTTGGAACATGACTATATGACTGACATTAGTGGATTCTGAATTATCATACTAAACATGCATATCTGATGCATGAGTATAGCTGAACATGATTCATGAATGCATGACTGGGATTACTGGTAAACTTAATCTATATACTGAACATGCATATCTGATGCATGGATACATGACTGAACTGGCTCATGAATGTATAACTGAACATGCAATGGTAACTGGTACTACGTTTGTTGCTGAAATCTAAACACAAAATTGAATAAGCTTAAGGAAAACTATTACCTTGAGCTGAGTCTAGATTAGTGAAGAATAGATGAGGATACTTGGTTTGCATGTATTCTTTTACTTCCAAGTATCTCCCTCAATGTACTGATTCCGCCAAAGAACTTTGACTAGAGGAACTTCTTTGTTCCTCAGTTTGCGAATTTGATAGTGTAGGATTTTGAATGGGATCTCTTCGTAAGAGAGGCTGTTCTAAATATCTATGCCCTCAGTAGGGACTACGACTTATGGGTCACCTATACATTTCTTTAGAAAGGAGTCATGAAACACTGGATGAACTGAAGATAAATCTGAAGGTAACTCAAGCTCGTAAGCTACCTTTCTGAAATGACTGAGAATTTGGTAAGGATCGACATATCGGAGATTGAGTTTCCCCTTCTTTCCAAAATGCTTCACTCTTTTCATAGGAGAGATCTTCAAGAACACATAGTCACCAATATCAAACTCGAGATCCTTTCTACGCACATCTGCATATGATTTTTGTCGGCTCTGAGCTGTCTTAAGCCTTTCCTTGATTCACTGGACTTTTTCTAAGGTATCAAACACCAAGTCAGGCCCTACCAATTTAGCCTCACCAACTTTAAACCAACTAATGGGTGATCTACACTTCCTCCCATAAAGCACCTCAAACAGAGCTATCTGAATACTGGAGTGATAACTGTTGTTATACGTGACCTCAATTAAAGGCAGGTGGACATCCCAACTACCTTAAAAGTCTATCGCATATGATTGCATCATATCTTTTAAGGTCCAAATGGTCCTTTCTTCTTGACCATCTATCTAAGGATGAAAAGTAGTACTGATATGAACTCAGGTACCAACACTCTTTTGGAATTCTTTCCAGAAATGAGAGGTGAACTGGGTACCTTTATCTGAGATAATGGACAATGGAACATTGTGCAATTTGACCAACTTCTGATATAGAGTTTGGCCTATTCCTCGACTAAATGGGAGGTATGAACTAGAAGGAAATGAGCTGATTTGGTCATCCCATCTACAATGACGCAAAATGAATCATGCTGATGAAGAGTACGAGGTAAACCCATCACAAAGTCTGTGTTCACTTCTTCCCATTTCCAGGTGGGAATAATGAACTCCTGCATGGACCCACTAGGCTTCTCATGCTCAATCTTAACCTGCAGATATATTGAGCACTAACTCTGCAATGTCTCTTTTTATCCCACTCCACCAATAGATCTCCCACAAATTATGGTACATCTTTGTAGCACCTGGATGAATAGAGTAACACGCACCACACACCTCTGCGAGAATTTTCTGCCTAAGGTCATCTACACCTGGCACACACAGACGACCCTAACAATGAAAAACACTATCTCCCCTTTGGGAGAAAACCTCTACCTTTTGATTTCTGACTGATTCCTTCAACTAGACTAGACTGGGATCCCTATCCTGCTTTTCCTTCACTTCGAAAACTAGGAATGATTCTGAGCTACTCTGTACCCACACACTACCTTCTACTGAATCGACTAAGCAAACACCTAGTCGGGCTAGCTGATGAACTTTTGGGCTAACTTCTTCTTACTGTTCTCAACATGGGCTACACTACCCATAGACATTCTATTGAGAGTATCTACCACTACATTGTCCTTGGCTGAATGATACAGAACACTTATGTCATAGTCTTTCAATAACTCCAACGACCTTCTCTGACGGAGGTTGAGGTATTTTTAAGAGAACGCATACTGCAGACTCTTATGATCAGTGAACACATCAATGCGTACACCATACAAGTAATGCCTCTAAATTTTTAAGGCAAAAACTACTGCTACTAACTCAAGGTCATGAGTAGGATAGTTCTTCTCATGGGACTTAAGTTGTCTAGAGGAATAGTCTATGACCTTACCTCTCTACATCAAAACACAACCCAATTTGACTCTGGAAGCATCATAGAACACAACAAAACCATCAAAACCATCTGGTAGGGTCAACACTGGAGCTATGGTGAGTCGAGTCTTGAACTCCTAAAAACTCTTCTCATAAGAATCTGACCACTAGAACTGGACTTTCTTCTGAGTCAATCTAGACATAGGGGATGCAATAGACGAAAATCCCTCAACAAACCATCGGTAATAACCAACCAAATCCAAGAAACTCCTTATATATGATGGACAGATAGGTCAGGTCTAGTTTCTCACTACTTTGGTCTTTTGGGGATCAACTCTAATGCCATCACCAAAAATTATCTGGCCAAGAAATGCTACTGACCTTAGCCAAAATTTATACTTACTAAATTTGGCGAATAACTAGTGGTTTCTAAGAGACTGGAGTACTATTCTGAGATGGTTTGCATGATTATGTTCACTACGGGAAGTATATCATTTATGAAGACTATGACGAACATATCCAAGTACTGCTTAAACACATGGTTCATCAAGTCCATGAAAGCTACTGGGGCATTGGTAAGACCAAAGGACATGACTAAGAATTCGAAGTGGCCATACCGAGTTCTGAAAGCTATTTTTGGGATGTCATTTTCCTTGACTCTGAGCTGATGATAGCCTGATATGAGGTCTATCTTTGAGAAATAACTGGTACCCTAAAGTTAGTCAAACAAGTCATCGATTCTAGGGAGAGGATACTTGTTCTTGACTGTAACTTTATTTAACAAACAGTAATCTATTCATATTCTAAATGAATCGTCTTTCTTACATATGAATAAAATTGGTGTTTCCCATAGGGACATATTGAGTCTGATGAATCCCTTATCTAAGAGATTCTTTAACTTCTCCTTTAATTCTCTGAGTACTGCTAGACCCATTTTGTATGGCGGGTTAGAAATGGGCTGAGTATTTAGGAGAAGATCATTTTGGAAATCAATTTCCATTTTGGGAGAAACTCCTGGAAGATCTTCAATAAACACATTTGGGAATTCACATACGACTGGCACTGATTCAAGAGTAGGGGTTTCTAATCTAGAGTCCTGTAATCGAACGAGATGGTAGACACATCCCTTAGATATCATCTTTCTAGCCCGAAGGTAAGAAATAAGTTGACCCCTAAGTGGTAAAGTACTACCCTTTCATTCTAGGAAAGGTTCATTCGTAAACTAAAACTGGACAATCCTGTTTCTACAGTTGACTAAGGTATAGCAGCAATAAAGCTAATCTATGCCGAGAAGACATCAAAATCAGTCATCTCTAATTCAACTAAGTCTGTTGAAGTGACTTTATGAGATATCATGATCGGACAGTTCCTGTATACCCATCGGGCTATGATAGATTTACCCATTGAGGTAGAAACTAAGAAGGGCTCTACTAGAATTTTGGGACTGACTACAAAATCAAATGCTATATATGGAGTAACAAAGGACAAAGAAGCTCCTGGATCTAGCAAAGCATAAACATAAAAATGGTAAACTTGTAACGTAACAGTGACCATATCAGGAGAACTTTCCTTATCCTGCCGGGACTAAAGAGCATAGAGTCTATTTGGGCGCTGCTCACTGGTGGCATTGGAAAAGACACTCTGCTGATTCGGGAGATCGGACTGAGCTGGGGGACGGTTATGCTGACTCTATGAACCCACCTGAGGATACTGTCTGACTCTATGGCCTAGATTCCCATATCCAAAACACACATCGCTGCCAACTCTATAGATACCCTGGTGGTTTCTACCGCACTTCTGGAATAAGAGATAAGTTTGGGCACTGCTAACACTACCCTATGGCTTAGGTCCTGATGCCCTATCTCGCTTTCCATCTCTGAATTTTAGAACTGGAGCATTAGTTTAGGAAGGACTTGGAACTAAGGATTTCAGCCGGAACTGAGAACAATTCCCACCCTCTGACTTAGGCTGAGCGAAATTTAAACTACCTGTTTTCTCTCTCTTATTCTCCCTCTCTTTCTCTTTACTTTTGGCCTCCTCTATCTACTAAGCATAGACCATGAGCCTGTCTATGTCCATCTCCTTAATAAGCATTGCGGTCCTACACTCCTTGACCATGCTGCTAGACACTCCTGACATGAACTTACTCATCTTTTCTTTTCTATCTACTACAACATGCGAGGCATATCTGGCTAACTGAGTAAACTTGAGAGAATACTCCTGCACTGTCATATTTCCCTGCTTTAGGTTTATAAACTCCAAAAATTTTTCTTTCCTCAACTCTAGTGAAAAGAACCTATCCAGAAAAGCAACTGCAAACTCCTTCCATTCTATGGACCCTGCATCTGTGGCCCTCTCTGCCTTCCACTCTTTGAATAATGAGTGAGCCACATACTGTAACTGATATAAGGCTAACTTAGCACTCTCAACAGCATTCACCTCCATGATATCTGTAACCTTCTGCACCTGATCAAAAAAATCCTGAGGGTCTTTATTTGACTTAGACCCAGTAAAAGATGGAGGGTTTATTCGGGCGAAGTCTTGAATCCCGGCAGCAACAGTATTGGCCACTGGGTTGGTTGGAATCGTAGATGGTCATTCATTCTGAGCTGCCATAAAATGAGCTATGGTGGTAGAGGCTGCTCTAAACTCCGCGTGGGAGATATTATTGCCCAAAGGATCTGGATGGACAGGATGAGGGGCTGACTGATCTCTCATTATTCTTCCCTGAGTCCTCTTTAGAGGCATATTCAGTAAATAGAAGAGAAACTAGGATTAGAAAGAGAGTGTAACTTGAGCTCATGCCCGCTTGCACGATATAAATATTGAAAGAAGAGACACTATTCCTAAAACATCGCATAGCCTCTTGCCCATAAGTGTGGCGCATAATACACCCATGCACAAGACTCTACAAGAGGTGACTTCCAGACTTCCTAGGGCTCTCTTGAACCTTAAGATTTGATACCAAGTTTGTAATGCTCTGGGTCTATACTCTAAACACTACACGGTGCTCATAATCTCGAGGGACCATAAGCTAACCCATAACTGGTACCTGCTATAATAATTGAACAATAATTCTGAATAATATGCAGAATTAAGTGGAACATGCCATAAGGATCAATCTATAAATAATACTAAATAATACTAAATATGGTATTAAATAACAAATTTGGACAAAGTACTGAAATTTAAACAACTATCTAAAAACACTCTAGTCTGAGAAGCCTCTAAACTGTTTGAACTATGGAGTTGATGGGACAAGCCCCCAACTAACTCCATCTACTGAAATAAACTAAAGAAGATACTATAAATGATAAGCACGTCCTCGAACTATAAGGGCTCACCACTACTCTGAAAACACTGAGAGTATGATCTACAGAAGGTGCTCTGGAGCTCTTGCATTGGAACCTATGATATAAGACATCATAGTGCAAAAAGCATGCGTCAGTACTTTGAATATTTTGGTATGCTACGTGAGGTAGGCTGAAATACATAGGTTCATATGCATGAACAATAATAGATGAATAACATGAGTATAACTTAATAAGAGTAAGTGCATGAATATGTATACTGTAACTGAAATTATGACAACACTGAACACTGAGTCTTAATACTGATCAACTGATTAACTAGATAGCTGATACTATACTACTGATAACTGGATAACTGTGTCTGATCATCCTGAATTCTGAGGAACTATTCTAAGTTCCATACTGAGCTGAGTTGGGTGACTATATCTGATAGCCCTGAATTTGTAGAACTAGACTGAGTTCTATTCTGAGACTGAGACAGAAACTAAGACTGTGGGAGGTAATCATCTAACCGACATACCCCTTCTATAACAAATTTGGGGTCCAACCTGTAACCCCAGTTGGAAGGGTGTCAATACTGTTCCATGGGTAGAGACAAGCTGTGAGTTAACCCTCTCTGGCAGGAAGCTCTTGATGTGTGAGCTAATGCTAAAACATTTGAGGATTTTAACTAAGAATAATTACAAAGTCTTAAGCAACTTTTGTCATTTTTGATTGTTTTATGTTTGATTTTGCAGTAGAAGCTATGATGCAAGAGAACCAACAAAGATGGAAGCAAAGGAGTTGAAATTTGAAGTAATTCAAAGAGAAGTGTGGCTGGCGACATTTTTGATAAGTCGTCAGCCCTTTAATAAGGTATCAACTTTATTATCAACCTCAGATAGAGAATTCATCTGAGTTGAAAGATGTGATGACATTTTGTTTAAAGTCGTCAAGGAGCTGATAGGTCATCAAAATTTTCATCAGGCTAAGGTAGAACATGAGGGCTGAGATAGAGACTTGACGATATTTTTGATAAGTCATAAAGGAGTTGATAGGACGTCATCGGTTGTCGTCATCTTTAGGAAGCGAGTATCAAAATCAAAGAGGAGCTAACGACATTTGTGATAAGTCTTGATAAGGTGCTGGGTGTTCAAGATTCAAAAGGTGGTAGGACTCCTTGAAAATTCTGAGGTTTTAATTATCATCTATAGGTTGCAAATGATAGATAACACCTTCTTTGATTTGCTTGAGAAAGAAATAAAATATTGTGGGAAGTGAATTATTAACAGGTACTTGGAAGCACTAAAAACTTCCATTTAATAATTGACTCTGTAACAAGGTTGATTAACTTGAGGTAAAATCTGGTCATGAATATAAATTCCTTAAGTCCGAGAGGATTAGGTAATTAAATGCTTAAGTAGGTCGAGAGACATTTAGGCATAACTTCTATAAAGATAATTTGTTGTCCTACCTACTGTGAGAATCTTGAACCACCATTAGTATCTGTCAAGTACCAAAACCCCTAGTGAACATAATTCTGGTTTTTCCATAAATTCTTGATTACGAACACTGTAACTAAAGTGACCAACAATTACTTGCTAAACTAAAAACCCCCATTTCAGGAAACATCCAACTATCAGTTGATTAAATTACAAACGACTTAAGTTCACACTATATTCCCTGTAGGATTCGACCCCAACCTAGTTGGGTTTTATATTGACAACGATCGATTACATTCTCATTAGAGAGGTGTAGTTTGAGCATTATCAAAAATGGTGCCATTGCCCGGGAATACGGTTGTAAATTGAAGTTGGGTGCACTAACTGATTGTTAGTCAAGTTTCCTAGTTTTACGTTTATTTATTGTTTTTGTTTATTGCAGGATCTTTGTAGTGTATGCCAAGCACCAGAAGTTCCGGAGAACCATTATTACCACTTAATATGGAACTATAACGAATTGGAAGAATGGAAGAACAGTAAGAGGTTGACAGATTGACAGTCTTAGATAGAGCTCAAGTGAATGTGCAAAATGCCGATCAACAAAAACGACATCAAAATCCCGAGCATAAAGATTTGGGAGATGAGGAGTTTCTAAATCCTGGTAACCCAAGGCGTGCAGACCAAGTAGCTGCACCAACACGACATAATGTTAATATGAACCGTCTATTCCGAGAAAGGCAAGAGTACCAGCCGATCCAGTATGACCTCAATGATGATAATGATGGATTGGACGGAGCAGGTGCAACGAGTGCAATCATTCCTCCACCGTTGTCACCTGGGGCTAAATTCAACATTATGAGTACTATGATTCAACTCCTCAATCTGAAGGGGTTATTTGGTGGCCTTCCTGGAGATGACCCGAACTTGCATCTGGTGAATTTTGTCACAATCTGTAAATCTTTTGATAACCTAGGAGTGGGCCAAAATGCTATCCGGTTGATATTGTTTCTGTTGTCTCTGTCTGGGGAGGCAACTTTCTGTCTAAATGAGCTGACACCTGATTCTATAACCAACTGGAGGCAGTTGAAATGAGCTTTCCTAGAAAGGTTCTTTCCGCCTTCCAGGAGGGTACAGTTGAGGGATGAGATCAACAACTTTAGGCAGTTCCTAACTAAATCCTTACATGAAACCTGGGAAAGATTCAAGAAGAAGCTGACACAGTATCAGAGGAAGAGCGTAACATTTCCAAGTGATACGGTCCAAAATCTGCGGAATAATAGCTCATGTATGGTGATTACCACTAGAAGTGGTAAGATATTACCTGGACCTTCTGTGGGAAAACATGTAGTTAATGAGGTAGTTGATGATGAACCAGAAGAAGGAGGTCAAGTGGAGTCTGAGAAGCTGGATAATTCTGATGATGCTACGGAAAAAGAGAAAGAAAAGAAAAAGGAGGTAGTGTTGAAAACTATCCCAAGACCACCACATCCCTTTCCTCAGCGGTTGAAGAAAAAAGCTGATGATGCAAATTTCACCAAATTCATGGCAATGCTCAATCAATTGACAATAAATGTGCCTTTAGTTGAGGCACTTGAGCAAATGCCAGGATACGCAAATTTTATGAAAGACCTTGTCACGAAGAAATGGAAGGTTAGCCATGAGCCGGAGGACAATATTCTTCACTATGGCGCTATCTCTACAAGGTCTTTAGTATAGAGAAAGGCAGACCCAGGAGCATTTACCATCCCGTACACTATTAGGTCCCTGAATTTCACAAAAGTGCTATACGATTTGGGAGCCAGTATAAACCTAATGCCACTTGCGGTGTACAAGAAACTGGGTTTGACAGATCCTAACCCGACGAACATGAGATTGGTGATGGCAAATAGGTTTGTAAAGCGGCCAGTAGGCATATTACATGATGTATTGGTAAAGGTGGCCGACTTTATTCTGCTTGCTGATTTTGTAGTCCTAGACTGTGAGGTGGATTTCGAAGTGCCCATCATTTTGGGCAGACCATTCCTTGCAACCGGGAGAGTGATCGTAGCTATGGAGCTGAATAAGCTGAAGTTTAGGCTAAATGATAAAGAAGCATGATTCAAAATACACTCATATATGACACAACAAAAAGGATAAGTGTTTTCTAAATCGTGGACGTATTCTATGAAGATGGTAAAGAGGTTTCAACAGGTTGTCTGGGCGAAGTCTGAGTAGTCAATATAACCAAGTCGTGCCGCGATAATAAATCAGGCGCTATTGGGAGGCAATCCAAAATTTTTATGTTCCAGCAAATTATTTATTTTTTTAGTTAGGTTCTTGTGCAAATAAGGTGGAATCAATGTATTCATCCAAGTGCTCCTGATGATATTTTTTTGATAGGTTGTCACAATTGTTATAAGCCATCAGATTTGTCGTCAGAGACATCAGCGCTGAGGTAGGGTCTGTTGAGGCTGATGAAATTTTTGATAAGCTATCACATTTGTGACGGCTTATCAGAAATATCGTCAGAAAAAAACCCCAAAATTAGCTGAAAGTATGGGCCCAGGTAAAAAGATCCGACCCGCCCAAGACACTGTCTTTCCACCTTCCCGCTTATTTCCTCTATTTTACTTAAATTTTTATTTTCTTTCCATACTTAGTTTATTTTCTTCCCTTTTTTTAAAGTGTTTCCAACTAAAACAAAAGAAAGATTCCTTGTGTGTGTGGGTTTGCAATCAAAATCAAGAATATTTCTTTACTTCCTCTTGCTCGTGTAATCAAAGTGAAGGTACCCACCAGGTATGCTAGAAACCTAACCCTTCTTTTCAATTGGTAAGTGATAAAATGAGGTGAACCCAAGTTCCCAAGAATCTTGAATCAAGTTATCTTGCAAATGGCTGAAAATCGGGAACTAGGGTTTACTGTGCAGCTTAGGACTTACAAAATCAACTCAAAAATGAGAACCAATCGGGTTTTAGGGAGAAACCGGATTAAAAAGCAAGTTAAAGTCGAGTTAGAGTTGTATCCTGAGCTGACAAAATTCATGATAAGTTATCACAACTGTGACGGTTTATCAAAAATGTTGTCAAAGGTTGATAAAAGTATTGTGGGTTCTATTTAGATCTGACTACATTTATGATAAGTTATCACAACTGTGATGGCTTATCAAAAATGTCGTCAGAAGTTGATAAAATTTCGTGGGTTCTGTTTAGAGTTGATGACATTTGTGATGGCTTATCAGAAATGTCGTGACACCTGGGATCTGAAGCATGAATAAGCCCTTTCAAGGGGTGTGAAACTTAAAATGATTGATGTGTTTGCGTTTATACTCTTGAGGGTTGACTAATGGTTTTTATCTTGCTACAGGTTGTGAACTATCACCTAAAGGAAAAAACTCAAAATCTACAAAGAAAGTGACCAAGGGAAGTGTACTTCGGAGACTCTTCAATGAAAAGTCTAATATGAAGAGGAAGAGCCTCTGCTCAGGAAGCAAAAGAAGAAGATAAACCTAAAAATCCTTCACCACCTCCACCAGTTGAAGTAGAGGGATAGAGAAGAGAGTGACACTGAGCCAACAACATCTGAACATACAACTTCTGAGAAGACGGCCTCTGAGCAATAAGATTTTAAACATGCTGAATCTGAAGAGCATGATTCAGATCATCTTAATTCCGGAGAGCATGAGTCTGGGTAACCTGAATCTGCGGGACCATCAACTGAGTCCCCTTATGCCGAGACATATGATGAGGAAGAATCTTTGATTAGGGGAACTATGGTTAAATGCAAGAATTCTGAAGTCCTAGACGGCACTAGGTGGCAGATTCCCAAAGCTTAGAAAATTTTCTTTGATGGGCTTCGCAGAACTAACAGAAGGGCTGTTAAGAGTCCAATCATCGAAGAGAAGAGAATCATCATTAAAGGGTTGAGAAGATACCTTGAAGTGGAGCAGAAATTTTGTGATTATAATTTAGGATAGACGACAAGATGAGGAAATTCATTTTTCCCTATACTAGTTAGGGAGTTCTATGCAAACTACCAAGCTCGCTTGGAAAACATGTGTAGAGAAGGGGAGAAACAAGCTGACCAACCTTTGTTGGATAAAGTCCCGGTACGGGGTGTAATGGTGGATATTTCTGAAGCAACAATCAACAGGTTCCCTCATGGCCCAAACTTCACTCCTTAGGCCACTTTACCTACTTTTTATGCCCGGTTGAAGCATCGGGAAAATCAAAGGTATTGGTTAGCCACGCTCATAGCTTATGGAGAACTGGAATGGCTGACCAACACAAGTGAAAGAATCTTCAAGGCCTCCCTAAATTTATAGGAAAGATTTTGGTGGGGTATTATACGTACCTGGTTGATGCTCACAGATGGTGATAATATCCTTGGGGATGATAGAGCAATACTAGTCTCAAGTTTTATGGATAACCACAAATTAAACTTTGGAGAGATCATCGCCAAAGAGATAAAAATTTTGGTCTCAAGGTCTGATACAACATATCCCTTCCCTTGTTTGATTACAAGGTTGTGTAGGGTAGCTAATGTGCCCAAGATTTTAGGGTTAAAAGAAGAACTCCTTGCCAAGAAGACCCACAATCCTATCCGAAATGAGGAAAATCAGCCTAGCCTAATGCTTGACAGGGGTTCAGAGATTCTAATTGATCCACCAGTTATAGGTACCAGCTCAGTGCCTAATGTAGAAGTACAGGATTCCGAGGTTGGACCACTAACATCTTCAGCACAAGCAGGTCCAGTGTTTGGAACTGAGACAAACCCTTCAGCTACGGTGCCTACAATAAAATGTGCCTTCAACCCTATAAATTTCAGAAGAGTAGCAAAGAAGTTCAAGTGGTGCGAGGCTTAGCTTGAAATCTTTGCTAAGCAATTTGCACCTGCAGTGGATAAGAGGGTTAAGGCTGCACTCAAGCCCTACAAGGCTCTTTCGAGTCGAATTGATGAATTGGAGAATTTCTTCAACGTATAGTAGAAAGAGAGGTCAACTCCATAGATGGCATTATTCAGATCATACCTAAACAAAGTAAAGGAGGAGGTTAGGAAGCTACAAAAACACCACTTTATGGTGTCAGTAGATCCAGAAGCTGAGGAGTCTGAGAGAGAAATCTTGATTCTTGATATCACAGAGGAGCCAATGAAGAAAAAGAAGAAGAAAGGTAAGAAGAAAGGTAAAGGTAAGAGAGAGAGGCCTGACAGTGATGAAAAAAGAAAAGCAGAGAAGAGGGCAAAAAAGAAGTCTGAAAAGGAGGAGATGAAGAAGGCAAGGATTTAGTCCTTAGTGGACAATGAGAGATAGGAGGCAACCATCCAAGCAAGAGCCATAGGGGCCTCTACTAGTAGGCCTTCAGAGACTGATAGATCAGCTACACCAGAACAGAGCAAGGCTCCTGATTGAGATAGGGCAACAAAGGATGCGGCAGTAGGGTCAGGAACTCATGACCCCCGGGATTGATCTATTCAAGGTATACTCTAATCCTAAGTTTAGATTTTCTTTGATTTTAAGTTGAGGGTGTAGGGTAAATTGTTTTTGTAAAATTTTGTAGCTGACTAGGAGAAATACTTATACTTGAGGCAGTTGAATTGTTTTGTGATTTTTGTACACCTCTTCAAGTGGTCTACTTCTTTAACTATGTGATTTGTATTTAAGTATGACCACTGTGCATCTTTGTATGACATTAGTTATAGTAACACAATAATCATTACTAAAAAACTGCATGAACTGAATGAGTAGTAGATTGCGATATACCTGTGTGCCAAGTATGTGTGAGATATTACTTAGTTCTCTCTATATGCTGAAGCCAAAACTTGCCTGGTTAGTCTTACCTAGGTTGAAGGATAGAGGTTCGGAAAGGATCATAAGCCATTTTGATATGAGCACACTTTACCCTAAATGACCTTTCCTATGTGCATAATATCCCTTGATTCCTGTTTTGAGCCTGATTAGCCTATTTCTTTTTATGACAACTGTTACCTTACCATCTAGATCACAATGACATATTTTGGCCCTGGTCCTCCTTGGATACTGTGCACCTTGACTTAGTCAAATGGCCTAAGTTGAGGGTGGCTATGTAACACCCCGTAAATTTTATCGTACACTTATCGCGATTATATGGAGTCCTAAAGGCTTGCGTATGGGTTAAATTAAGTTTATGGTGTTCGGAAGTATCCCGTCAATAGTTGTATGTGTAGGAATTGGAATAAGCTTTCCAATGATATAAAGTTTGCCCAAAACAGAGGAGTATTTCATATAAGCAAGCACATTCGAAATTTCAAAACGGTGGCCGGGAAGCCTGTGAACAGTAAATCTGCAGGAAAATTACTGCAGCTAGGCAATTTTTTTTTGGATCAAATTTAGACGATCATAACTCCTTGTACAAAAATAACTGTGTGATCTGCTATATATAAACAAAAATATCCGAGAGTTTTCTTTCCGATGAAATTGGTTTCATCCAAATCCAATGTCTCAGTAAGGAGCTATACCCGTTTTACTACAGCCTATCAAAAAAAAAACAGAATTTTGGGACAGATTTTTGGGTCAACTTTAAACGACCATAACTCCTTTTACAGGAAGAACTGGGTGGTATACTTTATATGAAAATGAAATACCTTTGAAATATATTTCCAATTCAATTGGTTTCACCCAAATCCGATACCGGATCAAAGAGTTATGATCGATTTACTTCAGCCTGTCAAAACTGTCCACTGGGGACAGATTCGGATTTTATTTAAATTTTTAGGGCAAAATGGTCATTTTCTATAACCTCTTGGACGAAAATTGGTATTTATGAACATAAACATAGCCTCATATATATCATATATCATCCAATTATTAAGAGAAGGTGAAATCCTAGCCTAATTTCAACTTCAAATATTTTGTGATTCAACCGTAGAAAATTCGAATTGGTTCCGTAGTTGTGTTCACCATCTCGAAAGCTTCGAGAAGCACCCCATGGTTATGTAAGGAGGATTCTAAATACAAGAGTTCATTGTTAAGGTATGAATATTGTTTATTCTTGATTCTTATCCATGAATAAGTATTGATAAAGGATTATGAGTATTGTCTTGATGTTGGAAGATAACTAGAAACATAGTTATGAATTGTTTTGTATAAATTGTTAGTAGTAAATTATGGAAGTTGTTGTATTGGATTATGGAGGATGAATTGTGGTGATATATCATTATATTAGTGGTTATGTATGCCTAGTGATCATGGTGGTATTGGATGGTGATTAAGAAGGGAAATAAAGGTTAAGCGTGATGTTGAGGGATATTGCATGAAAATGCATGATATGTGAATGTAATAAAAGTATAAGAGGATGTATGTAGAAATCTTATTGATGAGTTAAAGGATTACTTCCTAGACATTATTTGGTGAAGTTAATACCTAAATGGTAAGGTTTGGTTGCTAATACTAGTTTGCTACAAATGACTTATTGTAGATAAGTGTTCGAAGAGTACGGGAAGTCAAGTTGGACTTGTATTGAAGTGGTTATATCAAGGTATGTAAGACCTACTCTATCTAATCTTTGGCATGAATAATGACCCATGGCACTCTCAAGTAAGCTTACAACATTGTCCTACGACACATGACACATAATAACATCATATGATCTTCGACACTATCAATTGAACTTGTTTTCACTTTTAAGATGTCCGGCTAGTCATAAAAATGTCCATATACTATTGTTGACTCCGAAATGGTTTAATGAGGTATCCATGATTCTCTACTTCATTTTCATGATATTGATTACCTATTTACATGTTTTTCCTATTGAGGTATCATGGTTTCAAGTTCCATAAGGTGTGACCACAAAGTAACCAATCTCAAAGATTAATTGAATTAAGAAATGGAATGTCTTTATTTTAAATTGATGATATGATGTATTGTATTAGTACCACTGATCAGTTGGCCATTGTATTATAAAGATTATGTATATATGCTATTCCAGGGGAGGTCCCTGATGTATTGTATTAGTACCACTGATCAGTTGGCCATTGTATGACATATGTTATGTATTGATAAGGAATACGGGAAGTAATGATATGAAATTAATGTGCAGGTATCCCATCAGCTCTTTTAAGTGTGGTCTACTCATACTGTTTATTCACTGGTATCTGGGTTTTGTTGATCTTTTGTATCTCATCTTGATACTCACTGCACTACATACTCAGTACATATTTCCATACTGACGTCCCTCATGGGGGACCTGTATTCATGCCTGCAGGAACAGGTACTTTAGGTCGTACACCTCCGCAGTAGGAGCCAGGACATTCTGTTGATAGTGGTGAGCTCCAGTTGTTTCGGGGCATCCTAATTCGTTTCTATATGTATTTTTGGTATTTGTATAAAAGTCTTTTGTGGGCGGGAGTTTGTCCCGACCCTAACTCAGTTTTGTATCTATGTAGAGGCTTTTGTAGACATATTGTACAACTATAAGAGTGTTTGGTTGATAGACGTGATGGCTCTTACGGCCAATTACTGTTTATATATATATATGCGTGTCTGCTGGGCTGATACAGGTACTGTTTTCTTCTATTTACAACGAAGTGCTGCCCAAATTTCTAATTTTCATAAGTAATGTAAATGTGAAAGTATAGGTTATGAACGGGTTCTCCCGGGCCTCCTCGGCTACGGGTGCCAGTCCGCTCCAATGGGATTTGGGGTATGACAGAAGTGGTATCAGAGAAGTTCGTCCTAGTGAGTCTACAAAGCTGTGTCTACATAGAATCTCGTTTATCGGTGTGTTGTGCACCACATCTATAAACAGGAGGCTATTGGAAATTTAGGGATTGTTTCCATTCTCCATTTCTTAGATCGTTCTATAGACCCCATATTAGAGATAAAGTCATAATCGATCACTTAATCCAATTGTTTATATTTATTTATTATAGTAACGATGCCGGTTACAAGGAGAAAGAATAAGTGGAAGCGAGTAGATGTAGTGGCCGGAGAAGGTACTAGTAAGTCACCACCGGCACAAGCTGAACAAAGTGAGTCTCAAGATGAGCATATATCAGGAGCTTCTTCTCCTCCGGAAGGGCCATTTATTAATGCCGTTGATCGAGATTTGAGTGATGCAGTACAACTTCTGACGCGTATAGTTGCCAGTCAAGTTCAAGGGCAAGCTATTCCTACCACGGGTTCTAGTGGTACAGATAGAGCAGCTAGCCTTCGGACATAGGATTTTCTGAAATTGGATCCTCCTACTTTTACCGGATCAGATATTAACGAAGACCCGCAGAACTTTGTCGATCAAACCCAAAGGGCTCTAGATGTTATGCACATATCCGGTAAAGAGATGGTTGAGCTAGCAGCATATAGACTGAAAGGAGAGGCTATATTGTGGTACGAGGATTGGAAACGATCTAGGGGTATTGATGCACCTCCAACTACGTGGGGAGAGTTCAAAGATGCATTTATTGATCATTATCTTCCATTTGAGACTCGTCATGCCTGTGCAGATCAATTCTTAAATCTTTGTCAGGGTAATATGAGTGTAAGGGAGTATAATCTTCGATTTAACTCCTTGTCTCGATATGCTTCTAATTTGGTAGCTACTATGGATGAAAGAGTTCATCACTATGTGGATAGATTGGAACCATACTTGGTTAGAGATTGTACCATTGCTGCTTTGAACAAGGACATGGATATAGCAAGGATACAAGCTTTCGCTCAGAAAATGGAAGATCAGAGGCAAAGAAGAACAACCCAGGAATCAGGAAAAGGACATTCTAAGCGGGCCAGAGCTATAGGGAAGTATATGGCATCTCAGGGAGGTTTTATGCCTTCATTCTCTCATAGATTGCCTAGCCCGTTATCTTCTTATCCTGCAATTAGTGCTCCTCCATAATTTCAAAGGTTCAGAGGTAATCAGTTCGGGCAAAGCAGTGAAAATCAGAGTTCGTGAACAGTGGGGTATCAAGGGCAAGGGAGTATGAGTCAATTGAGACCTCCATGACACCCGTGCCCCATATGTAGAAGATTTCACTTTGGCGAATGTCGGCTTGGAACGAACAATTACTTTTGGTGCGGTAAGTCGGGGCATATGGCTAGAGATTGCCCACGCAGGACCACAGGTGGTATAACACGACCTACTGGATCAGCTGTTGCATCATCATCGGTGCCTCCTTTGAGTAGGGGTGCATAACCTATGGGTCACGGTAGAGGTGATAGAGGAGCAGCTAGTTCTAGCGGAGCTCGGAACCGTGTGTATGCCCTAGCAGATCGGCAGAATTTAGAGGCTTCTCCAGACGTGGTTACAGGTACGTTGTCCATCTTTATATTTGATGTGTATGCCTTAATTGATCCTGGTTCTACATTATCGTATGCTACTCCTTTGGTTGCGGGAAGGTTCGAAAGAACACCCGAATTATTAGCCAAGCCATTTGAAGTATCAACGCCAGTGGAGGAATCTCTTATAGCTAGGAATGTTTATCGAAATTGTGTTGTGAATATTTGTGGTCGTGATACGATGGCCGATCTTGTTGAGTTAGAAATGGTAGATTTTGATGTTATTATGGGCATGGATTGGTTAGCGTCTTGTTATGCTACAATAGATTGCCGTTCTAAGAAGGTATATTTCCATTTCCCAAATGAGGCAGTCCTTGAATGGAAGGGTAATGTTGGCGCACCGAGAGGTAGATTTATTTCTTACTTTAAGGCAAGAAAAATGATTTCCAAGGGGTACATATACCATTTGGTTAGAGTAAGGTATACAGAGGCAGAGCCGCCAACTTTTCAGACCGTTCCGGTTGTGAATGAATTTCCTGATGTATTTCTTGAAGAACTACCAGGTTTACCTCCTGAACGAGAAGTGGAGTTTGGTATTGATATGTTGCCAGACACACAACCAATATAAATTCCTCCTTATAGAATGGCACCAGCAGAGTTGCGAGAATTGAAAGAGCAACTGAAAGACTTGCTAGAGAAGGGATTCATCAGGCCTAGTATGTCCCCTTGGGGAGCACCAGTATTGTTTGTGCGTAACAAAGATGGTTCGCTGAGGATGTGTATTGACTATCGGCAATTGAATAAGGTGACTATCAAGAATAAATACCCTCTTCCCCGAATTAATGATTTATTTGACCAGTTGCAGGGTGCCCAGTGTTTTTCCAAGATTGACTTGAGATCAGGCTATCATCAAGTTAGAGTCAAGGATAAAGATATACCCAAGACAGCTTTCTGAACACGTTATGGTCATTATGAATTCCTGGTTATGTCATTCGGGCTGACAAATGCACCCGCAGTTTTTATGGATCTGATGAATAGGCTGTTTAAGCCATTTCTAGATGTGTTCGTGATAGTTTTCATAGATGATATTCTGGTCTACTCTAGATCAGAAGAGGATCATGTTAATCACTTAAGGCAGGCGTTGCAGATTCTTCGTGATCGTAAGCTGTATGCGAAGTTTTCTAAATGTGAGTTTTGGCTCAAGTCAGTGGCATTTTTGGGCCATATTGTATCCAGTGAAGGCATAAAAGTTGACACTCAGAAGATTGAGGCTGTGAAAAATTGGCCAAGACCCACGACGCCTACGGATATTCGTAGTTTCCTCGGGTTGGCAGGTTATTATAGAAGGTTTGTTGAAGGTTTTTCTTCTATTTCTGCACCCTTGACTAAGTTGACGCATAAAGCCTCCAAGTTTCAATGGAATGATGCCTGTGAAAAGAGTTTCCAAGATCCGAAGAGCATGTTGACTTCTACACCGGTATTGGTACTTCCTGAAGGCACAGAAGGGTATGCAGTGTACTGTGATGCTTCGAGAATTGGCTTAGGATACGTATTAATGCAACATGGTAGAGTAATAGTCTATGGCTCTAGAAAGTTGCGACCACATGAGAGGAATTATCCCACGCATGATCTTGAGCTAGTTGCAGTTGTATTTGCTTTGAAGATATGGCGCCACTACTTATATGGGGTTCATGATGACATATATACCGATCATAAGAGCCTGCAATATATCTTCAGTCAGAAAGATCTAATCTTGAGGCAGCAGAGATGGCTTGAATTGTTGAAAGATTACGATGTTGATATCTTGCATCATCCAGGGAAAGCGAATGTGGTAGCGGATGCACTGAGTCATAAGTCTAAAATGGCATCTATAGAAAAGCAGGGGATGATTAAGGATCTTCACCAACTAGCTAATTTGGGAGTTCGACTTCTCGAAACTCCAGATGAAGAGGTTATTATACGTAATGCAGCGGAATCTTTATTGATAGCTGAAGTGAAAGAGAAGCAGTATGCAGATCCAATTTTATTGAAGCTTAAGGAGGATGTGCAGAGTGGCACGACAAAGGCATTTGAGCTTACGCGAGAAGGAGTGCTTCAGTGTCAGAATCGTTTATGTGTACCTGATGTAGTTGAGCTAAGAAAGAGACTTATGACAGAAGTACACTGTTTAAGGTATTCCATCCATCCAGGGTCGACTAAGATGTATCAAGATTTGAAAGCAATATATTGGTGGAATGACATGAAGAAGAATATTGCCGAATTTGTAGCTGAATGTCCGAATTGTCAAAGAGTCAAAGTAGAACACCAGAAACCCGGTGGTTACATGCAATGTATAGATCTTCCAGTCTGGAAGTGGGACAAGATCAATATGGATTTCATCACGGGTTTGCCTCGTACATTTTGGAAGTTTGATTCCATATGGGTGATCATTGATAGGCTTACCAAATCCGCGCACTTCTTACCAGTTAAGACAACTTATACGGCGGAAGAGTATGCGAAGTTGTATATTAAGGAGATCATTCGGTTACATGGAGTTCAAATTTCCATTATATCCGATCGAGGAGCCCAATTTACCGCGAATTTTTGGAAGTCTTTTCAAAGGAGTTTGGGGACATAAGTAAATCTAAGTATGGCTTTTCATCCTCAAACGGACGGACAAGCGGAATGTACCATCCAGACACTTGAAGATATGCTACGAGCATGTGTATTAGATTTCAAAGGCAACTGGGATGATCACCTACCTCTTATCGAGTTTGCCTACAATAATAGCTATCATTAAAGTATCAAAATGGCACCATATGAAGCATTGTATGGAAGAAAGTGTAGATCGCCAATAGGATGGTTTGAAGCAGGTGATGCGGTCTTGTTTGGACCGGATCTTGTTTATCAAGCAATGGAGAAGGTTAAAGTGATCCAACAACGACTTGAAACAGCTCAAAGTCGATACAAATCTTATGCGGATGTTAGAAGAAGAGGACTTGAGTTTTCTATCGACGATTGGGTATTCTTGAAAGTATCACCAATGAAAGGAGTGATGAGGTTTGGCAAGAAAGGAAAGTTAAGTCCACGATACATAGGTCCGTACAAGATCATTCAAAGATTTGGACAAGTTGCTTATAAGTTAGAGCTACCTCAAGAGCTCTCAGCTGTTCATCCCATATTTCATGTTTCGATGCTTCGCAAGTACATCGGAGATCCATCGCACATCACAACTACGGAAGATGTACAAGTTACAGAAGATCTCACTTTTGAAGAAATGCCTATTGCTATTCTTGATCGCCAAATTAAAAAGATAAGGAATAAAGAGATAGCATCGGTAAAAGTACTTTGGAGGAATCAACAAGTTGAGGAGATCACATGGGAAGCCGAGGAAGCGATGAAGATTAAGTACCTTACCTATTCAACGATGAGGAGGAAGTTCATGAGACGGAAGAAGAACAATAACAAGTAAGTGTTTATTTTTATGCAAGTATGTTATGATGATAAATATGTTAATTGTAAGCTTGGAAATGTCTTAATTGAGTAACTATGCTAACATTCGAGGACGAATGTTCTTAAGGGGGGGAGAATGTAACACCCCGTAAATTTTTTCGTACACTTATTGCGATTATATGGAGTCCTAAAGGCTTGCGTATGGGTTAAATTAAGTTTATGGTGTTCGAAAGTATCCCGTCAATAGTTGTATGTGTAGGTATTGGAATAATATTTCCAACGATATATAGTTTGCCCAAAACAGAGAAGTATTTCATATAAGCGAGCACATTCGAAATTTCAAAACGGTGGTCGGGAAGCCTGTAAACAGTAAATCTGCAGGAAAATTACTGCAGCTAGGGAATTTTTTTTTGGATCAAATTTAGACGATCATAAATCCTTGTACAAAAAGAACTGTGTGAGCTGCTATATATCAACGAAAATCTCTGAGAGTCTTCTTTCCGATGAAATTGGTTTCATCCAAATCCAATGCCTGAGTAAGGAGCTATACCCGTTTTACTACAACATATAAAAAAAAAACAGAATTTTGGGACAGATTTTTGGGTCAACTTTAAACGACCATAACTCCTTGTACAGGAAGAAATGGGTGGTATAATTTATATGAAAATGAAATAACTTTGAATTATATTTCCAATTCAATTGGTTTCACCCAAATACGATACCGGATCAAAGAGTTATGATCGATTTACTTCAGCCTGTCAAAACTGTCCACTGGGGACAGATTCGGATTTTATTTAAATTTTTAGGGAAAAATGGTCATTTTCTATTACCTCTTGGACGAAAATTGGTGTTTATAAACATACACTTAGCCTCATATATATCATATATCATCCAATTATTAAGAGAAGGTGAAACCCTAGCCTAATTTCAACTTCAAATATTTTGTGATTCAACCGTAGAAAATTCGAATTGGTTCCGTAGTTGTGTTCACCATCTCGAAATCTTCGAGAAGCACCCCATGGTTATGTAAGGAGGATTATAAATACAAGAGTTCATTGTTAAGGTATGAATATTGTTTATTCTTGATTCTTATCCATGAATAAGTATTGATAAAGGATTATGAGTATTGTCTTGATGTTGGAAGATAACTAGAAACATAGTTATGAATTGTTTTGTATAAATTGTTAGTAGTAAATTATGGAAGTTGTTGTATTGGATTATGGAGGATGAATTATGGTGATATATCATTATATTAGTGGTTATGTATGCCTAGTGATCATGTTGGTATTGGATGGTGATTATGAAGGGAAATAAAGGCTAAGAGTGATGTTGAGGGATATTGCATGAAAATGCATGATATGTGAATGTAATAAAAGTATAAGAGGATGTATGTAGAACTCTTATTGATGAGTTAAAGGATTACTTCCTAGACATTATTTGGTGAAGTTAATACCTAAATGGTAAGGTTTGGTTGCTAATACTAGTTTGCCACAAATGACTTATTGTAGATAAGTGTTCGAAGAGTACGGGAAGTCAAGTTGGACTTGTATTGAAGTGGTTATATCAAGGTATGTAAGACATACTCTATCTAATCTTTGGCATGAATAATGACCCATGGCACTCTCAAGTAAGCTTCCAACATTGTCCTACGACACATGACACATAATAACATCATGTGATCTTCGACACTACCAATTGAACTTGTTTTCACTTTTAAGATGTCCGGCTAGTCAAAAAAATGTCCATATACTATTGTTGACTCCGAAATGGTTTAATGAGGTATCCATGATTCTCTACTTCATTTTCATGATATTGATTACCTATTTACATGTTTTTCCTATTGAGGTATCATGGTTTCAAGTTCCATAAGGTGTGACCACAAAGTAACCAATCTCAAAGATTAATTGAATTAAGAAATGGAATGTCTTTATTTTAAATTGATGATATGATGTATTGTATTAGTACCACTGATCAGTTGGCCATTGTATTATAAATATTATGTATATATGCTATTCCAGGGGTGGTCACTATTGTATTGTATTAGTACCACTGATCAGTTGACCATTGTATGACATATGTTATGTATTGATAAGGAATACGGGAAGTAATGATATGAAGGTAATGTGCAGGTATCCCATCAGCTCTTTTAAGTGTGGTCTACTCATACTGTTTATTCATTGGTATCTGGGTTCTGTTGATCTTTTGTATCTCATCTTGATACTCACTGCCTTACATACTCAGTACATATTTTCGTACTGACGTCCCTTACGGGGGACCTGTATTCATGCCTGTAGGAACAAGTACTTCAGGTCGTACACCTCCGCAGTAGGAGCCAGGACATTCTGTTGATAGTGGTGAGCTCCAGTTGTTTCGGGGCATCCCAAGTCGTTTCTATATGTATTTTTGGTATTTGTATAAAAGTCTTTCGTGGGCGGGAGTTTGTACAGACCCTAACTCAGTTGTGTATCTATGTAGAGGCTTTTGTAGACATATTGTATAGCCATAGGAGTGTTTGGTTGATAGACGTGATGGCTCTGAAGACCAATTACTGTTTATATATATATATATGCGTGTCTGCTGGGCTGATACAGGTACTGTTTTCTTCTATTTACAACGAAGTGCTGCCCAAATTTCTAATTTTCATAAGTAATGTAAATGTGAAAGTATAGGTTATGAACGGGTTCTCCCGGGCCTCCTTAGCTATGGGTGCCAGTCCGCTCCAATGGGATTTGGGGTATGACACGCTATCACAGGGGTGCATGATACAGAATGAGTATGAAGAAAGGTAGTATAAAAGAAAAGAATAAAAAAAGCTGGGTGCAGAGGAAAAGAGCAAGAAAAAAAAATTGTGAAAAAAAATAAGTGATTGTGGAAAAGACCGCACCCAGCCTTAATAAGTGTGATCAATAAAAGAGAAGAGTGGAAAAGGCTAATGAGTGAAACACCAAAAAGCTAGTGTAGTATCAAGGAGGCTTAGTCACTTTAAATACCATCGAGTATCATACCATCCCCTAACCTACATCACAAGCCTAAGAGAAGACCTATAGTGATCCTAGCTAACCTACCTGAAGATATGGGTAATAAAAATAAGGGAAAGCCTATGGTACTTGGCATACATTGGTTGGAACTTCATTCTGAGAGTGAGTGGTTTGATTGTCCCCATGGTTACATACAGGATTACTAATATGAGATGAGGGGGATTTCTTTGCTGTGAGGGCATACCAGATATGTTGCTAGTTGCTAATTTATTTAGAGAGTGTTATAGTGGTATATGCATGGTTAATGTAGCTGAATTAATGCCTTATATTGCTTTATATATGATGCATAGGTATTCTTCATAGTTCTTAAATTGATTGACCTTGGAGAGGGTGAAAGTGTTTTGAGATGATATGGATTATTGACTGCCAAATATACTTTGTATTCTCTTAGTTTTGTTGAGTTGCTTGGGGACAAGAAATTGTTTTAAGTTAAGGGTGTTGATGTGTGAGATAATGCTAACATATTTGAGGATTTTAACTAAGAATAATTGCGAAGTCTTAAGCAACTTTTGTCATTTTTAATTGTTTTATGTTTGATTTTGCAGTAGAAGCTATGATTGAAGAGAACCAACAAGGATGGAAGCAAAAGAGTTAAAATCTAAAGTAATTCAAAGAGAAGTGTGGCTGACGACATTTCTAATAAGTCATCATCCCTGTGAAAAGTTATCAGCTTCATCGTCAGCCTCAGACAGAGAATGCACCTGAGTTGAGAGATGTGACAATATTTTGTGATAAGCCGTCAAGGAGCTGATAGGTCATCAAAGTTGTCGTCATCCTAAAGCAGAACATGAGGTCTGAGGTAGATACTTAATGGAATTTGTGATAAGTCATCAAGGAGTTGATAGGACGTCACCGGTTGTTGTCATGTTTAGGTAGCGAGTATCAAAAGCAAAGAGGAGCTGACGACATTTGTGATAAGTCGTCAGCCTCCTGATAGGTTATCACGAATGGCGTCACCTAATACGAGGAATTTTTGAACTTTATTATTTTGTTTCCATAATTAGGGTGAACTATTTAAAGTATTGTTGAGGGGTTTCTTGAAAAAAGAAAAAAACTTGAGTATTGAGACACGTATTTTGATATTTTCTCTCTCTAGTTTCTTGACTTGAACAAGCAATTATTTTGAAGAGATTATCATCATTATTTTGGGATTACTAGTGTGATCTAATCTTAGAATCTCTAGTTTCTATTCATGTTTTGGTAAGTTTATCTTTCAAATCATAAAATAACTAGTTGTTTTGATTATTACATCATGAGCGGTTAAATTCCTTTAACCTGAATTATGGGATCTAGGGTTAAGTCTTGATAAGGTGCTGAGTGTTCAAGATTCAAAAGATGGTAGGACTCCTTGATAATTCTGAGGTTTTAATTATCGTCTATTGGTTGCTAATGATAGATAACACTTTCTTTGATTTACTTGAGAAAGAAATCAAATATAGTGGGAAGTGAATTATTAACAGGGACTTAAAAGCACTAAAAACTTCCATTTAATAATTGACGTTGTAACAAGGTTGATTAACTTGAGGTAAAATCTATTCTTGAATATAAATTCCCAAAGTCCAAGAGGATTAGGTAATTAAATGCTTAAGTAGGTCGAGAGACATTTTGGCCTAACATTGATAAAGATAACTTGTTGTTCTACCTACTGTGAGAATCTTGAACCACCATTAGCATCTGTCAAGTACCAAAACCCCTAGTGAACATAATTCTGGTTTTTCCATAAACTCTAGATTACAAACACTGTAGCTAAAGTGACCAACAATTACTTGCTAAACTAAAAACCCCTATTTCAGGAAACATCCAGCTATCAGTTGATTAAATTGCAAACTGCTTAAGTTCACACCATATTCCCTGTGGGATTCGACCCCAACCTAGTTGGGTTTTATATTGAGAATAATCGCTTACATTCTCATTTGAGAGGTGTAGTTTTAGCATTGTTAGCTATTTTATCAACTCTCCCTGGCAGGATAACTCGAATGAGAAGTATCAACCCTTATAATGTCTGGCATGAAGATATGTCAACCTATATTGGCTACATAGTTCTGTAATACAGGGATTGCTACTAAGGGTCAAGCCCTCTGCTGATAGGAATGCCCCCATCCCTGGGTTAATTCGGTGCTGAATCCTACTCCCAATTGAATAGACATTGAACTAATTTCTAGTTTGTACTAGGCTGGACTAAACAATTACTGAGATTACTATTGAGCTGAGCTAAAATTGAGTTCACTGAGTTCCGTTGGCTGATGAAATACTACTAAATTCTATTACCTGACTGCGTTTACTGAGGTCTGGGTTGAATACTGAACTAGACTAGGATATTACTGACTCTACTGAGTTTTCCTAAGTTTTGTAACTGATTGAGAGTACTACTAATCATGACATGATTGATACTGTTCTATGACTGACCATAGCTCTAGTTAATCAGCTAAATTGTCGAGTACAAGTACCCCAAGGACTCGATAGCATAAATTAAGAGACATGGCATAAACATGAAACATGTAAACTATAAACTTGATCATCATTTATTCATTGAGGCATTTTAACAAACACTTGCATGATTTCATTCTATTAATAGTTCACATGAACAATTGATGTGTGAGATAATGCTAACACATTTGAGGCTTTTAACTAAGATTAATTGCAAAGTCTTAAGCAACTTTTGTCATTTTTGATTTTTTTATGTTTGATTTTGCAGAAGAAGCTAATATGTTAGAGAACCAACAAGAATGGAAGCAAATGAGCTGAAATCTAAAGTAAATAGAGGCAAAGTATGGCTACCGATATTTGTGATAAGTCGTCAGACCTGTGATAATCTATCAGCTTCATCGTCAGCCATATTCAGTTCCTATTGTATGTTGAAATCCAAAACTTGCTCGGTTAGTCTTACCTTGGTTGAAAGATAGGGGTTAGGAAAGGATCATAGGCCATTTTGATATTAGCTCACTTTTAGCCTAAATAACCTTCCCTTTATGTAGAATATCCCTTGATCCCTGCTTTAGCCTGATTAGCCTATTTCTTTTTATGACACCTGTCACTTTTATAGTTTATATCATAATGAACCTATTTTGTCCCTGGTCCTCCTTGGACATTGTGCACCATGACTTAGGCAAATGGCCTAAGTTGAGGGTGACTATCATAGAGGTGTGTCATATAAAATGAGTATGAAGAAAGGTAGCATAAAAGAAAAGAATAAAAAGCTGAGTGCAGAGAAAAAGAGCAAGAAAAAGAAAATTGCGAAAAAGAATAAGTAATTGACAAAAGACTGCACCCATCCAAAATAATTGTGATCAAGAAAAGAGAAGAGTGGAAAAGGCTAATGAGTGAAGCCCCAAAAAGCTAGTGTAGTGTCAAGGAGGCTTAGTCACTTTAAATACCATCGTGTATCATACCAGCACCTAGCCTATATTACAAGCCTAATAGAAGTCCTATAGTGATCCTATATGACCTATCTGAAGATCTGGGTAATGAAAATAAGGGCAAGCCTATGATACTTGGCATGCACTGATTGGAACTTCGTTATGAGAGTGAGTGTTTTGATTGTCCCCATGGTTACATATATAATTCCTGATATGAGATGAGGGAGGTTGTTTTGCTGTGAGGGTACACTGGTGACATTGATAGTTACTAACTTGTTTGGGTAGTGTAATACTAGTCTATGCATGGTTGTTATAGTTGAATTGATGCCATATCTTGATTTCTGTGTGTTCCATTGGTGTTCTTCATTGTACTTAAATTTACTGACTTTGGAGATGGTGAAAGTATTTTGAGATGATATGGATGATTGACTGCTAAATGTGCTTTGTATTCTCTTAGTTGTGCTGAGTTTCTTGAGGAACAACAATTGTTTTAAGTTGAGGGTGTTGATGTGTGAGCAAATGCTAACATATTTGAGGATTTTAACTAAGAATAATTGCAAAGTCATAAGCAACTTTTTTCATTTTTGATTGTTTTATGTTTGATTTTGCAGAAGAAGCTAACATGTTAGAGAACCAATAAGAATGGAAGCAAATGAGCTGAAATCTGAAGTAAATAGAGGCAAAGTGTGGATGACGACATTTGTGATAAGTCATCAGCCCTGTGATAAGCTATCAGCTGTATCGTCAAATTAAAAAGATAAGGAATAAAGAGATAGCATCGGTAAAAGTACTTTGGAGGAATCAACAAGTTGAGGAGATCACATGGGAAGCCGAGGAAGCGATGAAGATTAAGTACCCTTACCTATTCAACGATGAGGAGGAAGTTCATGAGACGGAAGAAGAACAATAACAAGTAAGTGTTTATTTTTATGCAAGTATGTTATGATGATAAATATGTTAATTGTAAGCTTGGAAATGTCTTAATTGAGTAACTATGCTAACATTCGAGGACGAATGTTCTTAAGGGGGGGGGGAGAATGTAACACCCCGTAAATTTTTTCGTACACTTATTGCGATTATATGGAGTCCTAAAGGCTTGCGTATGGGTTAAATTATGTTTATGGTGTTCGAAAGTATCCCGTCTGGCGGCTCTGAGCTGCCATAAGCCTTTTCCTGATTAACTGGAATTTCTCTAAGGTATCAAACACCAAGTCAGGCTTAACCACTGCGGCCTCACCCACTTCAAACCAACCAATGAGATATCTACACCTCTTCCCATAAAACACCTCAAATGGAGCCATCCAAATACTGGAGTGATAGCTGTTGTTTATACGAACTCAAACAAAGGCAAGTGGTCATCCCAACTACCTTTAAAGTCTATCGCATATGCTCATAGCATATTTTCTAAGGACTAAATGGTCCTTTCTATTTGACCATCTGTATGAGGATGAAAGGCTGTACTGAGATAAACTCAGGTACCAAGACCATTTTGAAATGCTTTCTACAAATAAGAGGTGAACTGGGTACCTCTATCTGAGATAATGGACTACGAAACACCGTGAAATCTGACCAACTCCCTGATATAGAGTTTGGCGTATTCCTTGGCTAAATAGGAGGTATGAACTGGAAGGAAATGAGTTGATTTGGTCATCCTATCTACAATGACCCAAACTGAATCATGCTGACGACGAGTACAAGGCAAACCCGTCACAAAGTCCATGTTTACATCTTCCTATTTCCAAGTGGGAATACTCAACTCCTGTATGGACCCACTAGGCTTATGATGCTCAATCTTAACCTGCTTACATGTTGAGCACTTAGCCACAAACTCTTCAATGTCTCTTTTCATCCCACACCACCAATAGATCTTCCGCAAACCTCGGTACATCTTTATGGCCCATGGAAGAATAGAGTAATGCACAACACGCGCCTCTGCGAGAATTCGCTGCCTCAAGTCATATGCACCTAGCACACACAGATGACCCTGACAATGAAAAACACCATCTCCCCCTTGGGATACAACCTCTACCTTCTGATTTTTAACAAATTCCTTCAACTAGACTAGATTGGGATCCTTATCCTGCTTTTTCTTCACTTAGGAAACTAGGGATGATTCTGAGATACTCTGTACCCACACACTACCTTCTACTAAATCGACTAAGTGAATACTTAGTCGATATAGCTGATGAACTTCCTGGGCTAACTTCTTCTTACTGTCGTCAATATGGGCTACACTACCCATAAACATTCTACTGAGAGCATCGACTACTACATTGGCCTTGCCGGGATGATACAAAACACTTATATCATAGTCTTTTAACAACTCCAACCACCTTCTCTGATGGAGGTTGAGGTGTTTCTGAGAGAACACATACTGCAGACTCTTATAATTAGTGAACACATCAACATGTACACCATACAATTAATGCCTCTAAATTTTTAAGGCAAAAACTACTGCTGCTAACTCAAAGTCATGAGTAGGATAGGTCTTCTCATAGGGATTAAGATTTATAGAGGAATAGGCTATGACCTTAACTCTCTGCATAAAAACACAACCCAATCTGACTCTGGAAGCATCAAAGTACACAACAAAACCATCAGAACTATCTGGTAGGGTCAACACTGGAGCTGTGGTAAGTCGAGTCTTCAAATCCTGAAAATTCTTCTCACAAGAATCTGACCACTGGAAATGGACTTTCTTCTGAGTCAATATAGATATAGGGGATGCAATAGATGAAAATCTCTTAACAAACCATAGGTAATATCCAGCCAAACTCAAGAAACTCTTGATATCTAACAGAGAGATGGGTCGGGGCTAGTCTTTTACTATTTTGGTCTTTTGGGAATCAACTCTAATGCCATCACCAGAAATTATATGGATAAGGAATGCTACTGGCCCTAGCCAAAATTTACATTTACTAAATTTGGCAAATAGCCGATGGTTTCTGAGAGTCTAGAGTATTATTCTGAGATGGTCTGCATGATCATGTTCACTACGGGAGTAAACAAGGATATCATTTATGAAGACTATGATGAACATGTCCAAGTACTGCTTGAACACACGGTTCATCAAGTCCATAAAAGCTGTTGGGCCATTGGTAAGACCAAAGGACATGACAAAGAATTTGAAGTGGCCATACCGAGTTCTGGAAGCTATTTTTGGGATGTCACTTTCCCAGACTTTGAGATGATGATAGCCTGATCTGAGGTCTATCTTAGAAAAATTACTGGCACCCTGAAGATGGTCAAACAAGTCATCAATTTAAGGGAGAGGATACTTGTTCTTGATCATAACTTTATTTAACTGACGATAATCTATACATATTCTGAGGGAACCGTCTTTCTTATGCATGAATTAAACTAGTGCGCCCTATGGGGACATATTTGGTCTGTTGAATCCCTTATCTAAGAGATTCTTTATTTGATCCTTTAATTCTCTGAGTTCTGCTGGAACCATTCTGTATGGCGGGATAGATATGGGCTGAGTATCTGGGAGAAGATCAATTCCGAAATCAATTTCCCTTTTGGGAGGAACTCTAGGAAGATCTTCGGGAAACACATCTTGGAATTGACATGCGTCTGACACTGATTCATGAGAAGGGGTTTATAATCTAGAGTCCTGGACTCGAACGAAATGGTAGAAAAATCCATTAGATATCATCTTTGTAGCCCGAAGGTAAGAATTAAGTTGACCACTAAGTGCTGAAGTACTACCCTTCCATTCTCGGACAGGTTCATTCAAAAACTGAAACTGGACAATTCTATTTCTGTAGTCGACTGAGTCATTGCAGGAATGAATCCAATCCATGCTGAGAATGAAATCAAAATCAATTATCTCTAATTTGACTAAGTCTACTGAAGTAACTTTCTGAGATATCATGACTGGACAGTTCCTGCATACCCGTCAGGCTATGATAGATTTACCAATGGGGTAGAAACTTAGAAAGGCTCTTCTAGAATTTTGGGACTAACTCCAAAATCAACTGCTATATATGGAGTAACAAAGGATAAAGAAGCTCTTGGATCTAGTAAAGAATAAAAATGAAAATGGAAAACTTGTACCGTACCAGTGACCATATCAGGAGAACTTTCCTGATCCTGCTGGGACTAAAGAGTATAAAGTCTATTTGGTATAAAGTCTATTTGGGTGCTGCCCACTGGTGGCACTGGAAGAGGCACCCTAATGATTCGGGTGATCGGACTGAGTTGAGGGATGATTATGTTGACTCTGTGAACCCACCTAAGGACACTATTTAACTCTAAGGCCTGGCTTGCCACATTCAAAACACACATCACTACCATCTTTGAAGATATCCTGGTGGTTTCTGCCGCACTTCTGGTAAAGAGGATTGGTTCGGGCACTGCTAACACTGCTCTAGATCTTAGGGCTTAATGCCCTATCATGGTTTCCATCTATGAATTTTGGCACTAGAGCACTTGACGAGGAAGGAGATGGAACTGAGGATTTCGGGATGAACTGAGAATGATTCCTACCCTCTGACTTAGGCTGAGCTAAATTTAAACTACCTATTCTCTCTCTCTTATTCTCCCTCTTTTTCTTTTTACTCTTGGCCTCCTCTATCTGTTGAGAATAGTTCATGAGCCTAGCTATGTCCATCTCTTTAATAAGCATTGCGGTCCTACACTCCTTGACCACACTACAAGACACTTCTAAGATGAAATTACTTATCTTCGCTCTGCTATATGCTACAACATGCGGGGCATATCTGGATAACTGAGTAAACTTGAGAGAATACTCCTGCACTGTCATATTGCCCTATTTCAGGTTTATAAACTCCAAAATTTTTGCTTTTCTCAACTCTAGAGGAAAGAACCTATCCAGAAAAGCAACTGCAAACTCCTCCCATTCTATGGACCCTGCATCTGTGGCCCTCTCTGCCTTTCACTCTTTGAACCATGAGTGAGCCACATCCTGTAACTGATATAAAAATAACTTAAATCTCTCAACAACAGTCACCCCCACGATATCTGTAACCTTCTGGACCTGATCAAGAAACTCTTGAGGGTCCTAGTCCTACTTAGACCCGGTAAAAGATGCAGGGTTCATTCAGGTGAAGTACATCTTGGAAACAACAGAATTGGCCACTGGGTTGGTTGGAACCTCAACTGATCATTCATTCTGAGCTGCCAAAAAATGAGCTAAAGTGTTGAAGGCAACTCTGAACTCCATGTGGGAGACATGCTCTCCCAAAGGATCTGGATGGACAGGATGAGGGGCTGACTGATCTCCCATTTCTCTTCCCTGAGTCCTCTTTGGAGGAATATTCTATAAATGGAAGAGGAACTAGGATTAGAAAGAGAGTGTAACTGGAGCTCGCACAATATAAATACTGAAATAAGGGAAACCATTCATAAAACATCGCATAGCCTCCTGTCCATAAGTGTGGCGCGCAACACAACTATGCACAAGACTATACAAGATGTGGCTTCCATACTTCCTAGGTCTCTATTGAACCTTGGGATATAATACAAAGTTTGTATCACCCCAAGTCTGTACCTCAGATGCTACACGATGCTCATAATCCCGAGGGACCTCAAGCTAACCCATGACTGGTACGGGCTTTAATAACTGAACAACAATATTGAATAATATGCGGAATTAGGCAGAAACATTCCATAAGGTTCAATCTATAAATATACTAAATAATACTGCATGCGGTATTAAATACCAAAACTGAACAAAGTACTAAAATTTGAATAACTATCTGAAAAAACTCTAGTTTGAGAAACCTCTAGACTATTTGAACTGTGGAGTTGATGGGACAATCCCCCAACTAAATACATCTACTAAAATAAATTGGAGCATATAATTCAAATGATAAGTACATCCTTTAACTATAAGGGCTCACCACTACTCTAAAAATGCTAAGAATCTGATCTACTGAGGCTGCTCTGGAGCTCGTGTGTCAGAACCTATGATATAAGACATTATAGCACAAAAAGCATGTGTCAGTACTTTTAATGTACTGGAATGCTCAGTGAGGTAGTATGAAATGCATGGGTTCATATGTATGAACAATAATAGCAGAATTACATAAGTATGACTGAATAAGAGTACATATATGAATACGTATACTGTAACTGAAATCGTGATAACAATGAACAATAAGTCTGAATACTGATCAACTGATTAAATGGATAGATGATACTATACTACTAATAATTGGATGACTATATTTGATTGTCGTGAATTTTGAAGAACTATACTGAGTTCCATGTTGAGCTGAGTTGGGTGACTATTTGATAGCCCTAAATCTGTAGAACTGAATTTAGTTCTATTCTGAGACTGAGACTGAAATTGAGACTGTAGGAGGTAATCATCTAACCAACATTCCCCTTCTCTAACTAATTTGGGTTCCAATCTGTAACCCCAGTTGGAAGGGTGTTAATACTGTGCCTCGGGTAGAGACAAACTGTAAGTTAACCCTCTCTGATAGGAAACTCTTTTGTCTACCCTCTATGATAGGATAAATCAGATGACAAGTATTACCCCTCATAATGTATGGCAAGAAGATATATCGACCTATGCTAGCTACATAGTTCTGTAACGCAAGGATTGATACTAAGGGTCAAACCCTATGCTGACAGGAATGCCCCTATCCCTGGGTTAACTCGGCGCTGAATCCTACTCCCAATTGAATAGACACTGAACTAATTTCTAGTCTATACAAGGATGGACTGAACGATTACTGAGATTACTATTTAGATTAGCTGAAACAGTGTTCACTGAGTTTCGTTGACTGAAGCTATACTACTGAATTCTGTTAGCTGACTACGTTTACTGAGATCTGGGCTGAACACTGAACTAGACTGAGATATTACTGACTTTACTGAGTTTTCCTTAATTCTATAATGGATTGAGATTACTACTGATAGTAACGTGACTGATACTGTTGTATGACTGACCATGGATCTAGTTAATCACAGAATTGTCGGGTACAAGTACCCTCAGGACTCGATAGCATAAATTAAGAGACATGGCATAAACATAAAACATGTAAACTATAAACTTGATCATTATTTATTCATTGAGGCATTTTAACAAACACTTGCATGATTCCATTCTCTTAATAGTTCACATGAACAATTTATCAAAAACTTGGAAGGAATAGAACATGCGCATAACACTAATCAACATGTGAGCACACAAATTCAATCATTAAATTCACAATTTGAAGGCTTTAACATAATCTCACATGGTAAGACATATAAATCAATAAAATCCATATGAAACTTAGCATAACATATGGATTTGAAACTCAAATAATCATTATAAACATGGATATTATCAAACCCATCATGGTATTCATGAAATTCATATACTTGAAGTTTGAAAATTGATTGTTCGACTCCAAGGGCGGAAGAGACCCTTGGATGAACACTTCACATACCTTGTTGGTGAATTTTTGAAAGTTTATGATTAAATCTTGAGTTCTTAATTTGAAACTTGAGCAACTAGGGTTTTGTTCTTGAGAAAATTGGAGAATGAATGAGTATATTTGCTCTTTAAAAGGCTTAATTTTGTGTTTTGGGGGATGAAGGACGTGGGAAAAAGACCCAAATACCCCCAAGAATGCAGTTTTTAATGACTGAAAACTCGGCTACCGGCACGCAGGACAACGCGGCACGTCGATGCCATAGCCAACGCGTCGCACCATATTTGCGTTAATTCACTGGAATTGGATGCTGGTAGCTGGGGAAAATATTAATCAATGCTATAGTCGATGCGGCGCGCCAATATCATGTTGATTCACTATTTTGGGATTCCAAAGGAGCTTCAAACAAAGTCTAAAAAATCCAAAACTTGTCCGGAAACACCTACGGACATTCCTGATCATGAATCAACCTAAACATCAACATTTAATGGACACAAAGGTCATAAAATAAGACTTCCAACCTTCGCAGGTTAAAATAACACTAATTCTGAGTATTTAGCTAATATATTCTAAGTCTGGGATCCCTTGACAAGCCTGAAGGACTGAATTAAGCTTAGAATTTTGCGGGGTCTTATATTATCTCCCCCTTGTGAACTTTCGTCCTCGAATGCGACTGCTGAGACTGAGAATACTAAGAGACTGACTTATTTACTGGACATGAACATTTGGAACATGACTATATGACTGACATTAGTGGATTCTGAATTATCATACTAAACATGCATATCTGATGCATGAGTATAGCTGAACATGATTCATGAATGCATGACTGGGATTACTGGTAAACTTAATCTATATACTGAACATGCATATCTGATGCATGGATACATGACTGAACTGGCTCATGAATGTATAACTGAACATGCAATGGTAACTGGTACTACGTTTGTTGCTGAAATCTAAACACAAAATTGAATAAGCTTAAGGAAAACTATTACCTTGAGCTGAGTCTAGATTAGTGAAGAATAGATGAGGATACTTGGTTTGCATGTATTCTTTTACTTCCAAGTATCTCCCTCAATGTACTGATTCCGCCAAAGAACTTTGACTAGAGGAACTTCTTTGTTCCTCAGTTTGCGAATTTGATAGTGTAGGATTTTGAATGGGATCTCTTCGTAAGAGAGGCTGTTATAAATATCTATGCCCTCAGTAGGGACTACGACTTATGGGTCACCTATACATTTCTTTAGAAAGGAGTCATGAAACACTGGATGAACTGAAGATAAATCTGAAGGTAACTCAAGCTCGTAAGCTACCTTTCTGAAACGACTGAGAATTTGGTAAGGATCGACATATCGGAGATTGAGTTTCCCCTTCTTGCCAAAATGCTTCACTCTTTTCATAGGAGAGATCTTCAAGAACACATAGTCACCAATATCAAACTCGAGATCCTTTCTACGCACATCTGCATATGATTTTTGTCGGCTCTGAGCTGTCTTAAGCCTTTCCTTGATTCACTGGACTTTTTCTAAGGTATCAAACACCAAGTCAGGCCCTACCAATTTAGCCTCACCAACTTTAAACCAACTAATGGGTGATCCACACTTCCTCCCATAAAGCACCTCAAATAGAGCTATCTGAATACTGGAGTGATAACTGTTGTTATACGTGACCTCAATTAAAGACAGGTGGACATCCCAACTACCTTAAAAGTCTATCGCATATGATTGCATCATATCTTTTAAGGTCCAAATTGTCCTTTCTTCTTGACCATCTATCTAAGGATGAAAAGCAGTACTGATATGAACTCAGGTACCAACACCCTTTTGGAATTCTTTCCAGAAATGAGAGGTGAACTGGGTACCTTTATCTGAGATAATGGACAATGGAACATTGTGCAATTTGACCAACTTCTGATATAGAGTTTGGCCTATTCCTCGACTAAATGAGAGGTATGAACTAGAAGGAAATGAGCTGATTTGGTCATCCCATCTACAATGACCCAAAATGAATCATGCTGATGAAGAGTACGAGGTAAACCCATCACAAAGTCTGTGTTCACTTCTTCCCATTTCCAGGTGGGAATAATGAACTCCTGCATGGACCCACTAGGCTTCTCATTCTCAATCTTAACCTGCTGATATATTGAGCACTAACTCTGCAATGTCTCTTTTTATCCCACTCCACCAATAGATCTCCCACAAATTATGGTACATCTTTGTAGCACCTGGATGAATAGAGTAACACGCACCACGCACCTCTGCGAGAATTTTCTGCCTAAGGTCATCTACACCTGGCACACACAGACGACCCTAACAATGAAAAACACTATCTCCCCTTTGGGAGAAAACCTCTACCTTTTGATTTCTGACTGATTCCTTCAACTAGACTAGACTGGGATCCCTATCCTGCTTTTCCTTCACTTCGAAAACTAGGAATGATTCTGAGCTACTCTGTACCCACACACTACCTTCTACTGAATCGACTAAGCAAACACCTAGTCGGGATAGCTGATGAACTTTTGGGCTAACTTCTTCTTACTGTTCTCAACATGGGCTACACTACCCATAGACATTCTATTGAGAGTATCTACCACTACATTGTCCTTGGCTGAATGATACAGAACACTTATGTCATAGTCTTTCAATAACTCCAACGACCTTCTCTGACGGAGGTTGAGGTATTTTTAAGAGAACGCATACTGCAGACTCTTATGATCAGTGAACACATCAATGCGTACACCATACAAGTAATGCCTCTAAATTTTTAAGGCAAAAACTACTGCTACTAACTCAAGGTCATGAGTAGGATAGTTCTTCTCATGGGACTTAAGTTGTCTAGAGGAATAGTCTATGACCTTACCTCTCTACATCAAAACACAACCCAATTTGACTCTGGAAGTATCATAGAACACAACAAAACCATCAAAACCATCTGGTAGGGTCAACACTGGAGCTATGGTGAGTCGAGTCTTGAACTCCTAAAAACTCTTCTCATAAGAATCTGACCACTAGAACTGGACTTTCTTCTGAGTCAATCTAGACATAGGGGATGCAATAGACGAAAATCCCTCAACAAACCATCGGTAATAACCAACCAAATCCAAGAAACTCCTTATATATGATGGACAGATAGGTCAGGTCTAGTTTCTCACTACTTTGGTCTTTTGGGGATCAACTCTAATGCCATCACCAAAAATTATCTGGCCAAGAAATGCTACTGACCTTAGCCAAAATTTATACTTACTAAATTTGGCGAATAACTAGTGGTTTCTAAGAGACTGGAGTACTATTCTGAGATGGTTTGCATGATTATGTTCACTACGGGAAGTATATCATTTATGAAGACTATGACGAACATATCCAAGTACTGCTTAAACACATGGTTCATCAAGTCCATGAAAGCTACTGGGGCATTGGTAAGACCAAAGGACATGACTAAGAATTCGAATTGGCCATACCGAGTTCTGAAAGCTATTTTTGGGATGTCATTTTCCTTGACTCTGAGCTGATGATAGCCTGATATGAGGTCTATCTTTGAGAAATAACTGGTACCCTAAAGTTAGTCAAACAAGTCATCGATTTTGGGGAGAGGATACTTGTTCTTGACTGTAACTTTATTTAACAAACAGTAATCTATTCATATTCTAAATGAATCGTCTTTCTTACATATGAATAAAATTGGTGTTCCCCATAGGGACATATTGAGTCTGATGAATCCCTTATCTAAGAGATTCTTTAACTTCTCCTTTAATTCTCTGAGTACTGCTAGACCCATTTTGTATGGCGGGTTAGAAATGGGCTGAGTATTTAGGAGAAGATCATTTTGGAAATCAATTTCCATTTTGGGAGAAACTCCTGGAAGATCTTCAATAAACACATTTGGGAATTCACATACGACTGGCACTGATTCAAGAGTAGGGGTTTCTAATCTAGAGTCCTGTAATCGAACGAGATGGTAGACACATCCCTTAGTTTTCATCTTTCTAGCCCGAAGGTAAGAAATAAGTTGACCCCTAAGTGGTAAAGTACTACCCTTTCATTCTAGGAAAGGTTCATTCGTAAACTAAAACTGGACAATCCTGTTTCTACAGTTGACTAAGGTATAGCAGCAATAAAGCTAATCTATGCCGAGAAGACATCAAAATCAGTCATCTCTAATTCAACTAAGTCTGTTGAAGTGACTTTATGAGATATCATGATCGGACAGTTCCTGTATACCCATCGGGCTATGATAGATTTACCCATTGAGGTAGAAACTAAGAAGGGCTCTACTAGAATTTTGGGACTGACTACAAAATCAACTGCTATATATGGAGTAACAAAGGACAAAGAAGCTCCTGGATCTAGCAAAGCATAAACATACAAATGGTAAAATTGTAACGTACCAGTGACCATATCAGGAGAACTTTCCTTATCCTGCCGGGACTAAAGAGCATAGAGTCTATTTGGGCGCTGCTCACTGGTGGCATTGGAAAAGATACTCTGCTGATTCGGGAGATCGGACTGAGCTGGGGGACGGTTATGCTGACTCTATGAACCCACCTGAGGATACTGTCTGACTCTATGGCCTAGATTCCCATATCCAAAACACACATCGCTGCCAACTCTATAGATACCCTGGTGGTTTCTACCACACTTCTGGAATAAGAGATAAGTTTGGGCACTGCTAACACTACCCTATGGCTTAGGTCCTGATGCCCTATCTCGCTTTCCATCTCTGAATTTTTGAACTGGAGCATTAGTTTAGGAAGGACTTGGAACTAAGGATTTCAGCCGGAACTGAGAACAATTCCCACCCTCTGACTTAGGCTGAGCAAAATTTAAACTACCTGTTTTCTCTCTCTTATTCTCCCTCTCTTTCTCTTTACTTTTGGCCTCCTCTATCTACTAAGCATAGACCATGAGCCTGTCTATGTCCATCTCCTTAATAAGCATTGCGGTCCTACACTCCTTGACCATGCTGCTAGACACTCCTGACATGAACTTACTCATCTTTTCTTTTCTATCTACTACAACATGCGAGGCATATCTGGCTAACTGAGTAAACTTGAGAGAATACTCCTGCACTGTCATATTTCCCTGCTTTAGGTTTATAAACTCCAAAAAATTTTCTTTCCTCAACTCTAGTGAAAAGAACCTATCCAGAAAAGCAACTGCAAACTCCTTCCATTCTATGAACCCTGCATCTGTGGCCCTCTCTGCCTTCCACTCTTTGAATAATGAGTGAGCCACATACTGTAACTGATATAAGGCTAACTTAGCACTCTCAACAGCATTCACCTCCATGATATCTATAACCTTCTGCACCTGATCAAAAAAATCCTGAGGGTCTTTATTTGACTTAGACCCAGTAAAAGATGGAGGGTTTATTCGGGCGAAGTCTTGAATCCCGGCAGCAACAGTATTGGCCACTGGGTTGGTTGGAATCGTAGATGGTCATTCATTCTGAGCTTCCATAAAATGAGCTATGGTGGTAGAGGCTGCTCTAAACTCCGCGTGGGAGATATTATTGCCCAAAGGATCTGGATGGACAGGATGAGGGGCTGACTGATCTCTCATTATTCTTCCCTGAGTCCTCTTTAGAGGCATATTCAGTAAATAGAAGAGAAACTAGGATTAGAAAGAGAGTGTAACTTGAGCTCATGCCCGCTTGCACGATATAAATATTGAAAGAAGAGAAACTATTCCTAAAACATCGCATAGCCTCTTGCCCATAAGTGTGGCGCGTAATACACCCATGCACAAGACTCTACAAGAGGTGACTTCCAGACTTCCTAGGGCTCTCTTGAACCTTAAGATTTGATACCAAGTTTGTAATGCTCTGGGTCTATACTCTAAACACTACACGATGCTCATAATCTCGAGGGACCATAAGCTAACCCATAACTGGTACCTGCTATAATAATTGAACAATAATTCTGAATAATATGCAGAATTAAGTGGAACATGCCATAAGGATCAATCTATAAATAATACTAAATAATACTAAATATGGTATTAAATAACAAATTTGGACAAAGTACTGAAATTTAAACAACTATCTAAAAACACTCTAGTCTGAGAAGCCTCTAAACTGTTTGAACTATGGAGTTGATGGGACAAGCCCCCAACTAACTCCATCTACTGAAATAAACTAAAGAAGATACTATAAATGATAAGCACGTCCTCGAACTATAAGGGCTCACCACTACTCTGAAAACACTGAGAGTATGATCTACAGAAGGTGCTCTGGAGCTCTTGCATTGGAACCTATGATATAAGACATCATAGTGCAAAAAGCATGCGTCAGTACTTTGAATATTTTGGTATGCTACGTGAGGTAGGCTGAAATACATAGGTTCATATGCATGAACAATAATAGATGAATAACATGAGTATAACTTAATAAGAGTAAGTGCATGAATATGTATACTGTAACTGAAATTATGACAACACTGAACACTGAGTCTTAATACTGATCAACTGATTAACTAGATAGCTGATACTATACTACTGATAACTGGATAACTGTGTCTGATCATCCTGAATTCTGAGGAACTATTCTAAGTTCCATACTGAGCTGAGTTGGGTGACTATATCTGATAGCCCTGAATCTGTAGAACTAGACTGAGTTCTATTCTGAGACTGAGACAGAAACTAATACTGTGGGAGGTAATCATCTAACCGACATACCCCTTCTATAACTAATTTGGGGTCCAACCTGTAACCCCAGTTGGAAGGGTGTCAATACTGTTCCATGGGTAGAGACAAACTGTGAGTTAACCCTCTCTGGCAGGAAGCTCTTGATGTGTGAGCTAATGCTAAAACATTTGAGGATTTTAACTAAGAATAATTACAAAGTCTTAAGCAACTTTTGTCATTTTTGATTGTTTTATGTTTGATTTTGCAGTAGAAGCTATGATGCAAGAGAACCAACAAAGATGGAAGCAAAGGAGTTGAAATTTGAAGTAATTCAAAGAGAAGTATGGCTGGCGACATTTTTGATAAGTCGTCAGCCCTTTAATAAGGTATCAACTTTATTATCAACCTCAGATAGAGAATTCATCTGAGTTGAAAGATGTGATGACATTTTGTTTAAAGTCGTCAAGGAGCTGATAGGTCATCAAAATTTTCATCAGGCTAAGGTAGAACATAAGGGCTGAGATAGAGACTTGACGATATTTTTGATAAGTCATAAAGGAGTTGATAGGACGTCATCGGTTGTCGTCATCTTTAGGAAGCGAGTATCAAAATCAAAGAGGAGCTAACGACATTTGTGATAAGTCTTGATAAGGTGCTGGGTGTTCAAGATTCAAAAGGTGGTAGGACTCCTTGAAAATTCTGAGGTTTTAATTATCATCTATAGGTTGCAAATGATAGATAACACCTTCTTTGATTTGCTTGAGAAAGAAATAAAATATTGTGGGAAGTGAATTATTAACAGGTACTTGGAAGCACTAAAAACTTCCATTTAATAATTGACTCTGTAACAAGGTTGATTAACTTGAGGTAAAATCTGGTCATGAATATAAATTCCTTAAGTCCGAGAGGATTAGGTAATTAAATGCTTAAGTAGGTCGAGAGACATTTAGGCATAACTTCTATAAAGATAATTTGTTGTCCTACCTACTGTGAGAATCTTGAACCACCATTAGTATCTGTCAAGTACCAAAACCCCTAGTGAACATAATTCTGGTTTTTCCATAAATTCTTGATTACGAACACTGTAACTAAAGTGACCAACAATTACTTGCTAAACTAAAAACCCCCATTTCAGGAAACATCCAACTATCAGTTGATTAAATTACAAACGACTTAAGTTCACACTATATTCCCTGTAGGATTCGACCCCAACCTAGTTGGGTTTTATATTGACAACGATCGCTTACATTCTCATTAGAGAGGTGTAGTTTGAGCATTATCAAAAATGGTGCCATTGCCCGGGAATACGGTTGTAAATTGAAGTTGGGTGCACTAACTGATTGTTAGTCAAGTTTCCTAGTTTTACGTTTATTTATTGTTTTTGTTTATTGCAGGATCTTTGTAGTGTATGCCAAGCACCAGAAGTTCCGGAGAACCATTATTACCACTTAATATGGAACTATAACGAATTGGAAGAATGGAAGAACAGTAAGAGGTTGACAGATTGACAGTCTTAGATAGAGCTCAAGTGAATGTGCAAAATGCCGATCAACAAAAACGACATCAAAATCCCGAGCATAAAGATTTGGGAGATGAGGAGTTTCTAAATCCTGGTAACCCAAGGCGTGCAAACCAAGTAGCTGCACCAACACGACATAATGTTAATATGAACCGTCTATTCCGAGAAAGGCAAGAGTACCAGCCGATCCAGTATGACCTCAATGATGATAATGATGGATTGGACGGAGCAGGTGCAACGAGTGCAATCATTCCTCCACCGTTTTCACCTGGGGCTAAATTCAACATTATGAGTACTATGATTCAACTCCTCAATCTGAAGGGGTTATTTGGTGGCCTTCCTGGAGATGACCCGAACTTGCATCTGGTGAATTTTGTCACAATCTGTAAATCTTTTGATAACCTAGGAGTAGGCCAAAATGCTATCCGGTTGATATTGTTTCTGTTGTCTCTGTCTGGGGAGGCAACTTTGTGTCTAAATGAGCTGACACCTGATTCTATAACCAACTGGAGGCAGTTGAAATGAGCTTTCCTAGAAAGGTTCTTTCCGCCTTCCAGGAGGGTACAGTTGAGGGATGAGATCAACAACTTTAGGCAGTTCCTAACTAAATCCTTACATGAAACCTGGGAAAGATTCAAGAAGAAGCTGACACAGTATCCGAACCACAATATGACGGATATACACTTGATGGAGACTTTGAACAGGGCTCTTAACTCTATGATAAATCCAATTGTAGATAATGTTGCTGGTGGTTCATTTATTGATCTTACATTCCCAGAGGCTTTAGAGATGCTAGAAAAAATGACCAAACAGAGTCGGGCATAGCATACCAGAGACTTTGTGGTAGCTCGCCCTACTGTGTCTGGGGGTATTACTGCGGAACAACGCAGAAGAGATGATGAGCGTGACCAAGAGATGGATCACCTTAAAACTTAGATGGACTTTCTAACCAAGAACTTGCTATCAAGTGAGACTGAGAAGGTGAAAGCTGTGGGATCTCAGGAAAGAGTTGATGCTAATGAAGAAGAAGAGGCAAACTATGTTAATAATCAAGAGGGTTTTCAAGGCAATGGCCAAGGGAATCAAGGTCGGAATTATTATGATAAGCCTGGTTATAAAGATAGGGAGCAGGGAAATTGGAGGAACAACAATTATAGGAGCAGGCTCTATGTCCCTCCTGCAAATCGTGAGGCTGCTACAACAAGTTTTAAAAAGATGTCCATGGAGGACATGATGGCTAAGTTGTTGAAATCTACCAACTCCGATGCGACTACCATGAAGACTGATCTATCATCTAATAGTCAGTTAGTAAACTTGCACTCCACCACAATTAAATAGTTGGAGCAGCAGATAAGCCAACTCTCCGCAGCATTCAACCAGAGGAAGAGCGTAACATTTCCAAGTGATACGGTCCAAAATCTGTGGAATGATAGCTCATGTATGGTGATTACCACTAGAAGTGGTAAGATATTACCTGGCCCTTCTGTGGGAAAACATGTAGTTAATGAGGTAGTTGATGATGAACCAGAAGAAGGAGGTCAAGTGGAGTCTGAGAAGCTGGATAATTCTGATGATGCTACGGAAAAAGAGAAAGAAAAGAAAAAGGAGGTAGTGTTGAAAACTATCCCAAGACCACCACATCCCTTTCCTCAGCGGTGGAAGAAAAAAACTGATGATGCAAATTTCACCAAATTCATGGCAATGCTCAATCAATTGACAATAAATGTGCCTTTAGTTGAGGCACTTGAGCAAATGCCAGGATACGCAAATTTTATGAAAGACCTTGTCACGAAGAAATGGAAGGTTAGCCATGAGCCGGAGGACAATCTTCTTCACTATGGCGCTATCTCTACAAGGTCTTTAGTACAGAGAAAGGCAGACCCGGGAGCATTTACCATTCCGTACACTATTAGGTCCCTGAATTTCACAAAAGTGCTATATGATTTGGGAGCCAGTATAAACCTAATGCCACTTGCGGTGTACAAGAAACTGGGTTTGACGGATCCTAACCCGACGAACATGAGATTGGTGATGGCAAATAGGTTTGTAAAGCGGCCAGTAGGAATATTACATGATGTATTGGTAAAGGTGGCCGACTTTATTCTGCTTGCTGATTTTGTAGTCCTAGACTGTGAGGTGGATTTCGAAGTGCCCATCATTTTGGGCAGACCATTCCTTGCAACCGGGAGAGTGATCGTAGCTATGGAGCTGAATGAGCTGAAGTTTAGGCTAAATGATAAAGAAGCATGATTCAAAATACACTCATATATGACACAACAAAAAGGATAAGTGTTTTCTAAATCGTGGACGTATTCTATGAAGATGGTAAAGAGGTTTCAACAGGTTGTCTGGGCGAAGTCTGAGTAGTCAATATAACCAAGTCGTGCCGCGACAATAAATCAGGCGCTATTGGGAGGCAATCCAAAATTTTTATGTTCCAGCAAATTATTTATTTTTGTAGTTAGGTTCTTGTGCAAAGAAGGTGGAATCAATGTATTCATCCAAGTGCTCCTGATGATATTTTTTTGATAGGTTGTCACAATTGTTATAAGCCATCAGATTTGTCGTCAGAGACATCAGCGCTGAGGTAGGGTCTGTTGAGGCTGATGAAATTTTTGATAAGCTATCACATTTGTGACGGCTTATCAGAAATATCGTCAGAAAAAAACCCCAAAATTAGCTGAAAGTATGGGCCCAGGTAAAAAGATCCGACCCGCCCAAGACACTGTCTTTCCACCTTCCCGCTTCTTTCCTCTATTTTACTTAAATTTTTATTTTCTTTCCATACTTAGTTTATTTTCTTCCCTTTTTTTAAAGTGTTTCCAACTAAAACAAAAGAAAGATTCCTTGTGTGTGTGGGTTTGCAATCAAAATCAAGAATATTTCTTTACTTCCTCTTGCTCGTGTAATCAAAGTGAAGGTACCCACCAGGTATGCTAGAAACCTAACCCTTCTTTTCAATTGGTAAGTGATAAAATGAGGTGAACCCAAGTTCCCAAGAATCTTGAATCAAGTTATCTTGCAAATGGCTGAAAATCGGGAACTAGGGTTTACTGTGCAGCTTAGGACTTACAAAATCAACTCAAAAATGAGAAACAATCGGGTTTTAGGGAGAAACCGGATTAAAAAGCAAGTTAAAGTCGAGTTAGAGTTGTATCCTGAGCTGACAAAATTCATGATAAGTTATCACAACTATGACGGTTTATCAAAAATGTTGTCAAAGGTTGATAAAAGTATTGTGGGTTCTATTTAGATCTGACTACATTTATGATAAGTTATCACAACTGTGATGGCTTATCAAAAATGTCGTCAGAAGTTGATAAAATTTCGTGGGTTCTATTTAGAGTTGATGACATTTGTGATGGCTTATCAGAAATGTCGTGACACCTGGGATCTGAAGCATGAATAAGCCCTTTCAAGGGGTGTGAAACTTAAAATGATTGATGTGTTTGCGTTTATACTCTTGAGGGTTGACTAATGGTTTTTATCTTGCTACAGGTTGTGAAATGTCACCTAAAGGAAAAAACTCAAAATCTACAAAGAAAGTGACCAAGGGAAGTGTACTTCGGAGACTCTTCAATGAAAAGTCTAATATGAAGAGGAAGAGCCTCTGCTCAGGAAGCAAAAGAAGAAGAAAAACCTAAAAATCCTTCACCACCTCCACCAGTTGAAGTAGAGGGATAGTGAAGAGAGTGACACTGAGCCAACAACATCTGAACATACAGCTTCTGAGAAGACGGCCTCTGAGCAATAAGATTTTAAACATGCTGAATCTGAAGAGCATGATTCAGATCATCTTAATTCCGGAGAGCATGAGTCTGGGTAACCTGAATCTGCGGGACCATCAACTGAGTCCCCTTATGCCGAGCCATATGATGAGGAAGAATCTCTGATTAGGGGAACTATGGTTAAATGCAAGAATTCTGAAGTCCTAGACGGCACTAGGTGGCAGATTCCCAAAGCTTAGAAAATTTTCTTTGATGGGCTTCGTAGAACTAACAGAAGGTCTGTTAAGAGTCCAATCATCGAAGAGAAGAGAATCATCATTAAAGGGTTGAGAAGATACCTTGAAGTGGAGAAGAAATTTTGTGATTATAATTTAGGATAGACGACAAGATGAGGAAATTCATTTTTCCCTATACTAGTTAGGGAGTTCTATGCAAACTACCAAGCTCGCTTGGAAAACATGTGTAGAGAAGGGAAGAAACAAGCTGACCAACCTTTGTTGGATAAAGTCCCGGTACGGGGTGTAATGGTGGATATTTCTGAAGCAACAATCAACAGGTTCCCTCATGGCCCAAACTTCACTCCTTAGGCCACTTTACCTACTTTTTATGCCCGGTTGAAGCATCGGGAAAATCAAAGGTATTGGTTAGCCACGCTCATAGCTTATGGAGAACTGGAATGGTTGACCAACACAAGTGAAAGAATCTTCAAGGCCTCCCTAAATTTAGAGGAAAGATTTTAGTGGGGTATTATACGTACCTGGTTGATGCTCACAGATGGTGATAATATCCTTGGGGATGATAGAGCAATACTAGTCTCAAGTTTTGTGGATAACCACAAATTAAACTTTGGAGAGATCATCGCCAAAGAGATAAAAATTTTGGTCTCAAGGTCTGATACAACATATCCCTTCCCTTGTTTGATTACAAGGTTGTGTAGGGTAGCTAATGTGCCCAAGATTTTAGGGTTAAAAGAAGAACTCCTTGCCAAGAAGACCCACAATCCTATCCGAAATGAGGAAAATCAGCCTAGCCTAATGCTTGACAGGGGTTCAGAGATTCTAACTGATCCACCAGTTATAGGTACCAGCTCAGTGCCTAATGTAGAAGTACAGGATTCCGAGGTTGGACCACTAACATCTTCAGCACAAGCAGGTCCAGTGTTTGGAACTGAGACAAACCCTTCAGCTACGGTGCCTACAATAAAATGTGCCTTCAACCCTATAAATTTCAGAAGAGTAGCAAAGAAGTTCAAGTGGTTCGAGGCTTAGCTTGAAATCTTTGCTAAGCAATTTGCACCTGCAGTGGATAAGAGGGTTAAGGCTGCACTCAAGCCCTACAAGGCTCTTTCGAGTCGAATTGATGAATTGGAGAATTTCTTCAACGTATAGTAGAAAGAGAGGTCAACTCCATAGATGGCATTATTCAGATCATACCTAAACAAAGTAAAGGAGGAGGTTAGGAAGCTACAAAAACACCACTTTATGGTGTCAGTAGATCCGGAAGCTGAGGAGTCTGAGAGAGAAATCTTGATTCTTGATATCACAGAGGAGCCAATGAAGAAAAAGAAGAAGAAAGGTAAGAAGAAAGGTAAAGGTAAGAGAGAGAGGCCTGACAGTGATGAAAAAAGAAAAGCATAGAAGAGGGCAAAAAAGAAGTCTGAAAAGGAGGAGATGAAGAAGACAAGGATTTAGTCCTTAGTGGACAATGAGAGATAGGAGGCAACCATCCAAGCAAGAGCCATAGGGGCCTCTACTAGTAGGCCTTCAGAGACTGATAGATCAGCTACACCAGAACAGAGCAAGGCTCCTGATTGAGATAGGGCAACAAAGGATGCGGCAGTAGGGTCAGGAACTCATGACCCCCGGGATTGATCTATTCAAGGTATACTCTAATCCTAAGTTTAGATTTTCTTTGATTTTAAGTTGAGGGTGTAGGGTAAATTGTTTTTGTAAAATTTTGTAGCTGACTAGGAGAAATACTTATACTTGAGGCAGTTGAATTGTTTTGTGATTTTTGTACACCTCTTCAAGTGGTCTACTTCTTTAACTGTGTGATTTGTATTTAAGTATGACCACTGTGCATCTTTGTATGACATTAGTTATAGTAACACAATAATCATTACTAAAAAACTGCATGAACTGAATGAGTAGTAGATTGCGATATACCTGTGTGCCAAGTATGTGTGAGATATTACTTAGTTCTCTCTATATGCTGAAGCCAAAACTTGCCTGGTTAGTCTTACCTAGGTTGAAGGATAGAGGTTCGGAAAGGATCATAAGCCATTTTGATATGAGCACACTTTACCCTAAATGACCTTTCCTATGTGCGTAATATCCCTTGATTCCTGTTTTGAGCCTGATTAACCTATTTCTTTTTATGACAACTGTTACCTTACCATCTAGATCACAATGACATATTTTGGCCCTGGTCCTCCTTGGATACTGTGCACCTTGACTTAGTCAAATGGCCTAAGTTGAGGGTGGCTATGTAACACCCCATAAATTTTTTCGTACACTTATCGCGATTATATGGAGTCCTAAAGGCTTGCGTATGGGTTAAATTAAGTTTATGGTGTTCGGAAGTATCCCGTAAATAGTTGTATGTGTAGGAATTGGAATAAGCTTTCCAATGATATAAAGTTTGCCCAAAACAGAGGAGTATTTCATATAAGCAAGCACATTCGAAATTTCAAAACGGTGGCCGGGAAGCCTGTGAACAGTAAATCTGCAGGAAAATTACTGCAGCTAGGCAATTTTTTTTTGGATCAAATTTAGACGATCATAACTCCTTGTACAAAAATTACTGTGTGATCTGCTATATATAAACAAAAATATCCGAGAGTTTTCTTTCCGATGAAATTGGTTTCATCCAAATCCAATGTCTGAGTAAGGAGCTATACCCGTTTTACTACAGCCTATCAAAAAAAAAACAGAATTTTGGGACAGATTTTTGGGTCAACTTTAAACGACCATAACTCCTTTTACAGGAAGAACTGGGTGGTATACTTTATACGAAAATGAAATACCTTTGAAATATATTTCCAATTCAATTGGTTTCACCCAAATCCGATACCGGATCAAAGAGTTATGATCGATTTACTTCAGCCTGTCAAAACTGTCCACTGGGGACAGATTCGGATTTTATTTAAATTTTTAGGGCAAAATGGTCATTTTCTATAACCTCTTGGACGAAAATTGGTCTTTATGAACATAAACATAGCCTCATATATATCATATATCATCCAATTATTAAGAGAAGGTGAAACCCTAGCCTAATTTTAACTTCAAATATTTTGTGATTCAACCGTAGAAAATTCGAATTGGTTCCGTAGTTGTGTTCACCATCTCGAAATCTTCGAGAAGCACCCCATGGTTATGTAAGGAGGATTATAAATACAAGAGTTCATTGTTAAGGTATGAATATTGTTTATTCTTGATTCTTATCCATGAATAAGTATTGATAAAGGATTATGAGTATTGTCTTGATGTTGGAAGATAACTAGAAACATAGTTATGAATTGTTTTGTATAAATTGTTAGTAGTAAATTATGGAAGTTGTTGTATTGGATTATGGAGGATGAATTGTGGTGATATATCATTATATTAGTGGTTATGTATGCCTAGTGATCATGGTGGTATTGGATGGTGATTAAGAAGGGAAATAAAGGCTAAGAGTGATGTTGAGGGATATTGCATGAAAATGCATGATATGTGAATGTAATAAAAGTATAAGAGGATGTATGTAGAACTCTTATTGATGAGTTATAGGATTACTTCCTAGACATTATTTGGTAAAGTTAATACCTAAATGGTAAGGTTTGGTTGCTAATACTAGTTTGCTACAAATGACTTATTGTAGATAAGTGTTCGAAGAGTACGGGAAGTCAAGTTGGACTTGTATTGAAGTGGTTATATCAAGGTATGTAAGACCTACTCTATCTAATCTTTGGCATGAATAATGACCCATGGCACTCTCAAGTAAGCTTACAACATTGTCCTACGACACATGACACATAATAACATCATATGATCTTCGACACTACCAATTAAACTTCTTTTCACTTTTAAGATGTCCGGCTAGTCAAAAAAATGTCCATATACTATTGTTGACTCCGAAATGGTTTAATGAGGTATCCATGATTCTCTACTTCATTTTCATGATATTGATTACCTATTTACATGTTTTTCCTATTGAGGTATCATGGTTTCAAGTTCCATAAGGTGTGACCACAAAGTAACCAATCTCAAAGATTAATTGAATTAAGAAATGAAATGTCTTTATTTTAAATTGATGATATGATGTATGTTATTAGTACCACTGATCAGTTGGCCATTGTATTATAAAGATTATGTATATATGCTATTCCAGGGGAGGTCCCTGATGTATTGTATTAGTACCACTGATCAGTTGGCCATTGTATGACATATGTTATGTATTGATAAGGAATACGAGAAGTAATGATATGAAAGTAATGTGCAGGTATCCCATCAGCTCTTTTAAGTGTGGTCTACTCATACTGTTTATTCACTGGTATCTGGGTTTTGTTGATCTTTTGTATCTCATCTTGATACTCACTGCACTACATACTCAGGTACTTCAGGTCGTACACCTCCGCAGTAGGAGCCAGGACATTTTGTTGATAGTGGTGAGCTCCAGTTGTTTCGGGGCATCCTAATTCGTTTCTATATGTATTTTTGGTATTTGTATAAAAGTCTTTTGTGGGCGGGAGTTTGTCCCGACCCTAACTCAGTTTTGTATCTATGTAGAGGCTTTTGTAGACATATTGTACAGCCATAGGAGTGTTTGGTTGATAGACGTGATGGCTCTTACGGCCAATTACTGTTTATATATATATATGCGTGTCTGCTGGGCTGATACAGGTACTGTTTTCTTCTATTTACAACGAAGTGCTGCCCAAATTTCTAATTTTCATAAGTAATGTAAATGTGAAAGTTTAGGTTATGAACGGGTTCTCCCGGGCCTCCTCGGCTATGGGTGCCAGTCCGCTCCAATGGGATTTGGGGTATGACAGAAGTGGTATCAGAGAAGTTCGTCCTAGTGAGTCTACAAAGCCGTGTCTACGTAGAATCTCGTTTATCGGTGTGTTGTGCACCACATCTATAAACAGGAGGCTATTGGAAATTTAGGGATTGTTTCCATTCTCCATTTCTTAGATCGTTCTATATACCCCATATTAGAGATAAAGTCATAATCGATCGCTTAATCCAATTGTTTTTATTTATTTATTATAGTAACGATGCCGGTTACAAGGAGAAAGAATAAGTGAAAGCGAGTAGATGTAGTGGCCGGAGAAGGTACTAGTAAGTCACCACCGGCACAAGCTGAACAAAGTGAGTCTCAAGATGAGCATATATCAGGAGCTTCTTCTCCTCCGGAAGGGCCATTTATTAATGCCGTTGATCGAGATTTGAGTGATGCAGTACAACTTCTGACGCGTATAGTTGTCGGTCAAGTTCAAGGGCAAGCTTTTCCTACCACGGGTTCTAGTGGTACAGATAGAGTAGCTAGCCTTCGGACATAGGATTTTCTGAAATTGGATCCTCCTACTTTTACCGGATCAGATATTAACGAAGACCCGCATAACTTTGTCGATCAAACCCAAAGGGCTCTAGATGTTATGCACATATCCGGTAAAGAGATGGTTGAGCTAGCAGCATATAGACTGAAAGGAGAGGCTATATTGTGGTACGAGGATTGGAAATGATCTAGGGGTATTGATGCACCTCCAACTACGTGGGGAGAGTTCAAAGATGCATTTATTGATCATTATCTTCCATTTGAGACTCGTCATGCCCATGCAGATCAATTCTTAAATCTTCGTCAGGGTAATATGAGTGTAAGGGAGTATAATCTTCGATTTAACTCCTTGTCTCGATATGCTTCTAATGTGGTAGCTACTATGGATGACAGAGTTCATCACTATATGGATAGATTGGAACCATACTTGGTTAGAGATTGTACCATTGCTGCTTTGAACAAGGACATGGATATAGCGAGGATACAAGCTTTCGCTCAGAAAATGGAAGATCAGAGGCAAAGAAGAACAACCCAGGAATCAGGAAAAGGATATTCTAAGCGGGCCAGAGCTATAGGGCAGTATATGGCATCTCAGGGAGGTTTTATGCCTTCGTTCTCTCATAGATTGCCTAGCCCGTTATCTTCTTATCCTGCAATTAGTGCTCCTCCACAATTTCAAAGGTTCAGAGGTAATCAGTTCGGGCAAAGCAGTGAAAATCAGAGTTCGTGAACAGTGGGGTATCAAGGGTAAGGGAGTATGAGTCAATTGAGACCTCCATGACACCCGTGCCCCATATGTAGAAGATTTCACTTTGGCGAATGTCGGCTTGGAACGAACAATTACTTTTGGTGTGGTAAGTCGGGGCATATGGCTAGAGATTGCCCACGCAGGACCACAGGTGGTATAACACAACCTACTGGATCAACTGTTGCATCATCATCGGTGCCTCCTTTGAGTAGGGGTGCATAACCTATGGGTCACGGTAGAGGTGATAGAGGAGCAGCTAGTTCTAGCGGAGCTCGGAACCGTGTGTATGCCCTAGCAGATCGGCAGAATTTAGAGGCTTCTCCAGACGTGGTTACAGGTACGTTGTCCATCTTTATATTTGATGTGTATGCCTTAATTGATCCTGGTTCTACATTATCGTATGCTACTCCTTTGGTTGCGGGAAGGTTCGAAAGAACACCCGAATTATTAGCCAAGCCATTTGAAGTATCAACGCCAGTGGAGGAATCTCTTATAGCTAGGAATGTTTATCGAAATTGTGTTGTGAATATTTGTGGTCGTGATACGATGGCCGATCTTGTTGAGTTAGAAATGGTAGATTTTGATGTTATTATGGGCATGGATTGGTTAGCGTCTTGTTATGCTACAATAGATTGCCGTTCTAAGAAGGTATATTTCCATTTCCCAAATGAGGCAGTCCTTGAATGGAAGGGTAATGTTGGCGCGCCGAGAGGTAGATTTATTTCTTACTTTAAGGCAAGAAAAATGATTTCCAAGGGGTACATATACCATTTGGTTAGAGTAAGGTATACAGAGGCAGAGCCGCCAACTTTTCAGACCGTTCTGGTTATGAATGAATTTCCTGATGTATTTCTTAAAGAACTACCAGGTTTACCTCCTGAACGAGAAGTGGAGTTTGGTATTGATATGTTGCCAGACACACAGCCAATATAAATTCCTCCTTATAGAATGGCACCAGCAGAGTTGCGAGAATTGAAAGAGCAACTGAAAGACTTGCTAGAGAAGGGATTCATCAGGCCTAGTATGTCCCCTTGGGGAGCACCAGTATTGTTTGTGCGTAAGAAAGATGGTTCGCTGAGGATGTGTATTGACTATCGGCAATTGAATAAGGTGACTATCAAGAATAAATAACCTCTTCCCCGAATTAATGATTTATTTGACCAGTTGCAGGGTGCCCAGTGTTTTTCCAAGATTGACTTGAGATCAGGCTATCATCAAGTTAGAGTCAAGGATATAGATATACCCAAGACAACTTTCTGAACACGTTATGGTCATTATGAATTCCTGGTTATGTCATTCGGGCTGACAAATGCACCCGCAGTTTTTATGGATCTGATGAATAGGCTGTTTAAGCCATTTCTAGATGTGTTCGTGATAGTTTTCATAGATGATATTCTGGTCTACTCTAGATCAGAAGAGGATCATGTTAATCACTTAAGGCAGGCGTTGCAGATTCTTCGTGATCGTAAGCTGTATGCGAAGTTTTCTAAATGTGAGTTTTGGCTCAAGTCAGTGGCATTTTTGGGCCATATTGTATCCAGTGAAGACATAAAAGTTGACACTCAGAAGATTGAGGCTGTGAAGAATTGGCCAAGACCCACGACGCCTACGGATATTCGTAGTTTCCTCGGGTTGGCAGGTTATTATAGAAGGTTTGTTGAAGGTTTTTCTTCTATTTCTGCACCCTTGACTAAGTTGACGCATAAAGCCTCCAAGTTTCAATGGAATGATGCCTGTGAAAAGAGTTTCCAAGATCCGAAGAGCATGTTGACTTCTACATCGGTATTGGTACTTCCTGAAGGCACAGAAGGGTATGCAGTGTACTGTGATGCTTCGAGAATTGGCTTAGGATACGTATTAATGCAACATGGTAGAGTAATAGTCTATGGCTCTAGACATTTGCGACCACATGAGAGGAATTATCCCACGCATGATCTTGAGCTAGTTGCAGTTGTATTTGCTTTGAAGATATGGCGCCACTACTTATATGGGGTTCATGATGACATATATACCGATCATAAGAGCCTGCAATATATCTTCAGTCAGAAAGATCTAATCTTGAGGCAGCAGAGATGGCTTGAATTGTTGAAAGATTACGATGTTGATATCTTGCATCATCCAGGGAAAGCGAATGTGGTAGCGGATGCACTGAGTCATAAGTCTAAAATGGCATCTATAGAAAAGCAGGGGATGATTAAGGATCTTCACCAACTAGCTAATTTGGGAGTTTGACTTCTCGAAACTCCAGATGAAGAGGTTATTGTACGTAATGCAGCGGAATCTTTATTGATAGCTGAAGTGAAAGAGAAGCAGTATGCAGATCCAATTTTATTGCAGCTTAAGGAGGATGTGCAGAGTGGCACGACAAAGGCATTTGAGCTTACGCGAGAAGGAGTGCTTCAGTGTCAGAATCGTTTATGTGTACCTGATGTAGTTGAGCTAAGAAAGAGACTTATGACAGAAGTACACTGTTTAAGGTATTCCATCTATCCAGGGTCGACTAAGATGTATCAAGATTTGAAAGCAATATATTGGTGGAATGACATGAAGAAGAATATTGCCGAATTTGTAGCTGAATGTCCGAATTGTCAAAGAGTCAAAGTAGAACACCAGAAACCCGGTGGTTACATGCAATGTATAGATCTTCCAGTCTGGAAGTGGGACAAGATCAATATGGATTTCATCACGGGTTTGCCTCGTACATTTTGGAAGTTTGATTCCATATGGGTGATCATTGATAGGCTTACCAAATCCGCGCACTTCTTACCAGTTAAGACAACTTATACGGCGGAAGAGTATGCGAAGTTGTATATTAAGGAGATCATTCGGTTACATGGAGTTCAAATTTCCATTATATCCGATCGAGGAGCCCAATTTACCGCGAATTTTTGGAAGTCTTTTCAAAGGAGTTTGGGGACATAAGAAAATCTAAGTACGGCTTTTCATCCTCAAACGGACGGACAAGCGGAATGTACCATCCAGACACTTGAAGATATGCTACGAGCATGTGTATTAGATTTCAAAGGCAACTGGGATGATCACCTACCTCTTATCGAGTTTGCCTACAATAATAGCTATCATTCAAGTATCAAAATGGCACCATATGAAGCATTGTATGGAAGAAAGTGTAGATCGCCAATAGGATGGTTTGAAGCAGGTGATGCGGTCTTGTTTGGACCGGATCTTGTTTATCAAGCAATGGAGAAGGTTAAAGTGATCCAACAACGACTTGAAACAGCTCAAAGTCGATACAAATCTTATGCGGATGTTAGAAGAAGAGGACTTGAGTTTTCTATCGACGATTGGGTATTCTTGAAAGTATCACCAATGAAAGGAGTGATGAGGTTTGGCAAGAAAGGAAAGTTAAGTCCACGATACATAGGTCCGTACAAGATCATTCAAAGATTTGGACAAGTTGCTTATAAGTTAGAGCTACCTCAAGAGCTCTCAGCTGTTCATCCCATATTTCATGTTTCGATGCTTCGCAAGTACATCGGAGATCCATCGCACATCAAAACTACGGAAGATGTACAAGTTACAGAAGATCTCACTTTTGAAGAAATGCCTATTGCTATTCTTGATCGCCAAATTAAAAAGATAAGGAATAAAGAGATAGCATCGGTAAAAGTACTTTGGAGGAATCAACAAGTTGAGGAGATCACATGGGAAGCCGAGGAAGCGATGAAGATTAAGTACCTTACCTATTCAACGATGAGGAGGAAGTTCATGAGACGGAAGAAGAACAATAACAAGTAAGTGTTTATTTTTATGCAAGTATGTTATGATGATAAATATGTTAATTGTAAGCTTGGAAATGTCTTAATTGAGTAACTATGCTAACATTCGAGGACGAATGTTCTTAAGGGGGGGAGAATGTAACACCCCGTAAATTTTTTCGTACACTTATTGCGATTATATGGAGTCCTAAAGGCTTGCGTATGGGTTAAATTAAGTTTATGGTGTTCGAAAGTATCCCGTCAATAGTTGTATGTGTAGGTATTGGAATAATATTTCCAACGATATATAGTTTGCCCAAAACAGAGAAGTATTTCATATAAGCGAGCACATTCGAAATTTCAAAACGGTGGTCGGGAAGCCTGTAAACAGTAAATCTGCAGGAAAATTACTGCAGCTAGGGAATTTTTTTTTGGATCAAATTTAGACGATCATAAATCCTTGTACAAAAAGAACTGTGTGAGCTGCTATATATCAACGAAAATCTCTGAGAGTCTTCTTTCCGATGAAATTGGTTTCATCCAAATCCAATGCCTGAGTAAGGAGCTATACCCGTTTTACTACAACATATAAAAAAAAAAACAGAATTTTGGGACAGATTTTTGGGTCAACTTTAAACGACCATAACTCCTTGTACAGGAAGAAATGGGTGGTATAATTTATATGAAAATGAAATAACTTTGAATTATATTTCCAATTCAATTGGTTTCACCCAAATACGATACCGGATCAAAGAGTTATGATCGATTTACTTCAGTCTGTCAAAACTGTCCACTGGGGACAGATTCGGATTTTATTTAAATTTTTAGGGAAAAATGGTCATTTTCTATTACCTCTTGGACGAAAATTGGTGTTTATAAACATACACTTAGCCTCATATATATCATATATCATCCAATTATTAAGAGAAGGTGAAACCCTAGCCTAATTTCAACTTCAAATATTTTGTGATTCAACCGTAGAAAATTCGAATTGGTTCCGTAGTTGTGTTCACCATCTCGAAATCTTCGAGAAGCACCCCATGGTTATGTAAGGAGGATTATAAATACAAGAGTTCATTGTTAAGGTATGAATATTGTTTATTCTTGATTCTTATCCATGAATAAGTATTGATAAAGGATTATGAGTATTGTCTTGATGTTGGAAGATAACTAGAAACATAGTTATGAATTGTTTTGTATAAATTGTTAGTAGTAAATTATGGAAGTTGTTGTATTGGATTATGGAGGATGAATTATGGTGATATATCATTATATTAGTGGTTATGTATGCCTAGTGATCATGTTGGTATTGGATGGTGATTATGAAGGGAAATAAAGGCTAAGAGTGATGTTGAGGGATATTGCATGAAAATGCATGATATGTGAATGTAATAAAAGTATAAGAGGATGTATGTAGAACTCTTATTGATGAGTTAAAGGATTACTTCCTAGACATTATTTGGTGAAGTTAATACCTAAATGGTAAGGTTTGGTTGCTAATACTAGTTTGCCACAAATGACTTATTGTAGATAAGTGTTCGAAGAGTACGGGAAGTCAAGTTGGACTTGTATTGAAGTGGTTATATCAAGGTATGTAAGACATACTCTATCTAATCTTTGGCATGAATAATGACCCATGGCACTCTCAAGTAAGCTTCCAACATTGTCCTACGACACATGACACATAATAACATCATGTGATCTTCGACACTACCAATTGAACTTGTTTTCACTTTTAAGATGTCCGGCTAGTCAAAAAAATGTCCATATACTATTGTTGACTCCGAAATGGTTTAATGAGGTATCCATGATTCTCTACTTCATTTTCATGATATTGATTACCTATTTACATGTTTTTCCTATTGAGGTATCATGGTTTCAAGTTCCATAAGGTGTGACCACAAAGTAACCAATCTCAAAGATTAATTGAATTAAGAAATGGAATGTCTTTATTTTAAATTGATGATATGATGTATTGTATTAGTACCACTGATCAGTTGGCCATTGTATTATAAATATTATGTATATATGCTATTCCAGGGGTGGTCCCTATTGTATTGTATTAGTACCACTGATCAGTTGACCATTGTATGACATATGTTATGTATTGATAAGGAATACGGGAAGTAATGATATGAAGGTAATGTGCAGGTATCCCATCAGCTCTTTTAAGTGTGGTCTACTCATACTGTTTATTCATTGGTATCTGGGTTCTGTTGATCTTTTGTATCTCATCTTGATACTCACTGCCTTACATACTCAGTACATATTTTCGTACTGACGTCCCTTACGGGGGACCTGTATTCATGCCTGTAGGAACAAGTACTTCAGGTCGTACACCTCCGCAGTAGGAGCCAGGACATTCTGTTGATAGTGGTGAGCTCCAGTTGTTTCGGCGCATCCCAAGTCGTTTCTATATGTATTTTTGGTATTTGTATAAAAGTCTTTCGTGGGCGGGAGTTTGTACAGACCCTAACTCAGTTGTGTATCTATGTAGAGGCTTTTGTAGACATATTGTATAGCCATAGGAGTGTTTGGTTGATAGACGTGATGGCTCTGAAGACCAATTACTGTTTATATATATATATATGCGTGTCTGCTGGGCTGATACAGGTACTGTTTTCTTCTATTTACAACGAAGTGCTGCCCAAATTTCTAATTTTCATAAGTAATGTAAATGTGAAAGTATAGGTTATGAACGGGTTCTCCCGGGCCTCCTTAGCTATGGGTGCCAGTCCGCTCCAATGGGATTTGGGGTATGACACGCTATCACAGGGGTGCATGATACAGAATGAGTATGAAGAAAGGTAGTATAAAAGAAAAGAATAAAAAAAGCTGGGTGCAGAGGAAAAGAGCAAGAAAAAAAAATTGTGAAAAAAAATAAGTGATTGTGGAAAAGACCGCACCCAGCCTAAATAAGTGTGATCAATAAAAGAGAAGAGTGGAAAAGGCTAATGAGTGAAACACCAAAAAGCTAGTGTAGTATCAAGGAGGCTTAGTCACTTTAAATACCATCGAGTATCATACCATCCCCTAACCTACATCACAAGCCTAAGAGAAGACCTATAGTGATCCTAGCTAACCTACCTGAAGATATGGGTAATAAAAATAAGGGAAAGCCTATGGTACTTGGCATACATTGGTTGGAACTTCATTCTGAGAGTGAGTGGTTTGATTGTCCCCATGGTTACATATAGGATTACTAATATGAGATGAGGGGGATTTCTTTGCTGTGAGGGCATACCAGATATGTTGCTAGTTGCTAATTTATTTAGAGAGTGTTATAGTGGTATATGCATGGTTAATGTAGCTGAATTAATGCCTTATATTGCTTTATATATGATGCATAGGTATTCTTCATAGTTCTTAAATTGATTGACCTTGGAGAGGGTGAAAGTGTTTTGAGATGATATGGATTATTGACTGCCAAATATACTTTGTATTCTCTTAGTTTTGTTGAGTTGCTTGGGGACAAGAAATTGTTTTAAGTTAAGGGTGTTGATGTGTGAGATAATGCTAACATATTTGAGGATTTTAACTAAGAATAATTGCGAAGTCTTAAGCAACTTTTGTCATTTTTAATTGTTTTATGTTTGATTTTGCAGTAGAAGCTATGATTGAAGAGAACCAACAAGGATGGAAGCAAAAGAGTTAAAATCTAAAGTAATTCGAAGAGAAGTGTGGCTGACGACATTTCTAATAAGTCATCAGCCCTGTGAAAAGTTATCAGCTTCATCGTCAGCCTCAGACAGAGAATGCACCTGAGTTGAGAGATGTGACAATATTTTGTGATAAGCCGTTAAGGAGCTGATAGGTCATCAAAGTTGTCGTCATCCTAAAGCAGAACATGAGGTCTGAGGTAGATACTTAATGGAATTTGTGATAAGTCATCAAGGAGTTGATAGGACGTCACCGGTTGTCGTCATGTTTAGGTAGCGAGTATCAAAAGCAAAGAGGAGCTGACGACATTTGTGATAAGTCGTCAGCCTCCTGATAGGTTATCACAAATGGCGTCACCTAATATGAGGAATTTTTGAACTTTATTATTTTGTTTCCATAATTAGGGTGAACTATTTAAAGTATTGTTGAGGGGTTTCTTGAAAAAAGAAAAAAACTTGAGTATTGAGACACGTATTTTGATATTTTCTCTCTCTAGTTTCTTGACTTGAACAAGCAATTATTTTGAAGAGATTATCATCATTATTTTGGGATTACTAGTGTGATCTAATCTTAGAATCTCTAGTTTCTATTCATGTTTTGGTAAGTTTATCTTTCAAATCATAAAATAACTAGTTGTTTTGATTATTACATCATGAGCGGTTAAATTCCTTTAACCTGAATTATGGGATCTAGGGTTAAGTCTTGATAAGGTGCTGAGTGTTCAAGATTCAAAAGATGGTAGGACTCCTTGATAATTCTGAGGTTTTAATTATCGTCTATTGGTTGCTAATGATAGATAACACTTTCTTTGATTTACTTGAGAAAGAAATGAAATATAGTGGGAAGTGAATTATTAACAGGGACTTAAAAGCACTAAAAACTTCCATTTAATAATTGACGTTGTAACAAGGTTGATTAACTTGAGGTAAAATCTGTTCTTGAATATAAATTCCCAAAGTCCAAGAGGATTAGGTAATTAAATGCTTAAGTAGGTCGAGAGACATTTTGGCCTAACTTTGATAAAGATAACTTGTTGTTCTACCTACTGTGAGAATCTTGAACCACCATTAGCATCTGTCAAGTACCAAAACCCCTAGTGAACATAATTCTGGTTTTTCCATAAACTCTAGATTACAAACACTGTAGCTAAAGTGACCAACAATTACTTGCTAAACTAAAAACCCCTATTTCAGGAAACATCCAGCTATCAGTTGATTAAATTGCAAACTGCTTAAGTTCACACCATATTCCCTGTGGGATTCGACCCCAACCTAGTTGGGTTTTATATTGAGAATAATCGCTTACATTCTCATTTGAGAGGTGTAGTTTTAGCATTGTTAGCTATTTTATCAACTCTCCCTGGCAGGATAACTCGGATGAGAAGTATCAACCCTTATAATGTCTGGCATGAAGATATGTCAACCTATATTGGCTACATAGTTCTGTAATACAGGGATTGCTACTAAGGGTCAAGCCCTCTGCTGATAGGAATGCCCCCATCCCTGGGTTAATTCGGTGCTGAATCCTACTCCCAATTGAATAGACATTGAACTAATTTCTAGTTTGTACTAGGCTGGACTAAACAATTACTGAGATTACTATTGAGCTGAGCTAAAATTGAGTTCACTGAGTTCTGTTGGCTGATGAAATACTACTAAATTCTATTACCTGACTGCGTTTACTGAGGTCTGGGTTGAATACTGAACTAGACTAGGATATTACTGACTCTACTGAGTTTTCCTAAGTTTTGTAACTGATTGAGAGTACTACTAATCATGACATGATTGATACTGTTCTATGACTGACCATGGCTCTAGTTAATCAGCTAAATTGTCGAGTACAAGTACCCCAAGGACTCGATAGCATAAATTAAGAGACATGGCATAAACATGAAACATGTAAACTATAAACTTGATCATCATTTATTCATTGAGGCATTTTAACAAACACTTGCATGATTTCATTCTATTAATAGTTCACATGAACAATTGATGTGTGAGATAATGCTAACACATTTGAGGCTTTTAACTAAGATTAATTGAAAAGTCTTAAGCAACTTTTGTCATTTTTGATTTTTTTATGTTTGATTTTGCAGAAGAAGCTAATATGTTAGAGAACCAACAAGAATGGAAGCAAATGAGCTGAAATCTAAAGTAAATAGAGGCAAAGTATGGCTACCGATATTTGTGATAAGTCGTCAGACCTGTGATAATCTATCAGCTTCATCGTCAGCCATACTCAGTTCCTATTGTATGTTGAAATCCAAAACTTGCTCGGTTAGTCTTACCTTGGTTGAAAGATAGGGGTTAGGAAAGGATCATAGGCCATTTTGATATTAGCTCACTTTTAGCCTAAATAACCTTCCCTTTATGTAGAATATCCCTTGATCCCTGCTTTAGCCTGATTAGCCTATTTCTTTTTATGACACCTGTCACTTTTATAGTTTATATCATAATGAACCTATTTTGTCCCTGGTCCTCCTTGGACACTGTGCACCTTGACTTAGGCAAATGGCCTAAGTTGAGGGTGACTATCATAGGGGTGTGTCATATAAAATGAGTATGAAGAAAGGTAGCATAAAAGAAAAGAATAAAAAGCTGAGTGCAGAGAAAAAGAGCAAGAAAAAGAAAATTGCGAAAAAGAATAAGTAATTGACAAAAGACTGCACCCATCCAAAATAATTGTGATCAAGAAAAGAGAAGAGTGGAAAAGGCTAATGAGTGAAGCCCCAAAAAGCTAGTGTAGTGTCAAGGAGGCTTAGTCACTTTAAATACCATCGTGTATCATACCAGCACCTAGCCTATATTACAAGCCTAATAGAAGTCCTATAGTGATCCTATATGACCTATCTGAAGATCTGGGTAATGAAAATAAGGGCAAGCCTATGATACTTGGCATGCACTGATTGGAACTTCGTTATGAGAGTAAGTGTTTTGATTGTCCCCATGGTTACATATATAATTCCTGATATGAGATGAGGGAGGTTGTTTTGCTGTGAGGGTACACTGGTGACATTGATAGTTACTAACTTGTTTGGGTAGTGTAATACTAGTCTATGCATGGTTGTTATAGTTGAATTGATGCCATATCTTGATTTCTGTGTGTTCCATTGGTGTTCTTCATTGTACTTAAATTTACTGACTTTGGAGATGGTGAAAGTATTTTGAGATGATATGGATGATTGACTGCTAAATGTGCTTTGTATTCTCTTAGTTGTGCTGAGTTTCTTGAGGAACAACAATTGTTTTAAGTTGAGGGTGTTGATGTGTGAGCAAATGCTAACATATTTGAGGATTTTAACTAAGAATAATTGCAAAGTCTTAAGCAACTTTTTTCATTTTTGATTGTTTTATGTTTGATTTTGCAGAAGAAGCTAACATGTTAGAGAACCAATAAGAATGGAAGCAAATGAGCTGAAATCTGAAGTAAATAGAGGCAAAGTATGGATGATGACATTTGTGATAAGTCATCAGCCCTGTGATAAGCTATCAGCTGTATCGTCAACCATAGACAGAGAATTGGCCTAAGTTGAAAGATGTGATGACATTTGTGATAGGTCGTCAAGGAGCTAATAAGCCGTCAGCCTAAGGCAGCACATGAGAACTGAAGCAGAGACTTGACGAAATTTATGATAAGTCGTCAAGGATCTGATAGGGCATCAACGTTTGTCATTAGAGTTAGGCAGCAAGTGTCCAAAGAAAAGAGGAAGCTGACGACATTTGTGATAAGTCGTCAGCCTCTTGATAGGCTATCACAAATGGCGTCAACTAATCCGAAGAATTTTTGAATTTTATTATTTTGTTTCCATAATTAGGGTGAAATATTTAAAGCCTTGTTTAGGGTTTTCTTAAGGGTTCCGAACCTAAGTTCGGAACATCTTTTGGGGAGACATGTATTTTGATATTTTCTCTCTCTAGTTTCTTAACTTGAACAAGGAATAACTTTGGAGAGATTATCATCATTATTTTGGGATTGCTATTGTGATCTAATTTGAGAATCTCTAGTTTCTATTCATCTTGTGGTAAGTTTATCTTTCAAATCATGAATATAACTAGTTGTTTTGATTATTACATCATGAGTGGCTAAATTCCTTTAACCTGAATTATGGGATCTAGGGTTAAGTTTTGATAAGGTGCTGAGTGTTCAAGATTCAAAAGGTAGTAGGACTACTTGATAATTCTGAGGTTTTAATTATCATCTATTGGTTCCAAATGATAGATAACACCTGCTCTGATTTGCTTGAGAAAGAAATCAAATATAGTGGGAAGTGAAATATAAACAGGGACTTGGAAGCACTAAAAACTTTCATTTAATAATTGACGCTGTAACAAGGTTGATTAACCTGTGGTAAAATCTGGTCATGAATATAAATTCCCTAAGTCTGAGAGGATTAGGTAATTAAATGCTTAAGTAGGTCGAGAGACATTTAGTAATAACTTCGATAAAGATAACTTGTTTTCCTACCTACTGTGAGAATCTTGAACCACCATTAGCATCTGTCAAGTACCAAAACCCCTAGTGAACATAGTTCTGGTTTTTCCATAAACTCTTGATTACAAACACCCAAGCAAAAGTGACCAACATTCATTGTCTAATATCCAAAACCCCCATTTTATCTTTTCGTACCATCTGTTTGAATTCAACTTGTAGCTATAGTTTCAAATTAGTTTAATTTCCACTCATATTGTTCCTTGTGGATTCGACCCCGACTCCAAAAGTTGGGTAAATATATTGACGACGACCACCTTCCACTAAATTGACGTGTAAGTTGAGAGTTATCAATAATTTATCAAACACTTGGAAGGTATAGAACATGCGCATAACACTAATCAACATATGAGCACACAAATTCAATCATAAAATTCACAATTTGAAGGCTTTAACATGATCTCACATGGTAAGACATATAAATCAATTAACTCCATATGAAACTTAGCATAACACATGGATTGGAAACTCAAATACTCATTATAAACATAGATATTATCAAACCCATCATGGTATTCATGAAATTCATATACTTAAAGTTTGAAAACTGATTCTTGGACTCCAAGGGTGGAAGAGACCCTTGGATGAACACTTCACATACCTTGTTGAAGAATTTCTGAAAGTTTATAGTTGAATCTTGAGTTCTTGATTTGGAACTTTAGCACCTAGGGTTTTATTCTTGAGCAAATTGGAGAATGAATGAGTATATTTGCTCTCCAAAGAGCATATTTCATGTTTTGGGGGTTAAAGGATATGGGTAAAAGACCCAAATTTCACCAAGAATGCTGTCTTTTAATGACTAAAAACTAGGCTACCGACACACAGGACGACGCAGTGCGTTGATCGAATCGACGGAATAGCCAACGCATTGCGCCATGTTCGTATCGATTCACTGGAATTGGATGCTGGTAGTTGGGGAAAATATTAATCAACGTGATAGTTGATGTGGCATGCCAAGATTGTGTTGATTAACTATTTTGGGATTCCAAAGGATCTTCAAACGAAGTCCAAAAAATCCAAAACTTGTCTAGAAATACCTACAGATATTCCTGATCATGAATCAACCTAAACATCAACATTTAATGGACGTAAAGGTCACAAAATAAAACTGCCAACCTTCGTAGGTTAAAATGACACCAAGTCTGAGTACTTAACTAAAGTATTCTAAGTCGGGGACCCCTTGACAAGCCTAAAAGACTGAATTAAACTTAGGATTTTGTGAGGTCTTACATGGAGCTTTATTTTTAAAGGAACATTCCAAACTAGACCTTCTTATTTCATTAGGAAACACTTATCTCATTGGCAAATAAGGATGGAGACTTTCATTAAGTCATATGATGTCAAAGATCGGAAGGTGATAAAACTTGGTGATCTTCTTCTTGTCTCTAAAGACAAAGACAAAGATGGGAAGAAACCAAAAAATAGTGAAACATCCACTGATAGCATTCCATATTTAGAGGACTACACTGATGAAAAAATGGAGATCATTCATATCAACTCTAAGGCAAAGAATGCACCGTACAAAGCAATCAATGATGGCAAATATGAAAAGATCTATTGTGAAACTGCAAAAGAAATATGGGATAAATTAGAAGTAACATATGGAGGAACTAAGAAAATCAAACAAACTATTGTAAGTTTATTAATATATTACATTGAACTTTTTAAGATGAAGGATGGTGCATCCACTAAAGAAATATATGCTAGGTTTGGATAAATTGTTGGAGAACTCAAAGTTTCAAGAAAAACCTATCCTGTAGTAGATCAGATCACCAGGATTCTAAGAAGTTTTCCTCCTTAGTGGCTTCCCATGGTTGTGGATCTTGAAAGCATGAACTTGAATAAAATGTCCTATGATGAAGTTAGAGGAGATCTCATTAACTTTAAAAAGGCTCACTTGAATAAGAAAGACAAAAAACAAGATGGAAAAAAGAAAATTATTGCCTTTAATACTACAAATGAAGAAGATGATGGTGCCTTGGATACAAATGAACTTGCTCTCATTACAAGGATAATTGTTGAAAACTAGAAAATATCCTAAAATCAAAAAGGGAAAACTAAATTACTCAAAGGGAAAAAATATGTTTATCAGAACAGGAATGAAGGTAAGTGTTATAATTATGATAGATATGGTCATATTGCGTATTATTGTCCAGAGGCTTGAAGAGGACCATCCAAAGGAAATCAAAAGGCTTTTAGCTGCTGGGGTGATGAAGAACAGCCAAAATATGAAAATGATAACATTGGAGACTGCTGCTTCACGACCATTGGAGAACCTAGCCAGGTAAGAGCTAACTACTGTAATGAATGATCAAAACTACAAATTTTTCTTGACCTTTCCATAGATGATCTAAATAAAGCTCATGATGAAAAAGAGCTTTATTAAGAGAAAGAAGTGGCTGGGATGTTAATCTTGAAATTTGTGAAATCGAAAAAGACTATTTACCAGAGGAAGTTTATGATTTAAAAGTCAAAATTAATAGCTTTGGAAAAACTTCCAGTCACAGTGTTGTCAGATCAAATCAGTCGACTAACACAACTAAGTCAATGAAAAAATATGCAAGTGGTATGCATAATAATAGATATTATAGCTGTGAAGGATCTCAATGATCAACTAACTCAAGTAAGTCAATCAAAGGGAGCAATTACAATCATAATGCCACTCATAACATGTATTATAGTTGTGATAGACATCAAAGATCAACTAACTCAAGTCAGTCGACTAGGTGATATAATCACAGTCACAAAACCTATCATACAACCACTAACAAATACTATAATTCTTTCTATCACTATGGAATGCCTGGTCATAAATACTACCACTGCAAATTTCATTCTAGAAATTTTACAAAATGGATTTAGAGATCTAATACTGAGTCAACAAACTATAGGAATATCCACAAGGGACCCACGAATACTTGAGTGCCTAGAAATATGTATTAAATTTATTGTAGGAACACTCAAAGTATAAAGAAAAATGGTATCTTGACAGTGAATGTTCAAATCACATGACTGGAAGAAAAAGTTTGTTTGAAAAAGTAACTGATTTTGATGGAGGTGACATTAGCTTTGGAGATAACTTCTAAGGTAAAGTAATAGGTATTGGTACTATATTATTTAATAATTCATGTGATATTACTAATGTATATTAGTCCAGAAACTTAAAAAACAACCTACTGAGCATTAGCCAACTATGTGATGTTAGATTAGAAGAAAGGTTTAAAATGAATGGTGCATAATTGAAAAACTTGGATGACAAATTCTTGCTGGAAACAGACAAAAAAATGTGTATGTTATAGACTCCATCAAAAAAACTAAGGGACTATATGTCTGGCCTCCATCACTGAGGACCTCTGGATCTGGCTCAGAAAGGTTGGTCATGCTAGCATTAGCATATTGAAAAATTAGTTAAGCATAAGATGGTGTCTGATCTTCCAAATCTTGATGTCAAAAAGACTCACATCTGTGATGCCAGTCAGCTTGGTAAGTAAACTAGGAGTTCCCTTCCTATTAAGGATATTATTTCTATAACTAAACCTCTGCAACTACTTCATGTAAACTTATTTAGTCCTACAAGAATTGCTAGCATTGGTGGGAAAGGGTATCCTTTTGTTATTATTGATGATTATTTTTTATTTACATGGGTTGTGTTTCTATCTAACAAATATGATACTTTAAAGAATTTTGAAGTGTTTTGTGAAAACATTCAAAGAGACAAAGTCTACTACATTTCTTCCATCAAGAGTGATCATGGAGGAGAATTTGAGAATAAAGATTTTGAAATCTTTTATAGCACTCATGGTTACACTCATAACTTCTCTGCTCCAAGATTCCTTCAACAAAATAGTGTGGTTGAGAAAAATAGAACTATTCAAGACATGGATCGAACAATGATCTGTGAACACTCTACCACATAATTTTTGGGAAAAACCTGTTAGTATTGCATGTCATATTTTAAACATGTGTCTCACCATACAAATTTGAAGAAAACTTCGGTGGAACAAAAAACACCTAAAATTGGCTACTTCCATGCATTTAGATCAAAATGCTTTGTACATAACAATGGAAAGGACAATATAGGTCAGTATGATCCAAGAATAGATGAAGGTATTTTTATGGAATATTCTAACTCCAGTAGATCTTATAGAGTTTTCAATAAACACACTATTTGTATAGAGGAATTTGTACATGTTGTTTTTGATGATACTAACTATTCCATAAAGAATGTTAATGCTATAGATGATGAGATTGAATAGGTGAAAGAACATGAGTCATCATCCATTGAAGTTGCCTCCACTTCTAAATCAACTGTCATTGAAAATGATCAATCAACATAAGCCCCAAATGATCAATTTGTATCTGAAATTATTCAAAATGAATGGAGAAGTGAACCTGAATACCAAAAGAAGTTCACCATTAGTGATCTAAATGAAAGCATGAAAAAGGTCTTCCAGAAAAAGAAATGAAAACGTAGACCTAATATCTCAACTTGAACCAAAGAGAGTCAATGAGGTGCTAGAAGATACCAGTAGGGTAAAAACAATGATGGTAGAGCTTGAATAATTTTAAAATAACAATGTGTGGACTCTTATTCCAAAAATATAGAATACCTCTATTATTGAACCAAATGGGTATTCAAAAATAAAATGAATGAATCAGGTAAAGTTGTGCTAAAAAAAGCTCGTCTAGTTATGATGTGACTTTTGCACCTGTTGCAAGGTTAGACTCCATTCAAATTTTGTTTGCTTATTATTATTATAATGGTTTTAAATTAATTTAAATGGATGTGACAAGTTCTTTCTAAACTATTTCATTGATAAACAAGTTTTTGTAAAACAATCTCCAAACTTTGAAAATCCAAAACATCCATATTATGTTTTTAAGCTTCAAAAGATCTCTATGGTTTAAGACAAGATCCTCGAGCTTTGTAGGATAGACTACGAAATTTTCTAATTCATCATAATTTTCAAGATAAAAAATTGACACAACTTTCTTTATCAAACAGTCTTCTTCTGGAAATCCAACCATTAAAATTTATGTTGACAATTTTATCCTTGGAAGTTCTAATGCTGTCTTATGCGAGGAATTCTTTGAGTTAATTCAAAGTGAATTTGAAATGAGCATGATGGGAGAATTCTTTCTTGGATTACAAATCCACCATTCAACTGAAGGCACATTGAGCTCCTAAGGTAAGTACACCAAAAAACTTATTAAAAAATCTAGGATAGAAAATGCTAAACCATTCAGTACCCGTACGAGTTCTACATGTATTCTTGAATTAAACGAAGATTAAAAAATACTGACAATACCAATTATCAAGGTATCATTAGTTCACTTCTATATCATACAGCTAGTCGACCCAACATTCTTTTTAGTGTATACAAATAAGCCAGGTTTTAATCAGCTTATAAAGAAGCTCATTTAACTATTGTAAAACATATTATCAGATATCTTATGAGCACAAGTTCCTATGGATTAAGGTATCCTAAGTCCAATGAAATCATTTTGAAAGGTTTCTCAGATGTAGATTATTCAGGTGACAAAGTAGATAGAAAAAGCACCAGTGGTACTTGTCAATTCATGGGAAAATCTCTTGTCTCATGGAATAGAAAAAACCAAAATTATGTTTCTCTATCTACTACTTAATCTTAATATATTGCTATTAGGTTATGCTGTGCTCAAATTCTTTGGATGACTCATCAGCTAAGTGACTATAATTTATCTTTAAAACCTGTGAAAATTTTCTGTGATAATTCTAGTGCTATTTATTTGTCTAAAAATCCTGTTAACCATTTTAGAGCAAAACATATCAACATTATGAATCAATTTATTAGAGATCACATTTTAAAAGGTGATATTGAATTGTTGTTTGTGAGAACCAATTTTCAATTAGAAGATATATTTACTAAACCTTTTGTTGAAGAAAGATTTTGCAATCTTCGAAATTCTCTTCGAATTATTGAAAAACCTTTTTGAAAATATTTTTCCATATTTGATATAGTGCTTGTGTGAAAAGTGGACTTTCATTAATGTTGACATGATTGATATACAAGTCTTTTGATTTTCTTTCCTTTTCCACCGACTGCACTAGGTTCTGTGTAGGGTAATTATGGTGCCTCTCTGGTTTCCAAGGCAACTTTTCGTTCATCGCATTGATTCACTTCTCAGCCCCTCTATATATTAGATTCTTCTTGCCTTCTCCATCATCATTCTGTCATTTCCTAAAGAATATGGCTAAAGGTTCTAAAGCATCTACTCCAGGCAACAGGAAAAGCTCTCGCATCAAAGGAAAAGGGAAAGTATCTTCCCCAGTTTCTCTTGACTATGACTTCTCTAATCAAAATCTTCCCTAGGCCTCATCTAATTCCTTTCTCTCCCCCCTCTCTCTCTATGGTAAGCATCCCCTTATCCCCAATGAGTTAGAGTTCTAATAAGAAAGTGAAGTTTGATTTTGGCAGTTCTCTAAACGTTGAAACAAATTTTTGGAGACCCACAAACAAAACTCTCATTCACTCTATGAAGGGCTTAACTCTTGTTCATGATAGGATCGTTGATTTAGACCTTTTTAAATCTTTGAATTGTTTGTTAAAATCTCTATTTGAATTCCATGGCTGGGGAAACATCTTTTCCTCCACTCTAAAGCGTGTAACATGACCTAAACCAGGGCTTAGTCATGTCGGGTGCCTCAAGTTCAACCGAGACCGGAGACCACCCCGATACCCATCCATAACCGCCCAACACCCTATGTCGGATGAATTTCAAACATATAACAAGATAAAACAATAAATAATCAAAGAAAATAATAAAATCCATAATCATAACCATCCAAACATCCAGGTGGTGTAAGCCCCAATACGAATACCAATGCTAAGGCTGACGCCAATACCGACACCGCCCATGCCCATAGTAGTCACATAAAGCCTCTAACCAAAAACAAAGAACATTTGGTCGGGACATGCCCCTGACCATAGCAAAAACATAAGTCCAATAAATATCAAAAAGTATGAAAAATATCCATAACATGAAATTGAGTCTTTCGGAGTATGGAAGGAAACCGGGTGTACCATAAATATCCATAAATGCAATCACATTCATACATATATTTATTTATTATGCCAGGAAAGAAAACCGGGTGTACCATACATTTAAATCTATAACCTGGACTGTGTAGCTTGACCGTCATAAAACCATCCACGGGCTATATGGGTCAAGTGTTGTCCCCTGAATGGGCCCCAGTGCATGTAGCTGCACGAACTGGAGGTATCATAGGGGCTGGGGATTCTCGTGTACCCTTCGCCCTTTATGATACATATATACAAGTATAGAATTAGGGGATTATTATTTACCCAACAAGTATATGGTCACCATGAACACCATCATGTCAGAAAACATGTGTTTCAAGTGTCCATCCATTGGAATCACATCTTCACGATTAGCTATCACAACCCGCCATTATTGCCAAAGTAAAACCTTTAGCACATAACCAAACTACCAATTCTAGAAGCTAACTACCAAGGCATTATGAATTGGTATCGTCATACCGACTATGGAATGCAAGCAATGTCATTAGCCAAAACCTAGGGGATTACCGTGTACCCTACAAGTATTCCAATTAAACCAAGCCATGGACACCAAGGCCTTTCCAATCCATTTAAGCAATTTAAGCCAATTTATGTTCCATTACCATCTTATGCAATACAAGGTTTTCAATAAAAGTCAAACTATGTGACCATAAACATTGTCATTGGCATTTTAGCAAACATGTTGAGGGCATATAGATTATAAAACCAAAACCAAGAACTAATTAGCCATTCCCATGCAATAAAATGTTCAAACGAATATTATAACATACCATAAATAGAACATGGGAAACATCATCCAACTATTAGTAACCAAAACCCCCAACATATATTTAAAAAAACAACACAAACCCATAATAATTCCATGAAAATCATTGAGTAAAACAAGCGTTTATTTTGAACTAATAATGAGGGAGGAGTAACATGCCTTAGATACAAAATAATATGGACGGAAACCACCCTTGAAAGCCTTAATTGACTATCTTGAAGAAACCTAAGCCATTTCTTGAACTAAGGGCTTGAGCGAGATTTTAGAGTGTTTGATTTGGGAATTATAGGTTAAGCAAGTCCCAAAAGTTTTTAAAGATGTGGGTCCAAAAGAAGTTATGAGGAGAAATTTCCAGAATACCCCAACTTAAACTGTGAAAATTCCCGTAGGTAGGTATGGTTCGACCCTTCCACTCGTACATACATCATACGAGTGGTACCATCCAGTCGTACCCAGAATAAAAAGTTGGACATCCATACACTGTCCATCATATGAATTCCCTTGCCCCACTCGTACCCATAACATACAAGTAGTATCCATAAGTCGTATCCAAGAAAGAATCAAAGGGGTTGACACTGAATAATGTACGACTCCAGTATACCACTCGTACCCTATCCTCATAGCTCATAGTGAGCCACTCATACTCAGAGCTAAGTTAATTCACTATGTTTCATATTAAGTGAAGGATCAACCCAACGACCCATTACCAAACTATACGACCCGTACCACCAAATTGTAACCACAACAGAAACTTGACCACTAATTACTGTACATCCTATGAGGTGGGGTCACCTGATCGTATCCTCACTATACGACTCGTATGATGAGTTGTATGATCAACAGAAAGGTAAAAACATAGGAAATTTCCAAGGGCCAAACCCCAGGGTATTTTAATTCTCTCCCATTTGGACCATTCACCCCCAAATGATGGGAAAAGGCAATATAATCATGATTAAACCCCAAAACATCTCTACCCTTACCTTTAACTAAGTTAGAAAACAATGATACCAAGGAAGTCAATTTTTCCTTTACCAAAGTTTGAAAATAAAAGCATTATGTAGAACACATACCATCCACAAAAAGTTTTAGAGAAGAAAATAGTAATGGATACTTGGACTTCATGTCCTCTTCATCTTCCCATGTAGCCTCTTCCACCTTGTGGTTTCTTCGTAGAACCTTTACCGAGGACATATACTTGTTCCTCAACCAATGAACTTGAAGATCTAAGATATGAACCCCAGTTCTCATAAGATAGGAAATCCAAAATGCCAATATCTTGATAGCCACAATTTGCGATGGATCACCAGTACACTTTCTCAACATAGATACATGAAATACTAGATGAATAGAGCTCAAACTAGAAGGCGATTCCAACTCATATACAATATTACCAACCCTTCTCAAAATCACATAAGGATAATATATCTGGGACTGAGCTTCCCCTTTTTCCCATATGGCATCTCCCTCTTTTGGGAGACACCTTCAGGAACACCCTATCCCTAACATCAAACTCCAAATACCTTTGCCTCACATTTGCATAGAACTTTTGGTGACTTTGGGCAGCCTTATGCCAATCCCAAATCACCTTCACCGTATCTATATCTTGATGAACCAAATCCAGGACAAATATATTCGCCTTACCAAGATCGAACCACCCAATTAGAGAACTACATATCATACCATACAACGCTTCAAATTGAGCCATCCTAATTCTAGACTGGTAGCTATTTTTGTTAGAAAACTCTATAAGAGGTAAGTGATCAACCCAACTAGCACCATAGTTAATTACGCAAGCACAAAGCATATCTTCTAACATTGTAATAGTCTTTTATACTTACCCATCAGCCTGCGGGTGGAAAGCAATACTAAGACTTACCTTAGTCCCCAACCCTTTCTAAAATAATTGCCATAAGTGAGATGAAAATTACGTACCCCAGTCAGTGATGATGGAAACAGGTACACCATGCAACTTCATAATATCTTGGAGGTACAACCTGGTATAATCCTTAACCGAGAAGTTAGTCCACACTAGCAAAAAATGAGCTGACCTTGTCACCCTATCCATATGACCTAAACCGAATTAAAGTGATTTCAAGATCGAGGAAGACCAGTCACAAAATACATGTTGATTACTGTAATGCCCCGATTTTCTAGAACCAAAATGCCACATGGTGCTCATGACCCCGAGGGACCACAAACTAACCCTTTATGATATCTGTAACTGAGAACTATATAATATACTAAAATAAATACAAAAAAACTAGTGGAAACTTGCCAAAAGGTTCAAAACATCCAAAATAATCAATACTAAAAAATTGAATACTAATACATCTATCTAAAAAGCCTCTAACTATCTGAACTATGGAGCTGATGGGACATGTCCCCAACTAACTTCATCTACTAAAAATAAACTAAGTCTAATTCCATAATAAAATAAGGATCATCCACGAATGAAGAGGACTCACTGCTACATCTACTGCTGTTGACTGGGACTGAACTACTAAGGGTGCTCTGGATCTTGTGCCTCTGAACCTGTGGTGTAAAATAAAACACCATAACACAAATACATCTACACGTAGGAAAGTAATGAGTATGCAAGATGAGGTAAGGCTAAATGCAAGGGCTCATGCATGAACAATTATTAACTAAATAATCATGAGAGTACTAGATGAGGACATATGCATGAATTCACAAACCATAACTGAAATTTTCATGACTTTGAATACTGAAACTCGGATATTGCTTTACTGGCGTCTGAACTCACTACTAATATTGAGATACTTAATAACTGAATCTTCTGATATAGATAACTAAGTACTGAAGTTGAAATTAGTCCTATCTAGTGGGTGATCTCTGAATCTAATGATAATGGGAATGCTCGACTGAAATCTGAGATCAGTCCTATCTAGCGGGTGATCTCTATATCTACTGATAATGAGAGTACTTAGCTGAATCTGAGATTAGTCCTAGTACTTAGCTAAATTTGAGATCAGTCCTATCTAGCGGGTGATCTCTGTATATACTGATAATGAATATGATTTGACTTAGTCTGAGATCAGTCCTATCTAGCGGGTGATCTCTGAATCTGATGATACTAAAGATGATTAACTAAATCTGAGACCAGTCCTATCTAGCAGGTGATCTTTGAGTCTATTGATAATTATAATGATTGATTGTATCTGACAATCCTTACTCTATACAACTGAACTGAGTTCCTTTACTGAGACTGATTCTAAAACTGAGATTGTGGGAAGTAGTCATCTAACCGACATGCCCCTTTTAGCTAAGTTGGGGTCTAACCTATAACCCCAGTTGGAAGGGTGTTAGTACCGTTCAACGAGTAAAGACCTCTTTTGTGGAGTCAGTCCTATCTAATGGGTGACCCTTGGGATCAGTCATATATATATATATATAGTATACTAGCAGGTGATCCATGAGTATGTCAGTCCTATCTAACGGGTGACATCTCATACCTACGCTAGCTACGCAGTTCTGGAACTTAGGGATTGCTCCTAGGGATCTCATTTCTCTCTAACGGGTGAGTCCCCATTCTTAGGTTCTCTCGGTGCTAAGTCCTACTCCCAACTAAAAGACTCTAAACTGATTTTTTTTCTTAAACTATACTAGACTGAGCTGAATCTATTACTGATCTTACTGAGTAACTGAGTTATGCTGAGTTCACTTGATTCCAAAGACTGATGGAATATTACTGAATCTCATTATCTGACTGAATGATACTGAGTTTTGAATTGATTACTTGAATGTTACTGAGGTCTGAACTAAATTCTTGAATACTACTAAGATCTGAGCTAAGTACTGAACTAAAGCTGGAATGCTAATGATACTTGGATTACTGAGATTTCTTAAGTTCTGTAACTGACTGAGTTTTAAGGATCGTGGCTTGACTGAGACTATCGTGAAAACTAACATGACTCTAGACAACAACTAATTTATTGGGTATAAATAGCCCCAGGACTCGATAACATAAAAGTAAAACATAGCCATCTTAAATAATCATGACCAGGGACTTTCATTCACCATTACAATAATTAAAGCATCTCTTCAAGCACTTGGGAATCATAAACATGTGATAGTATAAGGAGACATGATATTGTCTTATATTCCATTCAACAAGGTCTTACAACAAACACTTATCATGAATTGAAGAGAACATAATTAGGGGATTTCATGCTAACATTTCACAATTCATATACTAAGGCTTTTCAACAAACACTTGGCATGCATAAACCTATACACAATTGAGGATTTCTAGTCAACAAGCTATAATGGCTCTAATTCCATCACATAAGCATTTTATCAAACATATGGGGATCATGCATTGGTTATTCAACAATTTCTACACTTAATTGATATAAACACATCACTTAACATGAAACTTGAAAAGGTTTTACCATGAACATCACATGAATATCACATACTAGGATCAAAGCTTGAAACTTTGTAACCAAATCATGAATTAAAACTCAAAAATAACATAAAATTTAACTTCAATTCACATGAATCATGAAAAACTCATAAATATAAGATCTTTGAATTTAGAAAAGGATTCTTGAACTTCTTGGGTGAAAGGAACCCAAGAATCAATATCTGCATACCTTACTACTTGATCTTCGGAAGATTAATGGTGAAACCTTGATGATTGGGGTCTTGATTTTGAAACCCTAGCTCTTGTTCTTGAGGGAAATTGAGAGAAAAAAAATAATATTTGGGTTTAATATGGATGAATCCTGTGTTAAGGAGTATATATAGGGGTAGTAAAATGACCGTTTTGCCCTTAGAATTAAAATCCGGAACTAGAACACTGGTAAAAGCTTCACCGCAACGCGGTGAAATCTCGGTGAGCTACGATAATTTGACAATTCTAAATTTGAGCCTTGGCGCGATGTGCCATAATAGTGGAGGCTCACTGGATTTTGACGATTGCCATTTTGGCTGACTCCGCGACGCGCCAAAGTGCCAGGTGGTACACTATCTCACTAAAATTGCTCTAACTCTTTCATGATATAATCCTTCGAGCTTCATGTGCTCAACTTTCACTTGTTGGCATACTATGCACTTGGCCACAAAATTAGCCACATCTTTCTTCATGTTGTTCCACCAATATATCTCCTTAAGGTCATGATATATTTTTGTCGAACTAGGATGAACAACATAGCGCGAATCATATGCCTCAACCAAGATCCTCTTATGCAAACCATCTACATCAGGAACACATAACCTCCCTTGGTACCGTAAACTACCATCACCGCTAATATCAAAGGCCATTAGTTTCTCCTACCTATATTTCCCTTGATCCTTATCAAGACAGAATATAACATCTGCTTCTCCTTGATTTCAGAACTAAGAGACAAACGCGTTACTTCCTACACCAACATACCACCATCCTCAAAGTCAAGAGGAAAACTCCATGGTTAGATAAATAGTGAATTTCCTTTACCAACTCACGTTTCCCTTTATCCACATGAGCTAGACTCCCCATGGATAATCTTCTAAAAACATCAACAACCATGTTAGCTTTTCCTAGATGGTAGTGAAGATTCATGTCATAATCCTTGGGAAACTCAATCTATCTACTTTGCTTGAGGTTAAGATCATTCTGAATAACCACATAATCCAGGCTCTTATGATTAGAAAAGATATCCATCTGTACCCTATACAAATAGTGATGCTAGATTTTCAATGCAAACACCACAACAACAGTTCTAAGATATGAGTCAGATAATTACTCTTATGCACCTTTAACTGCCTAGAAGCATAAGTTATCACCTTTCCATGCTGCATCAGAATGCAACTAAGTCCCACACGGGATGCATCATAGTAGACCACAAACCCATCAGTGCTTTGAGGCAAAGAGAAGACCAAAGCCAAAGTTAGCTTATCATTCAACTTCTCAAAACTAACCTCACAAGCATCTGACCACAAGAACTTTACCTTCTTCTAAGTTAACTTAGTTAACAGGGCAGCTATTGTTGAAAAACTTTCCACAAACCAGTGACACCAATATCAATACAAAGTTTAACACTAATTCCAATACCGCCAATTTCTATAGTAGTCACACAAAGCCTTTAACTGAAAACAAAGAACATCCGGTTAGGATATGCCCTCAAACATAGCAAAAACCAAAGTCCAAGAAATAACCAAAAGTATGAAAAGATATCTATAATAAGAAATAGAGTCTTATAGAGTATGAAAGCTTGCCATTTTAGTCTGACACAAATGTTGTCCCTGAATCCAAGTCACTAAGAAGGAGGAGTAGTATGGCCTGTTCCTGAATTATGTGGGGATATAACGCCCAAAAATGGATTAGTAGGTAAATTCTAGCATGTACTCAGTAATAAGGATAAAGTAATGCCATTATTCAAAACTAAAGTAAATATCCTAATGCAATCACATTCATACATATATATATTATGATGGGAAAGAGAATCAGGTTTAGCATGTATTTAAATCTTTAACCTTGGTTGTGTTGATTGACCGTCCTAAAATTGACCATGGACTATATGGGTCTAGTGTTGACCTCTGAATAGGCCCCATTGCATGTAGCCGCACAAATCAAAGATATCATAGGCGCCAGGGTTTATTGTGTACCCTTCGCTCTCCATGATACATATATATAAGTATAAACTTAGGGGATTCCCATTTACCACACAATTATATGGTCAGCATAACTACCTTCATGTTGGAAAACATGAGTTTTAAGTGTCCATCCATTGTAATCACACCTTCATGGTTAGATATTATAACTCACCATTAATGCCCAATTAAAACCTTTAGCACATAACCAAACCATATGAAGTGGTATCGTCATACCAACTACAATTTGAAAGCAATGTCATTAGCCAATACCTAGGGGATTCCTGTGTACCCCAAAAGTATTCCAATTAAGCCAAGCCATATACACCAAGTCCTTGCCAATACAATTAAAACCATTTAAACCAATTTAAGTTCTATTACCATCTTATGCAATGTAAATTTTTCAATAAAAGTCAAACTATATGTCTAAAAATATTCTCGTTGTCATTTTAGGAAACATATTAAGCACATATAGTGTCCAAAATCAAAGCCAAGAAAAAATTAGCCATTCCTAAGAAACCACATGTTCAAACCAACATTATAACATGAAAACCATAAATAGAACATAGGAAAACATCATCCAACCATTAGTAACCAAAACCCCCAACATATATTTCAAAAGCAACGAAAACAAACATTAATGCCATGAAAACCATTTATTAAATCATGTGTTTAGTTTGAACTAACAATGAGTGAGGATTAACATGCCTTAGATACCAAAGAAGACGGCAAAAAACCACATTTGAAAGCCATAATTGACCACCTTAAAAAACCCTAGGATTTTCTTAAACTAAGAGCTTGAGAGAGATTTTAGAGTGTTTGATTTAGGAATAGTAGGTTAACAAAGTCCCAAAAGTGTTTTAAGTCATGGGGTCAAAAGAAGTTAAGAGGGTAAATGCCCAGAATACACCCAACTTAAATTATGAAAATTCCCGTAGGTGGGTTCGGTCTTCACTTATACCCACATCATATGAGTGGTACCATCAAGTCGTACCCAGAACAAAAAGTTGGACTTCTACACACTGTCCACCATATGACTCCCCTCACTTTACTCGTACCCATAACATATGATTAGTACCCATAAGTCATATCCAAGATAGAATCCAAGGGGTTGGACACTGGAAAAAATATACGACTCCACTATACTACTCATATTCTATTTTCATAGATCATTTGAGCCACTCAAAATCAGATCCTAGTCAAGTCACTAAGTTTTAGATTATGTGAAGGATCAACCCAATGATGCATCACTAAATCATACGACCCATACCACCAAACTGTAGCCATAATTAAAATTTGACCACCAAACACTGGACATCCTATAAGGTGGGGTCACCTAACTGTACCCTCACTATACAAATCGTATGGTGAGTCGTATGATCAATAAGAAGCTAAAAACACAAAAATTTTCTAAGGGCTAAAACCCAGGGTGTTTTAGCATGCTTTTGAGCCCCTTGTTCGTATATTTTATGCAAATTTGTGTTCTGTTAGACCTGGTGAGTTTGTATCCCTCATCATAAAGAATTATATATTTCTTAATTGTGCTATATTTTATGCTGTATTTGATATAAACTATTTAGGGTTTTCTACCATCTCTAAAAATCCTCGACTGTCTAATTTTGATGTGCTCCTTGATGATACTAAACATGTTATTGCTTTGGATAACTGTGATTCTCATCCCTCTACTCTTTTTCATAAATATTTATTTTTAAATTTTGTGTTATTTCTCATATTGTGGCAATAATTATACTATTTTGGGATAGATCTCTCTCCACTCTCTCCCAACATGATACTTTAATCATATTTTGCATTACCACTCTGTGTAAGATTCATATCTTATCCATCATTATCAATTATATGATCTCTTGATCCATTAAGTCTTCCTTATGCATTGATTATTACTCTAATCTTAGAAGCATGTGATATGTCTCTTGGTGTTGTACCCTTCATCTCTATTTATCAATTCTATAATGCAACTGCTTTTGCCAGTGTAAGTTATTTTTTAGATGATTATGTGTAGGTTAGAAAATCTAAAAGTTGCTCTATTAGGACCCCTTCTTCTCCAAAGTTGCATTCTTTTCCTCCTCTTCATCCTTTGGGTACTGTATTTGTAGATGTGGAGCTGCATCTGTTGAAAATTAATTCTAAACTTGACACCCAAGAAAGATCATTTACTTTCTATCACTTTTGGTTGGAAAAAATCAAAGACATAAGAAAAGAAATTGGAACTAAGGTTGCTCGTCTTTATGTCAAGTTGGATCAAGTCATCAAGGAGGCAACAAAGCTCTCAGCTAAGATTCAACCTTCCACTTATTCCCTCTCCACCACCATTGCAACTTTGTTCATTAATCTGTAGGATGCCACTACTCAGACTCTGGATTACTTTTTTTGCAAATTTTCCTCTTAGTGATAACTGATATTTATGGGTAATGGTTATTTTTTTGTTTTGCGGTTGTATATGGGCTTAAGCCCATACATACTTTTAGTTTGCATCATGGTAGATATTTCCCAATTTTATCTGTCTATACTTCTTCCTTATTGATTGATGTCAAAGGGGGAGAATAGTATGTAATCCTCTTTACAGGGGCAATTTCATAGTAGACTCACCTATTCAAGGGGAGAAAATGCCAACAACTTAGTAGGGAGTCTTACAGAACTATCTGCTTACTTAATTATTGTCATCCATAAAAAAAGGGGAGATTAATAATGTTAAGTTTTGATGAATGATTTCGTGATTTCTTTGTCAGGATTTAGGATTAAAAAGAAATCCTTAGTAATTCTCAAAAAGGAAGAAAACACCCCAGATGATAATCCACGAAAGAAAGATGAATTTTTGTATTTAATGAATAAAAATATTCCACACAAAAGAAAGAATTGCTGTATTTAATAGACCAGTTAAATCATGGGATTCCCATGCCTTTCTCTCTCTTTTGTTTCGATTTTACTTGGTTAGATTTTCCTTTTAGTCTTTACTTATTCATATAAATTGAATACTTCTTATTCATTTTACTAAGAAGAAAAATCTTTTGGGTTGCCTTCTATATCAAGCTTCCAATGGCTAGTAGTAGTCCAATCACTACTATATAAGTATTGGAAATCAAATGGAAGGGACATACAGTTGTCTCAACCTTGTCTAGTTCATTGCTCTACTTTATCCGAGTATTGTATTCTATTAAAGTTTATTATATAGTTAAAAAGTGAGGAGAAAAACACATAGTTGGTGAGGCATTGTATAAAATCAAGAATGAATAAAGAGTGTGATTCATAGACAAAATGCTTGAGTCAGTCTTTGTACTTTGATTTATTCACAAAGAACTAGTAGAATCCCTTACAACATAAGGGGACTAGAGTAATACATATTAGAGGTACCAACCAGTAAAAACATCTGTTGTTATTTTCATTCAACACTTTACTTCCTGAATATTTTATTCTATAATCAATAGTCGACTGTCTGTGTAAGGAAGTCGGCCGTCTGATTAAAAAAGGAGTAATTCACCTCTTCTTTTATTATTTTCACATTTTTCATGTTTTATTTAGTTTCCGTGACTTGTGATTAGTCTTAGTGTATTTTGTCTATATCTTTATTGTTTCAATTTCTGTGGATATATATCCACTTAGAACTGTTAGTGTAGATAGTGTGAAATACCGTTTGAGACTTTTCTACTTATAGGTAATGTGCTCATAGTGTTGGTTTTACATATCTTATTTTTTGCATTGCTCAGTCATCCTATGATACCTATAGAGTACACATGGACCATACTAATCCCTATTATTCCCTTTTAAAATCCAGTACGAGCACCTCACGTGGCGGATGATTTTCTGCAATGATTTTAAATTTTGAGGTACTAATTTGTTTTAGAGTTTGAGACTGTTCGAACCTCATCTATCCTTACTTGTATTTATTTATGTTTCAAATAAAGATATGTATTTTAAATTTCTAGATGTTGTATTCGACTCTCTTACACTATGACACCAAGTTTTGGATTATTTATGATATTTCATTTCGACTTTCACTATTATTATGCTTGTATGGGTCTGACTTCTTTCTAGAACTCTCGACTTGAATTTTATTGTGTTTTTTTTTGTTTTCCTCTATCAGTTTGGGTAATTGACCCACTTATCAAGGCTGAGCTATGATAAGTGACATCAAGACCTATTTTACGATTGTGACAATTTTGATAGAAAAATAAATAGTTTAGAAATAAGTAGGTGTTGGCACAATTATATTTTCTTATTTTTTTTGATATGCTTTTATAATATTTGGGTTCCTCTCATCATTGCAGTACTATTTCAAATATACTTACTTCCTTTTATTAGGATACTGCATCTCTATATGATGCGTGTATGGACTCTTAGGGTGGTATAGATCCTTGCTAGGTGCTACACTTATTCCATTAGTTTTTGGTGAGCCCCATCTATTATCTAGGGCATTTATGCTTATGATATTACCTTTTGTTTATCTTTGGACCTCAGTATTACTTTCTCTCTTGCGTGATTTTGAAGATCCATAGACACCATATTCATGTCATGTTTTATTTTGTAAAATTCCTAATATAGCCTCGTAGACACCATACACATATCACATTTTGTTTTTAAAATTCCTAATAAAGTCTCACATGTCCTTTTTCTTACATTATCTATTTATTTTATTCTAAATATCCACCTAATAAAGTAGTTAATACTTTATAAGAAGCTTTTTATTCCCTATGTATGTATCTATCATGTTCATAAGTTTATACAGTGTTGGTCCGCTTGGTCCAGTTAAGGCACTGGTGTTGGTTTGCCTGATAAATAATTTGGAGCTTGTGAAACTTTGTACTATAGAATGGAATTTTTTAACGACGACATCTATTATTGGGAGGGTACACAGACCTTGAAGAAGTTATCCATTCATTCTACGATCGTTTATGCAATTGAGAGCAATAAGTCCCAATTCTTTTCAAATTCCATCTGTATTGTGTGGGTAAGTGATGAACAAGAATTGGAAGGCTCAAGTGATGAAACCACCCATGGGCAAGATTATAAAGTTATTGTTGGGAAGGAATGAGAATCATTGATGAAGTTGAAAGTGTAGTAAGGTGCATGTTGTGTGTAAGGAGGTAGTTGTAGAATGGACTATGACGTCAATTAAATATTATTGACTTACTTATGAAGGATAATATGATAACATCATTATTTTTGTTGGACGAACATTGAGGCTTATGGAAAGATGTACTACAAGGTATGAATAAGGGTACTTAAAGGAATGAAGTATATGGCAGTTAAAATTTGATAGCATACAATGAGAAATATTTTGGATTGATTGAGACTTCACTATTCTCTGAGTGCGAGTCAACATTCTTTGAACATGAATTTCTTATGCCTGTTGGACTAAGCTATTTCTATGATAGAGGTCTATTGTATGCTACTTTTGTTGGTTATTGTTTTTCTGTTTCAGTTGTTGTTAGTGTTTTAGTTGCCCGAGTCTATAGAAAGTTAGTAGTTTGTGAATAAAAGTAGCTAAATCTTTTGTGTTTGTTAGTAGTTGAGTAATCGTAGGAATTGCTATCTTAATTTTACATCAGTAAAACTTTATTTAAAGAGATCAATTGTTGTACTTTAAATCTATGCAAATCTTAGAAAATTGAATAGAGTCCTAATATTTTTTCTCTCTCCTAAATTTTAGTCTTTTTTCATTAGTGGTATCAGATCTAGTTTTGTAAGAGAAAGGCATAAGTAAAATTGAAGTAGGAACGTGAACCTATGGCTTTAGAAAACATAATGCAGGCATCTATTCCTCTCGTTGATATTCACAATGACCATTGAAGAATGTTGATGGAGAATTCTCTATGATCAAAGGAGTACTGGCAAGTGGTTATTGATGGCATACCAGAACCAACAGATGGCACAATAGTGTTAGATGCACAAAGAGCAGATGCACAAGCAACAAAGGTGAAGGACCTCAAGACAAACAATTATGTTTTCCAGGAAATTGATCATTCAATCTTGGAAACTATTCTTTCAAAAGACACCTCTAAGTAGAATTTACACCCCATGAAGAAGAAATATCCATGATCAACTAGGGAAAGAGGCAGCAACTTGAAGCAGCTTATTTGGAGTTCAAAATCTTTGAATAAAATCTGGAGATTCAGTTATTGACTATTTTTCACTGGTGATGACAGTTGTCAACAAAATGCAAATCTACAGTGATAAGTCACATGAAGTTACAATTAATGAGAAGATTTGTAACACCCCACATTTTCAGACTAGAATTAAAATCGTTGTTCATATGCGTATAGACTTGAACCCAATTATTCTATGTATATACATGAGTGATTATCAAATATATGGTGTGGGAATATCTTTGTATATTGATCAAGGTCACAATACCCTTCTAACTCAAAGACGAGTTGAGAACTTTTCTATCGATAGAGTTTTGATAAATGCTCCATCTAGGGTACTATTTTGATGAGTGTATCTCCCAGAGTATATTGATTCAGGTGTCTTACTAAATATAAAATAAAATATCTAAGAGTCAGCTTTCCAACGCATCTAGTTTCACCTTAATCCAATAATGGAGTGGGAAGTTATTCCCATTTTACCTTAACATATCCATCTATCATCAAGGTGACAACAAGGCTGATAAGTTATCAACAAGTTGACGACCCATCAGCCAAGTCGTTAACCTTAGTAAGAATATTTGAAGAAGGTGATGACCAGGCTGATAGGTTATGAACCAGGTGTACAATCCATCAGCCAAAGTCGTCAACCTTAGGCAGTAACTCTAAAAGAGTTGACGACTAGGCCGATAGGCTATCAACAAGTTGATAAGCCATTAGTCAAGTCGTCACCCATAACCAGAACATGAAAGGGAGTTGACGACTAAGATGATAGGCTATCAACCAAGGTTATAAACCATCCGTCAAGTCATCAACTAAAGAAATTTAAGCAATTCTTATTCAGCTTTGGAGGGTTATGCTGGTCTTTTCCTTACCTTAAACCCTACCTCCACGACATAAAATTCTCTATTAAGCATATTTTTACCAATTGTCAAATACATAACATGTTACTTCCTCTCCCACACTCAAGAATAACCATCTAGGGTTTTCTTCAAGTTCATCTCCCAAGCCTCAAGATTTAAAGTTAAGAACATCAAAATTCGGGTTCCTCACCCAAAATTCAAGCCTCTCTTTTCAAGATCAAGAAATTCGAGTTTCCTTCCCCAATAAATTCAAGTTTTAATTCCAATATTTCTTCAAGAATTCATTTAATTAAGGTATGTGGGGTTATGAACAAGGGTATCCTTTCACCCTTGTGCCCAAATTGAATGATAATAAGATTTAATTTACTTGTTTTGAATTAGGGTTCATACCCAAGTTTCTATATTCTTGAAGCTTGTGATTATCATGAGATTTAAAGTTTTAAGTATATCAAGAAGTGCTTACATTTATGTTTTAACTTATAAGAATTATATTATGGACGTGATTCCACTATCTTGACTTATTGTTGTTGAAGTATTTCAGAGTTAGATTAAGGATGAAGTTTTTATATGAATTGCCATAAGTTTAGAGCACAAATTTTAAGCCATAAGTTCAAGTGTTGAGATATCAAGAAGATTATGCTTTTAAGAATTCTATGACAAGATTATTTCAAGATTTCAAGAAAGAATTAATCTTTTGATCCTCAGCTAAGAGATGGAATCCATATTTGTTTATCTTGATTATAAGTTAAAGGAAAGATAAGCATAACTGGTGTTCATTATAAACCCTTATTCTATTTTAAGGTGGAATACCTAAAGTATGAGAATTAAGTAATAAGGTAGTAGTATTTAGTACCGAGTTGGGTATGAGTTCAAGGTTACATGCTCTAAAACTATAAGCCAACGTAGGTTAAGCTTATTCCCAATATGGATGAAGTTATAGATACTGATTACTTTTGTTAAGGTCCTATTCGGATGGCAAGGGTAGGACAACTCTCCCTAACGTGGGTAAGATATTGGACTCCATAATAGCTCACATAATTTATGTCAGTTAGAAGAACCTCCCATAAGAAACCTTAAAAATAAAGATTTTAGAAACTAAGTGTAAAGACACACAGTCTTATCCAGATATTGTTTTACATAAGTTATTATCTATGAGATTTCATGTAACACCCCAAAATCTGATTTTCTGGGATGCCACAAGGCGGTCCGAACTTCAAGTAGTCCTAAGCAAACCCTGGCTGCCATCTACAAAATCTGAATCTCAAAATAGGGGAATATGAATGTAAAATCATAATATATGTGAAAACCTATCTGAATTATCTGAGTATATAAGAAAATACTAATCTCATAAGTCTGATAAAGAAAATACTGAAAATTTGAATACTACAACTAAAAGCTAAAACTGAATCTAGTAGTTCGACAAGCCTCTACTGACGGAATCTAGAGAGTCACTGGGATAGGTCCCAGCTGACTCAAAATGTCTGAAATGAATAATGAATCATCTACTAATAAATTAAAAATCTGAATAGCTAAGTCCTCAAACTATGAGGACTCACCAACTGCAGAGATGTAGATGAGATGTTCAAAAATCACTCACCCGCCTGAGACTGAGCACCTGAACCAACATTATGAGATAATGTAGCACATACACGTATATGTGGATCAGTACTTTGGGAATGTACTAAGCATCTGGGGGTTAATGCAATAAGTAAACACTATTATCACAATTTATAAAATAATGCATGCTAAATGTAAATAACTCACATAGGCTTGAGAAATCTGAAAAACTGCAGATCATAAATCATGAACAATAAAGCATATAATATAAATCTTAGGAGCTATTGCATTCAGTTGTAAAATCTGTTCTTTCTGAAGACTACTACATTATCTTGTCAACTGTATGGGAAATACTTTATCTCAAGACTTTGAGAATCTTAAAAACGAAAGCTTCCAAAACATATGCTTTTATCTTAAGGCTTTAAACCAATAGACTGTTTTTAAGAGTAGGGGACTTATTTTGGGAGGTACTTCTAACCGACATAAACTATGTGAGCATTCATGGAGTCCAATGTCTTACCTATATTGGGGAGAGCTATTCTACCCTTGCCATCAGAATAGAACTTCTTATCTTAAGTGATCATAATCTTATTCATCTACGTAGAAGTGGGAATAATCTTAATCCTATGGTGGCACGTAGTTTTGGAGCGTATAACCTTGGAAAAATACCCATCTCGTAGCTAAATACTACTCCCATTCATATGCTCAGGATCTTAAGAAAACCACTTCAAAAATAGCACGAGGGTTTACAAGAAAACCAATTATGCTTTTCTTTCTTTAAATCTCAAGTCATATGAACAATGTGGATTCTTTATCTTATCTTAGGACCAAAAGGTCAAATATTTACCAAAAATATGAGAAAAATCTTATCATAGGGTGCTCCTAGCACAAATAATCTTGAAATAGCAATCTCTAATTAGGGCTTAGTGACCCATGCATTAAACTCATGTCAAAACATCAAAATGTTCATGCTTGATAATGTAAATATTGATAAATCAACTCAAAATCTGGAAATTTCTGCAATATGCATGAAAATATGAACATAAACAAGCAACTCAACTTCTAAATCACTTGAAATCTCATAATCTTATAAATAGTAATATTGGGTATAAGCCCTAACATCAATTTCATGGAAAATCACATAAAATTCAGTAACTTTGTAATTAAAATAAGTTTTGGGCACAAGGATGAAAGAATTATCCGTGTAAAAAAACCCCACATACCTTAATTGATGATCTTAGATGAAAAGATTGAATCTTGGATTCCTGTTGTGTCTTTGGAGATGAACTCTTAGAGTTCTTAAATTGGGATTCCTTAATCTTGAACTATGAATCCTTGGTCTGGAAATATTTTGGAGAATTAATGGAGAAATTGTGTTTTCTTAGAGAGAAATTTTGAGATTTAGGGTTTTCTTTTGAGGCAGAATTGATGAAATAAGCATAAAGTGCTTTGGAATATGCTTAATGATGTGTTTTACACGAACTGAGGCCTTTGGAATTGACCAAAATGCCCTTATTAAACTTTAAATCAGAATTGGAAAAATGACAAAAAATCTCAATTTACTAGGCCACCGCGACACACAACTATCTTGGTGGCTCACTGGAAAAGGACTAGTGGGAATTGGGCTTTCACCGCGACGCACCGGAATTGTGGTTCCCCTTTGGATAACTATTTTGGCCTCTGGCGCGATGCGCCAATATCGCGTAGGCTTACTGGTAATTGCGAAATGTGAAATAGGACTCCTCCACGACACTCCATGATCGCGGAGTCTCACTGGATTATGAAAATTGTGATTTTACGCTTCTCTGCAATGCGCTACGGGCACAAATAACAGTGTTGTACAACTGAAACTTAAAATAGCCATAACTTTGTACTCGGTTATCGGATTAAGGCGAATCTTATATCGTTGGAAAGCTAATTCAATTTCCTAAGCATTGAAGGGTCTAAAACTGGAAAATTGCACATGTATAGAAAGTCATTCTTTCTTGAAGATAACACTTGACATTCTAGACATCAAATTGAGTTAAGAAAAGTATGCTGTATTACAATATCTCCCCCTTGGAAACATCCATCCTTAAATGTTGCTAGTTATACTAAGAATACCGAGGAATTTGAGGATATATCATAGCATGCACAACTAAAATAAATTGTGAAACTAAATCTAAATTATTCTGAGGTTTTGAGTAATTTTGTGAGTGCATGAACTTACATGACGACAATTATATAGCTGAATCTGTGGTTAGAAAAGAATAGAATTAAGGAAGAGTATTAGCTTCGGCTAAATATGGGTTTGTGGAGAAGAGGTGAGGGTACTTGGCTCGCATATCTTCTTTTGCTTCCCAAGTAGCACCCTCAACGAACTAATTCTGCCAAAGAACTTTGGCTAAGGGAACTTCTTTATTCGTTAGTCTACAGATCTGATGATCTAAAATCTCAACTGGAATCTCTTCGTATGAAAAGCTGTTCTAAATATCTGAGATTTCTAAAGAAACTACAACAGTAGAGTCACCGATGCACTTCTTAAGAATAGAGACGTAGAATACATGATGAACAGCTGATAGGTATGCGATCAACTCAAGCTTAGAAGCCACTTTCCCAATATGACTCAGAATTCTATAAGGGCCAATATACCGGGGAGTAAGCTCCACCCTTTTGCCAAATCTCTTTACCCCTTTCATGGGTGATATTTTCAAATATACTAAATCATTAACCTCAAACTCGAGATCCCTTCTTCTCACATCTTCATATAAATTCTGATGACTCTGGACTATTTTCAATCCTTCTCTAATCAACTTAACTCTCTCCATAGATTCAAATTATGCATCGGGCCCAAGAAAAATAGCCTCACCTACTTCAAACCAACCTATGGGTGATTTACATCTCCTCCCATAAAGAGCCTTAAATGGGACCATCTGAATTGTAGAATGGTAACTGTTATTATAAGTGAGCTCAATAAATAGAAAATGCTCATCTCAACTACCTTTATAATCAAGAGCGCATGCCCTCAACATGTTTTCTAGAGTTTGTATGTTCCTCTCTGCTTGAGCATCTGTCTATGGGTGGAAAGATGAACTAAGATGAATTTAGGTACCAAGACCCTTCTGAAAAGCTCTTCAAAACTGAGAGGTAAACTGAGTACCCCTATCTGAGATAATGGACAAAGGCACTCCATGCAATATGACTAACTCCCGAATATACAACTTAGCATAATCCTCAACTATATAGGACGTATGAACTGGAAAGAAATACGCTGACTTAGTCAATCTATCTGCAATAACCCAAATCGAAACATGATGATGATGCGAATAGGGTAAATCGGTCACAAAATCCATATTTATCTCTTCCCACTTCCAAGTGGGGATGCCAAACTCTTACAACCTACCACCAGGTCTTTGGTGCTCTACCATGACCTGTTGACAGGTTGTACACTTAGCTACAAACTCTGCTGTATCTCTCTTCATACCACTCCACCAATAGATTTTTCGCAAGTCGCGATACATCTTAGTGGCTCCTGGATTTATTGAATAATGCGCGCTATGCACTTCAACCATAATTCTCTATCTCAAATCATCAACACATGACACATACAATCTACTTTGGTATATCAATATACCATCTCCCCCTTGGGAGAAAACCTCTACCTTTTGGTCTTTAACTGACTCTTTCAGTTTAACCAAAGTTGAATCCTTGTCTTGCTTTTCCTTCACTTCCGAAACTAGGGAAGATTCAAACCTACTATGAACCCAAACATCCCCTTCAGCTGAATCAACCAACCTAACACCCAAACTAGCCAAACGATGAACTTTTTGAGCTAACTCTTTCTTATCATTCTCCACATGAGCAACACAGCCCACAGATAATCTATTGAGGGTGTCTACCAATACATTGCCCTTACTCGGATGATACAACACACTCATATCATAATCCTTCAATAATTCCAACCAACTTCTCTGACAGAGATTCAACTGTCTCTAATTAAACACATACTGTAAGCTTTTTTGGTCCGTGAATACATCAACATGCACACCATACAGATAATGTCACTAGATTTTCAAAGCAAACACCACAACAGTTAACTCAAGATAATGGGTTGGATAATTCTTTTCAAGAGTCTTAAGCTATCTAGAGGCATAGGCTATGACCTTACCTCTCTACATTAACACACAACCCAAGCCAACTCTAGAGGTATCACAATAAACAATGAATCTATCCATATCATTTGGTAGTGGAACGCCCCAAATCTGGTACCGGGAATGCTACATGGTGCTCATGACCCCAAAGGACCACAAGCTAACCCATGACTGATATTTGTAACTAAGCACTGAATAATATACTATAATTATGTGAAATATAAGCTGTAAGGACATAAGGTTCAAAACGGAACTAATACTGAATATAAAACAATGTCTGTAATAGGGTATAACAATACCCAAAACTGAAATAAATTATCTAAAATATGATGTAGTATGAAAGCCTCTAAATTGTCTAAAACTTGTGGAGTTGATGGGACATGTCCCCAACTAACTCTGAACTACTGAAATAATAAAGTAATAAAAATAATCATGTTATACTAGAATTATGAGGAGTCACTATAAGAGTGGCTTCTGAACGTCCGATTTACTAAGGATGCTCGGGAGCTCGTGCTTCTAAACCTATGGTATAAAACACCAAAGAACAAATACGTCAGTACATTGAATATACTTGTATGAAAGTGAGGTAGGCTAAAAGCAAAGGGTTGATATGCATGAACAATACTAATTGACTAAATAACATGAATGTGAGAATACATGCATGAATAAGAGACTATAACTAAATTCATGATAATACTGATACATGAATTCAAATAATATGGATTTACTGATATCTGAGTACTAATACTGGGATACTGAATGACTGAGTCTATAAAGTATTGAGGAACTTATGTCATATTACTGATAAAGAAATGATTGTTTTTGATAGTTTTGATTATGAAGAACTGGTCTGATTAACTGTATCTGACAATATTGGTAATATGAATTTCATATAATTAATATTCTATTAGCTGGGTGACTGTGTCTAACAGTCCTGAAATCTGATTGACTAGCTGAGTTCCATACTGTACTGAGTGACTGTATTTGACAGTCTTGATATCTAAAGAATTATCTGAGTTCTATTACTAAGACTGAGTGACTGTATCTGACAATCCTGATTTTATAACTGAAACTATGGGATAATTCATCTAACCGATATGCCCTTAATAAGCTATTATTGCTGAGTTTGTGTCCAATCTGTAACCCTAATTAGAAGGGTGTCAATACTGCGCCACTGGTAAGGACAAGCTGTGGGTGACCCTCATCTGACAGTGTCCCCAAAAGAGAACGGTGGGACCCTAATCTGACAGTGTTTAGCCACCTCACCAACCCTCATCTATCAGTGTTGATGTCTTAAGCTATGCTGGCTACATAGTTCTGGAACTCAAGGATTACTTCTAAGGATCACACCTCAACTGTCAGTGTGTGTCCCCATCATTCGGTTCACTCGATGCTAAATCCTACTCCCATCTGAATGGATACTAACCATGATTAATTGAACTGAACTGGAGAGTTCATTGAGTTTCATTGACTGACGGAATACTACTGAGATTACTGAATTACTGAGCTTTCTGGGATTACTTGAATTACTGAGTTTACTGAGTTTTCCTGAGTCACATGACTGACTAAATTCTACTGAACATGGCTTGACTGAGGATATCATGAAAACATGACAGTGAATCTAAGAACACAACTAAATTATCGAGTACAAATACCCCCAGGATTCGATAGCATGAAACTGACAGGACATGACACTTCTTGAACACATGACCAATATCAATAATTCAAAATACATTAATTTGGGGATTTCATGAAGCACATGGTTATCATAGTCTTGTACATGAATGGAATTGCATATAAACATGTCATACTTTTATCAACCTATTCTCATGGACATTCCCTCAACCATTCATAATGCATACAATATCATGAAAGTCATTCTTGATCATAGGGTAAAGCATGCATTTATCACTTAGGTCACAATTAAGCTATATTACATAATTTTTATTCTCTTAGGTATTTTATTAATCACCTAGGATGTACGACTTAGGGCATAGGCATGACCATCAAATTAATACAAAAAAACTCCATATTTCAACTCAATTTCACATGTTTCAGACCACATACTATCATAGATTCATGAACAACACATAAAGATTCCAACTTGGGAATCTTACAACCATAATCACATGGATATAATCAACCCACAATAAAATATTCACAATACAAGATTTAAAACTTGATTATTGAACTTCATGGATGAAAGGAAACCATGAATGAACACTGTGCATACCTTAGTTCTTGATTCTATGAAGATTGACAGATAGATTCTTGAATTGTCTTGATTTTGAATTCGCAATTGAAAACCCTAGCTTGTTATTGTGAGAAACTTGAGAGAAACACTATGTTTTGGGTGAAAAATGGTTAAATCACGTGTTATTGGGTTTAAATAGGGTGGGAAATTGACCTTTTTAACCCTTTGACGCGTATTTTATTTTTTGTGAAAATTTATCAATTTTCATCCTTGGCGCAATACGGAGACATCGCACTGAGATACTGGAAAAGGATAATTCTGAATTTGAGCCCTGGCACGATGTGCCATAATCACGGAGGATCACTGAATTTTGACGATTGCCATTTTGGCCTACTCTGCGATGTGTTGATGGCTCAGGTGGCACACTACCTTACTAAAAAGGCTCTAACTCTTCGCCCGGGTGTCAGATTTGAGTGAATTTGGTATCGATGGAAAGCTTATTCAATTTACCACATGATAAAAAGTGAAAATATTGAAAATACCACATGTATAAAAGTGGATTCATATTTAAAATAAGTCTTTGACATCTTTGGGACAAATTTAAGCTAGATAGAAGTACGGGGTATTACAGGTAGTGCTAAGCCTGGGGCTGTAGTAAGTCGAGTCTTCAATTCCTGAAAGCTATCCTCGTAGAAACCTGACCACTAAAACTTAATCTTTTTTAGGCCAGTCTAGACATAGGGGATGGAATAGATGAGAAACCTTCAACAAAACAGTGGTAATAGCCAGCTAAACCCAAGAAACTTCTAATGTTTGATGGAGAAATGGGCTTAGGTTAGTTTCTTACTACTTCATTCTTTTGGGGACCGAATTTAATTCCATCGGAGGAAATAATATGACCGAGAAAGTCTACTGATCTTATTGAAAATTCATACTTGCTGAATTTGGAGAACAATTGATGATCTCAAAGAGTTTCCAAGACAATTCTTAGATGATCTACATGGTCATCCTCACTACGGAAGTACACAATGATATCATCTATAAATACTATGACAAACATATCTAGATACTGTTTGAACACTCTGTTCATGAGGTCCATGAAAGCTACTGGGGCATTGGTTAGCCCGAAAGACATGACTTGAAACTCAAAATAATCATAACAGGTTCTGAAAGCTGTCTTTGGAATATCACATTCCCTTACTTTAAGCTGATGATAGATAGATCTAAGGTCTATCTTTGAGAAATAACATTCACCTTGGAGTTGATCAAATAGGTCATTAATTCTAGGAAGAGGGTATTTGTTCTTGACTGTGACCTTATTTAGATGACGTTAGTTAACGCACATTAATAAAGTACCATCTTTCTTTCACACGAATAGGATGGGAGCGCCCCATGGATAAACACAGGACCTTATGAAACTTATATCTAAAAAATCTTTAAGATGCTTCTTTAACTCTTTAAGTTCGGCTGGAGACATATGATAAGGAGGAATAGATATGGGCTGAGTATTTAGAAGAAGGTCAATACCGAATTCTATCTCGTTATTGGGAGGTACCCTTGTGAGATCTTCCTGAAAAACTTCAGGAAACTCATTGACCACTCAAAAAGACTGAATTGTTAGAGTCTCAGACTTAGTGTCTTTAAATCTAACTATATGATAGATACACCCTTTGGAAATCAACTTTCAGGCTTTAAGATAAGATATGAATGACCTTTGGGAGACACTGAATTACCTAACCACTCAAAGACTGGATCATCTGGGAATTGAAACTTTACCACACAGGTGCGACAATCAACATATACATAACAGGAATGAAGCCAATCCATACCAAGGATGAGATCAAAATCCACCATATCTAACTCTATTAGGTCTGCTAACATGACCTTATAAAGGACAGTGATAGGACACTTTTTATAAATTTGTTTGGCAACAACTGACTCACTTACTAGGGTAGAAACCAAGAAAGTCTCAGGGATCTTTTTAGAACATATCTCAAAATTTACTCCAACTAATGAGGTCACATAAGAAAAACTCGACCCAGGGACAACACATAAACATCAAGATGAAAGACACAAAGCATACCAGTAATAATATATGGTGAATCATCCTACTTCTGAAAGGATGGTAAAGCATAATATAGATTCTGGCGCTGACCACCACCGGTACTGGGTGATGCGCCCTGAGGAGGGGTTGGGCAAACTAGAGGAGCTAGTGCACTAGTGGATTGAGTCTGGGGATGGACGTCCCTATTTCCCTGTCTGGCATACGGGCACTCTTTGATTATGTGACCCGGTTGTCCACAACCATAACAACCTTTTCTATCCCACAAACACTCACCAGGATGGGTCATACCTACTTAGCACATGGAGGATAACTGCGCCTACCACTCATACTATTCTGAGATCTGGACATAAAAGACTTACCCTACTATTCTTGCCTATTTCTGGGTGTAGGAGCACTAGCTGAAGAAGGTGCAGGCATAGATGAATAATTCTAAAACTGCAAACTATTTCCTCCTTGAGATCTAGCATGGACATACTCAAACTTCCCTATTCTAGCCTTCTTATTTACTCTCTCTCTTTCCTTTAACTTCTCTACCTCAATCTGCTGAGCATGCATCATCAATCTAGAAAGATCCATGTCTCTAATAAGAATGGTATTCCTACACTCCTTAACTACCAACCCAGACACACCGTTCATAAACTTACTTATGCTTGACCTGGGGCCAGCCATCTCGTTAGGGGTATACTTAGACAACTGGTTGAACTTGAGGCAATACTTCTTCACTATCATTGAGTTCTACCTTAGGTTCATGAACTCTTCTATCTTAGCTTCCCTCATTTCACGTGGTAAGAACATTCTAAGAACGCATCTTGAAATATCTGCCAAGTCATGGGAGCTGTATTCTCCCCTCTACTTTTCTTCTACATTACTACCCAATCATATGCAATATCCTTCAGTGTATAGAATGGCAATTCTACACTGTCCTCTTCAAAAACATATATAATTCAGGTGATCTTCATCACCTTATCTAGATAAAATAGTGGGTCTTCACCTATCTTCAACCCAAAGAATTTTGATGGGTTTATTCTCATAAAATCTCGAATTCTGGCTGCAGCTAAGTCCCCATCTTGCTGAAGTGGGACTACAGCCTGACGATTGCCCTGAACATTAGCTGTCAAAACTTGGGCTAGTGCCTGAAAGGCATCCCAAAACTATGTATGTGATACATTCTCATTCAAAGGATCTGCGGCCTGAGGTGGCTGGTTATTATTTCTGCGTGCGTTAGCTTGACGAGGAGGCATCTTTCTAACATGTGAAAGCACGAGTTAAAAGAAGATAGAGACATTGAATGCACAATAGATCATGAAATAAAATATGATTTCCTAAAATACTCCATATCCTCTTGCTTATAGATGTGGTACACTTAACACCAATGATCAAGACTTTACGTAACGCGGATTGTCTGACGCCCTAGAACTCTATAAACCTTAGGCTCTGATACAAAGTTTGTAACACCTCAAAATTTGATTTCTCGGGATACCACATGATTCTCCAAACTATAAGTAATCCTGAGCTAACCCTGATATCCTTCTACCAAATCTGAATCTCAAAATAGGGGAATATAAATGTAAAATAATAATAAATGCAAAAAACTATCTGAATTAACTAAGTGTATTTGAAAATCCTAATCTCATCACTCTAATAAAGCAAATACTTAAAATATGAATACTACAAATAAAATCTAAAACTCAATCTAGTAGTCCGACAAGCCTCTACTGATTGAATCTAGAGAGTCACTGGGATAGGCCCCAGCTGACTCAAACTGTCTGAAATGAATACTAAATCATTTACTAATAAACTAGAAATCTGAATAGATAAGTCCCTAAACTATGAGGACTCACCAACTGTAGAGATATATATGACATGCTCGAAAATCACTCACCCGACTGAGACTGAGCACCTGAACCTACATTATGAGACAATTTAACACATAGACGTATTTGTGGATCAGTACTTTGGGAATGTACTAAGAATATAGGGTGAATGCAATAAGTAAACACTATTATCATAGTTTATAAAATCATGCATGCTAAATGTAAATAAGTCACATAGGCTTGAGAAATCTGAAAAACTGCAGATCATAAATCATGAACAATAAAGCATATAATATAAATCTTGTGAGCCATTACATTCAGTTCTAAAATCTATTCTTTCTAAAGACTACTATATTATCTTGTCAACTGTATGGGAAATACTTTATCTTAAGACTTTAAGAATCTTAAAATCCATAGCTTCCAAAACATATGCTTTTATCTTAAGGATTTAAACCAATAGACTATTTTTATGAGCAGGGGACTTCTTTTGGAAGGTTCTTCTAACTGACATAAACCATGTGAGCATTCCTGGAGTCCAACGTCTTACCCACGTTGGCGAGAGCTATTCTACCCTTGCAATCGAAATAGAACTTCTTATCTTAAGTGATCACAATCTTAGTCATCCACGTAGAAGTGGGAATAATCTTAATCCTATGTTGGGACATAGTTTTGGGGCAAGAAACCTTGGTAACATAGCCATCTCGGTGCTAAATACTACTCTCATTCTTATGCTCAGGATCTTTAGAAATTCACTTCAAAAAGAGCACAAGGGTTTACAAGAAAACCAATTATGCTTTTGTTTCTTTAAATCTTCAGTCATATGAAAAATGTGGATTCTTTATCTTAGCTTAGGACCAAAAGGTCAAATCTTTACCGAAAATCTGAGAATAATCTTATCATAGGGTGCTCCTAGCACAAATAATCTTGAAGTAGCAATCTCTCATTAGGGATTAATGACCCATGCATTAAACTCATGTCAAATCATCAAAATGTTCATGCTTGATAATGTAAATATTGATAAATCAACTCAAAATCTGGAAATTTCTGCAATATGCATGAAAATATGAACATAAACATACAACTCAACTTCTATTTCACTTGAAATATCATAATCTTATAAATAGCAATATTCGGTATAAACCTAACTTCAATTTCATAGGAAATCACATAAAATTCAATAAATTTGTAATTAAAATAAGTTTTGGGCACAAGGATGAAAGGATTATCCTTGTTGAAAAATCCCACTTACCTTAATTGATGATCTTAGATGAAAAGCTTGAATGTTGGATTCCTATTGTGTCTTTGGAGATGAATTCTTAGTGTTCTTGAATTGGAAATCCTTAATCTTGAACTATGAATCCTTGGTCTTGAAATATTTTGGAGAATTAATGGAGAAATTGTGTTTTCTTGGAGAGAAAGTTTAAGCTTCAGGGTTTTCTTTTGAGAGAGAATTGATAAAGTAAGAATAAAGTTCTTTGGAATATGCTTAATGATGTGTTTTACATGAACTAAGGCCTTGGGTATTGACCAAAATGCCCCTATTAAACTTTAAATTAGAACTAGAAGTATAACAAAAATTCCCAATTTACTAGGCCACCGCAACGTGCCCTTATCGTGGTGGCTCACTGGAAAAGGGAGAGAGGGAACTGGGTGTTTACCTCGATGCACTACAATGGTGGTGCCCCTTTGGATTGCCATTTTGTCCTCTGGCGCGACGCGCCAATATCACATAAAATCACTAGAAATTGCCAAATATGAAATGACACTCTTCCGCGATGTGCCATGATCGTGAATTCTTACTGGATTTTGAAAATTGTGATTTGAACTTCTTCGTGATGCGCTACGGGCCCAAATCACTGTGTTTTACGATTGAAATTTAAAATAGCCATAACTTCTTACTCAGTTATCGAATTTAGGTGAATCAAGCTAATTCAATTTTCTATGGATTGGAGGGTCTAATCCTGGAAAATTGCACATGTATGGAAAATCATTCATTCTTGAAGCTAATACTTGACATTATAGATGTAAAATTGAGTGAAGAAAAGTACGGGGTATTACATTTCAATATTTAGTTTACGTATGATTAAGGTGAGTATTCTTACACTTAGTCTGCATGATTTGAAAGTATACCCAATTTCAGTTCCACCTATTTGACATTTCTCCCAGAAGAAAGAATAAAAATTACAACCTTTAAAAACCAAGTGTTATGGCTCACAATGTTATTCTTATGCTTCATTACTCATGTTATGATTTTGCAGTCTTTGTTTTATTCAAGCTCAAGATGAGTCATTTACACATAACATGCATTATTTGAAAGTTTACATGAATATTCATTAATTGTTTTAATTAGGCATTCACCCCTATATACTCAGTACATTCTAAAATTACTGAACCACATATATATCTATGTGCTACATTATCTCATAATATAGGTACAAGTTGTAGCGCACACATCATAATTAGATAGGTTGCAACTTCTAGTTAGCAGGTGAAAAGTTCTTTTGATTCAAGGACTCGAGTTAATTCTAGTTTTAGTAATATTTTTATTTATTCAGTCATATTGATTAGGGATAGTTGGGGTCATGTACCATCTACCATAGTCCATATTAGTAGAGGCTTCATAGACAGATAGTAGATTTGATGTATTTGATTTCATTTTTGTTTCGTATAACCAGAGTTGTAATCGTCTTACATAGTTTTCTATTGATTTTACTTAGTAAGGATTTCTCTTCACATATTCATATTAATGATCTTATTTAGCTGCTCATGAGTTATGATAGTATAAGTGTTAGCTTGGGATCACTTGTGGTCCTCACCACCATATGATGTCCAGGGGTAGTCTCAGGGAGTTGCAAACTTGGTATCAGAGCTAGGTTTTCAAGTATTATAGGGTGTCTATGAAGCCGTATCTAATTGAGTCTTGCAAAATAGTATGGAGATGTCTGTACTTTTCTTCAAGAGTCTACAGGACATTTAAGAAATATTTCCCTTCTTCATGCTCTAGGTCATGCTGTAAAGTTGTTCTTATAGAAACTTCTGCCGATTCATGTGTTACTCCATAATTCTCCAGCTATGACTTATCTAGATAACATTAGTAGTAGATTCCAATTCCTCCCAAGTTGATGCTATCAAATTTACTATTAAAATTTTTAGATATCATACAAGGGGATTGAGAGGAGCTCGCTAGTCTGTTATAAGTTCCTCAAGTAAAAAGTTATGTCCTCATCCATATAAGTTATTTAGTTAAGATAAAATAAGAGGTGTATTCGATTCCTTGTTAACCCTTTATTACAGATAGCGCTCATGAAAGGAGAGAGCATCTGTCTTGAGTATTGAATACAGTTTTATTAAGGCAAAGTGTAACTCAGGTGTTATGATTCATAAGTAGTAGAACATCTTTAGAGTTGGAAGTATGAATTTAGAAATGTATTAACAAGAAAATTTGGGGTTAGCATTTGATTGAGGGTAAAAATTTATAGATCTATGTCTTCTATTAAGTAGGATGAGGATGATTTGTCCTTGTGTGTTGACTAAGGGTTAGTGAATATATTGTAGGTTTCTTGGTGGAAGGTAGGGAAGGAGTTATTATTTAAGTTAAATTACAGTACACTTAAATTAGGAAAGGAGTTTTTGATGATATTTTATTGTGTTAGAAAAGTATAGGTTATTAAAAAAAGTATTATATTGATAAGAATTATTAATATGGGTTCTCCTTGTAGATGTGAAAAATAAATTGGTTGATATTTGTAGAGCTAGGGGTAGAGTTTAGATATATGGATGGATAAGTACTAGAGATGTGTGGAAGAGGGATGTGCTTATGGACTGTAATTAGATATACTGTAAGATTATGATCAAATATTATTATTATAAGGTCCTAGTCGACTAGTGTTTCCTGATGTTTTGATAGGTAAGAATGGAGTGTGAAATTATGGTTAATCATGACTAGTACTATAATCTAATCTTGCACAGTGGATGATCATCAAGGCAGAAAAGTGATTACTTGGGATAGTATGGCAAGTTGTATGGGAGGTAAACGAGTAGGCTTGAGATAATATATGCAATAGTTTAAGTTTATTTATTCACAATTAAGTATGATGTCGTAGGAATGACGTAGGGGTGTACCCAAGGTGATATATTGAATTATTTTGTAAGATTATTAAGTGTTATATGTTCTTAGATAGTGCCCATGAGTTTCTAAGAGTAAATAAGGCTAGTCATATATTATATGGTATTCTTGATGTCTATGTTAAGGAGATATAGGTAGATGATGCTGAGCTTTTTGGTATGATTTGAGTTAGTGAGGCTGATTATGTGTTTAGTGAAGCAGATATGTTTGTCGAGTTAATAGTGTAAGTCTATGATGATGATTATTAAAGATAAAAAAAGTTAAGGGTGGTATGCATTAAGAGAGTGTCCAAGAATGAAGTTAGTATTTACTACATATAGTTTATTCAGGTGAGTGAACATTCATATACAGTCTGCTAGAGCAAAGAAATTATGGCTCAATATCGAGGGTATGGAGTAGACCCATAAGCTTAGAATGTCATCATTGATCTAAGGGGGAGATGGTAGAGTGAAGAACGAAATCAAGTTTTGAGAATTAGATTGTGATACATGTCAATAAGAGTTGTGATGAGATAGTTTCCCTTCTTACTCTAGAGTATTCCTTGGATTTTAGTCATTATCACACCATATTCATGTATTGCGTGATAGATCCATGCCAAGGGCCAATGCTTATAAACTTCACGCATATTCAAGTTCATCATCAACTTCTAGTAAGTAAGTAACAACTTCACTCTGTGATTCGAGTCATCCCTCATAAATCTATGAACTCCAGTCTTAAGTTAAATAGCTTATAAAAAGTATGAACTCATGTTTCAGAGTATGATCAGTTCTCAGAACATATGATACTAGTGAGATTCATATTAAATTATGTATGTCCTTAGTTTGGATCTCTTTAATGAATCCATTACTTTGACATTCTATTCCCTAGACCTTAGTTAAGTATCAAAGTTATGTATAGTATTTTTTCGTACTTCAGGTCCTTATGTATTAGCCCTTTAGTGACCTCTTCTTATGTTAAGATAGTTGTGATGATAATGGATATGCAACAGTTTAGATAAGAGAGAGTTGATGACTCTCATTAAGAAAGATTATTTATGTTTTTTCTTTTAAGTCTAAAGAATGAAGGATTATTGAGGTAATTCTTTGGTATATGTTATAGTTGCTTGAGAATTCTGGGTATGCCTTCTTAAGAATAGTTCAAGAAAGTTCTTATTGATAGAGGTTTAGAGAATATGAGAAGTATTCCTTTATGGGTGTTTTCCTGGAAGTTCATTTGTGGTTATAATGATAGTCTTGAATGTCATGTTGGGATGTAAGTGGATGAATACAATATGTTTTAGTGAATCCATAGTAAAAGTTCAGAGTTAGTCATTGAAGTGGTAAGGCATGTTATGCTTAGGGTGTTAGCTTTAAAAATATATAGAAAATTAAATCATGTAGTTTAGCCTAGTATTATGGTGTCGTGTGGTGTACCTTGTGATTTGAGTTAGGCTTGATCATGGTGAGAGAATTTAGTTCAGTTTAGACTTTAGTAGATGGATTTTTCAATGCCATGTGAGAATTATGAGTTGAATCAAAAGAGTATGGTAATTAAGGGGAATAGTATAGTTGAGGGAGTAATTGAGAATTGTTGCTAAGCTTGAAAGTAAGAAGTTTCATTGGCTAAGGACTAGTAATTCTATCTTAGATTATGATTTATATGTCTATGTTCCATGCTATAGAGTTGTATCAATGTTGTGATTTCTTATTCTGATATGCCCGAAATTCTTTTCTGCCTAATATTAATAAAATTTCTGAGAAGAGTGTTGATGAAATACTCCATTTGAGTATGAGCAGTTAGTATGGTCCAGTCAATATAGCCTGCAATCCAGTTTGGCAATCAAGCAAATAAGCTCCTATAGATTTCCAACTTTTCATTTAGTCTTACTACCCAAAGTTTCACGAGTAAGGCCATTTCATAAGGTAAAATGTTCACATTCATGTAAATTACAAATTTAGCTTAGTTTTTGCATCATGCATCAATTTCAGATTCAGATATTAAGTCATGATTCAGCTCATAAGTGTTCGGAACCTCATCTCAGCCCTTCCTTCGTATTTCAGCCAAGTTAGTATCATTCGGGGGACGAACTATCCCAAGGGGGAGATGTTGTAATACCCCCAAGTTTTCATGTACTAAATCTCTCAAGTTTTCTTCACGAAACAAGATCCAACTTGAAGTAATGGGTACTCATAAGTTGACTCTCTCATTTTTATCTCAACCTTATAACAATTCTCATGTCATCGCATGTATTCACAAAATCAATTCAGTCATGTATCATGTTTTAGGCTCAGTCATGCTTGTTCAGTATATGTTCTCAGTTCTCCCAGTATTCCCAGCTAACCATTCTCATTCGAGGACGAATGTTTACAAGGGGGAGATAATGTAACACCCCATATTTTTGGGCTAGAATTAAAATCGTTGTTCCTTTTTGTACAGACTTAACCCAATTATTCTATGTATATACATATGTTATTATCAATTATATGGTGTGGTAATATCTTTGTATATTGATTGAGGTCACAATACCATCCTAACTCAAAGATGAGTTGAGGACTCTTCTATCGATAGAGTTTTGACAAATGCTCCAGCTAGGGTCCACTTTATATGAGTGTATCTCCTAGAATATATTGATTCAGGTGTCCTACTATATATCAAATGAAATATCTTGGAGTCAGATTTCCAACACATCTAGTTTCAACTTAATCTGATAACGGAGTGGGAAGTTATGCCCATTTTACCTCAGCATATCCATCTGTCATCAAGGTGACGACTGGGCTGATAAGTTATCAACAAGTTGATGACCCATCAGCCAAGTCGTCAACCTTAGGTGGAATCTATGAAGAAGTTGATAACCAGGCTGATAGGTTATCAACCAAGTTGATGACCTATAAGCCAAAGTCATCAACCTTAGGCAGTAACTCTGAATTAGTTGACGACTAGGCCGATAAGCTATCAACAAGTTGATAAGCCATTGGCCAAATCGTTACCCATAACCAGAACATGAAAATGAGTTGACTACTACGATTATATGCTATCAACCAAGTCATCAACTAAAGAAATTTCAGAAATTCTTATTCAACTTTGAAGGGGTATTTTAGTCTTTTCCTTACCCCAAACCCTACCCCACGACTTAAAATCCTCTATTAATCGTATTTTCCCCAATTCTCAAACATATAAAACATTACTTCCTCTCCTACATTCAAGAAAAACCATCTAGAGTTTTCTTCATGACCATCTCCCATGTCTCAAGATTCAAATTTAAGAATATCAAGAACATCAAGATTAGGGTTCCTCACCCAATATTCAAGGCTTTATTTTCAAGATCAAGAAATTCAAGCTTCCTTCCCCAAGAAATTCAAGTTTCAATTTCAAGATTTCTTCAAGAATTCGTTTAATTGAGGTAATGGGGTTATGAACAAGGGTATACTTTCACCTTTGTGCCCATATTGCATGATTTAAAGATTCAATTTACTTGTTTTCAATTGGGGTTCATACCCAAGTTTCTATATTTTTGAAGCATGTGATTATCATGAGATTTAAAGTTTTAAGTTTATCAAGTTCTTACATTTATGTTTTAACTTATAAGATTTATATTATGAATGAGATTACACTATCTTGACTTGATGTTTTTGAAGTATTTCAAGAGTTATAGTGAGCATGAAGTTTTGGTATGAATACCATGAGTTTAAAACATGAATTTTAAGCCCTAAGTTCAAGTGTTGGAATATTAAGAAGATTATGATTTTAAACATTCTATGACAAGCTTATTTTATGATTTAAAGCAAGAATTGATCTTTTGATCCTCAGCTAAGAGATGGAATCCACATTTGTTTATCTTGATTATAATTTAAAGCAAAGAAAAGAATAACTGGTTTTTATTATAAACCCTTATTCTATTTTAAGGTGGATTTCCTAAAGTATGAGCATTAAGCAATAAGGGAGTAGTATTTAGAACCGAGTTTGGTATGCTTCTAAGGTCACATACCCCATAACTATGGGAAAACTTAGGTTAAGCTTATTCCCAATATGGATGAAGTTACAGATAGTGATCACTTTAGTTAAGGTCCTATTCTAATGGAAATAGTAGGACAGCTCCCCCAAATATGGGCAAGACATTGGACTCCATGATAGCTCACATGGTTTATGTCAGTTAGAAGAATCTCCCACAAGAAATATTAAAAGTAAAGATTTTAGAAACTAGTGTCAAGACTCACAGTGTTATTCAAATATTATGTTACATAAGTTATTATCTATGAGATTTTAGCTTTTAGTTTATGTATGATCAAGCTGAGTCTTTTTTCACACAGTCTACATGATTTTAAAGTATACCCAATTTCAGTTCTGCCAATTCTATATTTCTCCCAAAAAAAAGAATTAAAAAGTACAACCTTTAGAAACTAAGTGTTATGGATCAGGAAGTTATTCTGATGCTTCATTACTCATGTTATGATTTTGCAGTCTTTGTTTTATTCAACATCAAGGTGAGTCATTTACACTTAGCATTCATTATTTGAAAGTTGACATGAACATTTGTTATCATTTTAATTATGCATTCACACCCATATACTCAGTACATTCTAAAAGTACTAATCCACATATATGTCTATGTTCTACATTATCTCATAATGTTGGTACAAGTTGTATCGCACACATCATAATCAGACAGGTTGCAGCTTCCAGTTAGCAGGTGAAGAGTTCTTTTGATTCAAGGACTCGAGTAAATTGTAGTTCTTGTAATATTTTTATTTATTCAGTCGTATTGATTAGGGATAGCTGGGGGTCATGCACCGACTACCTATAATTTGTATTAGTATAGGCTCCATAGACAGTCAGTAAAGTTGATGTATTTGATTTTAGTTTTATTTTGTATAACCAGAGTTGTAATCGTCTTACACAATTTTGTATTGAACCTACTTAGTAAAGACTTCTCTTCTGCATATTCATTTTAGATTAATGTATCTTATTTAGTTGCTCATGAGTTATGCCAGTGTAAGGGTTAGCATGGGATCAGTTTTGGTCCTAAGCACCGCGTGACGTCCAGAGGGTTGTCTCGGGGAATTACAAGATTCTTCAGTCAATGACACCAAAATTTAACTTTGTCATTTGTTTTATTAAAGAATTTTTTGATATTGATACACTTTCAGTTGATGAACTACAAAGATCATTATTGATCCAGAAGCAAAAAATCACTCAACAAGAAAAGGAGAAAATGGCATTGAATGCCTCAATAGATGATCGTTCTAGAGGACAAGGGTGCAATAGAGGTAATGGTAGAGACAGAGGCAGAGGTAGAGGTTGAGGTATTAGTGTTATCATCAGTGGTGTTACTACCATGATAATCAAGGTAGAGGAAAGGAATGAGGCATCTATAACTCAAAGTCATCAAACAAGTCTAAAATTGTAATGACCTAATTTTCTGGAACTAGAACGGCACAGGTGCTCATGATTCCGAAGGACCACAAGCTAACCCTCTACTGATATCTATACCTGGATACTGCATAATATAGATAATAAATACGGAAACTGGCCATAAGGTTCAAAACATCTAAAAATACTCAAAATTTAAAACTGAATATTGATACATCTATCTGAAAAGCCTCTAAACTGCCTAAACTATGGAGTTGATGGGACATGTCCCCAACTAGCTCCGTCTACTAAAATTACACCAAATCTAATATGATAATAATAAAAATAAGGATCATCCTCAACTGAAGAGGACTCACAACTATGTCTACTACAGCTGACTGGGACTGAGCTACTAAGGGTACTCTGGATCTCATGCCTCTGAACCTATGGTGTCAAATAAAACACCATAGCACAAATGCGTCAGTACAGAAATGTACCGAGTATAAAGATGAGGTAAGGCTAAATGCAAAGTCTTATTCATGAACAATTACTTAACTTAATAATCATAAGAGTACTGAATGAGAACACATGCATGAATGAACAAACCATAACCGAAATCATCATGACTCGAAATACTGAAACTCAGATATTGCCTTACTATCATCCGAACTTACTACTAATGCCTGAGATACTGAACAACTGAATCATCTGATACTGATTGAGTACTGGAATTGAGATCAGTTTTATCTAGCGAGTAATCTCGGGATCAGATATCAAGAATACTCAACTGAATCTGAGACTGAGATCAAGCCTATCTGACGGGTGATCTGTAGATCTGATAACAAGAATACTCAACTGAATCTAAGACTGAGATCAAGCCTATCTGATGGGTGATATCTAGATATGATAACAAGAATAAAAAACTAAATCTGAGACTGAGATCAAGCCTATCTAACGGGTGATATCGGGATCTGATATTGAGATTACTCAACTGAATATGAGACTCAGATCAAGCCTATCTGGCGGGTGATCTCTAGATCTGATACAAAATAAATATATATGGGACCAATCCTATCTGATGGGTGGTCCATGAATCAATGGAACTATCTGAGTTCTACACTAAGATAGATGACTGTTTCTACAGTCCTGATTTCTGAAGATTGATACTGAAACTACAACTGTGGGAAGTAGTCACTTAACCGATATGCCTCGAATCTCAACTGGTGGGGTCTAACCTATAACCCCAACTGGAAGGGTGTCAATACCATGCCACGGGTAAAGACCTCTCTGGTCAATCCTATCTGACAGGTGACCATCGCAAGAAGTCAAGCCTAAGGCAATATAATAGTCTTGCCTATCTGACGGGTGACCAACCTTTCCTGATGGGTGACTCCTATATCCTACGCTGGCTACGTAGTTTTGGAGTTTAGGGATTTGTCCTAACGACTCTGCCTCTCTAACGGGGATCCTCCATCCCTGCCCTCGCTCGGTGCTAGCTCCTACTCCCAATTGAAAGACTCTGAACTCTTAATTGAACACAAACTAAGCTGAATCTGATACTGATCATGTTCTCGAATGATATGACTGAGTTAAGCTAAATTCACTTGGTTTCGTATCTGACAGAATACTACTGAATCTCGTTATCTGACTGAACAACACTGAGCTTTGAATAGATTACTCGATAACTATAGAGGTCAGAACTGAATACTTGAATACTATTAGATCTGAGCTGGGTATAGAATTGAGGCTAGATTACTAGCGATACTGAGATTACGACGATTACAAAGATTATGAGATTTCTTAAGTTCTGTATCTGTCTGAGAATACAGAGTTCTATAACTTGCCGAGTTTTGAGAATCATGGTTCAACTAGAATTATCGTTAAAACTGACACGGGCTCTAGACAACAACTAAATTGTCGGGTATAAATACCCTCAGGACTCGATAACATAAAAGTAAAACATAACCATTCTTGAATAATCAAGACCATGGAAAATCATTCACCATCACAATCACTAAGGCATCACTTCAAGCATTTAGGAATCCTAAACATGTAATAACATAGGGGGACATACTATTGGATCATACTCCATTCAACAAGGCCTTGCATCAAGTATTTCACACATATTTAAGTCTTGACATGTATCGGAGAACACATAATTGGAAAACTTCATGCTATCATGTTACAATTCATTCATCAAACACATAGCATGTATTAAAGTATTAACATGTATCAAAGAGCACATAATTGGGGAATTTTATACTATCATCCCACAATTCATTCACTAAGGCTTCCCAACAAACACTTGGCATGCATGGGCTTACACACAATTGGGGATTTCTAGTCAACATGCTATAATGTCTCTAATTCCTTCTCATGAACATTTTATCAAACATATGGGGAACATGCTTTCTTATTCAATAATTTTTTCACTTAATTGACATGAACACATCACTTAACAAGTAACTTGAAAAGGGTTTATTATAAACATCACATGAATATCACATACTAGGGTCATTACTTGAAACCTCATCAACAAAACATGAATTAGAAACTTAATAATAGCATGAACTCTAATTTCAATTCACATGAATCATCAAAACCCATAAAATAAAGATCTTTGAAATTTATAAAAGGGTTCTTGAGCTTCTTGGATGAAAGGGACCCAAGAATCAACATCTGCATACCTTAGTTTATTGATTCTTGAAAAGTTAACTGAGGAATCTTAATGATTGGGGTCTTGATTTAGGAACCCTAGCTCTTGTTCTTGAACAACTGTGAGAGAAACTAGTATTTTTGGGTTAAAATGAGGCCAAATTCTGTGTTAAGGAGTATATATAGGGGTTGGGAAAAGGCCCTTTTCTCCCTTGGAATTAAACTAAAAAATTCTGATTTTACATGCTGGCGCGATGTGCCATAATCGCGCCAGCTCACTGGAAATTGGACAATTGGGAAACTACTTAACGGTGCGATGCAGTGGAAATTGCGTTTCCACCTTGGTTGTGAACTGGAAAGGCACCGTGACGCGGTGGAATTGTGTTGGTGCACTAAAAATTGACAATTTTGAAACTAAGCCTTGGCGTATTCTCCATAATCGCAGAGGCTCACTGGATTTTGATGATTGCCATTTTGGATGGATTCGCGATGCGCTAAAGTACCAGGTGGAACACTGTCTTACTAAAATAGCTCTAACTCTTTTTCTGAGTGTCGAATTTAGGCGAATTTGGTATCAACGGAAAGATTATTCGATGCTCTACATGACAACCTTTTAAGTACGAATTTGGTATTAGGGAAATTATACACGGTTCAAGATACTTCTCACTTGGGAAGACACTTCTCAACCTTTTAGGGACGGATTAATACTTTATTGAACACTCTCTAAGGCTCAAACTATGAGAAGATTTTATGGGGTCTTAAAAAAATTGAATGCAATAGATTCCACAAGTTCAGTCATTATAAATAGAAATGCTTAACAGATTTGTCTAAGGTGCATGGAGAAGAATCTAATTTTGCAATACAAGAAGAAGAAGAAGAGATGTCTTTATTGATGGTTTTCACATGAGGGTGGAAACAAATAAGAATTTATGGTACTTCGACTCTAGCGGTAGCAATCATATGAGTGGATATAATTTAGTTTTCTTTTTCTTGGATAAATCTTTTTGAGATACAGATGTTTGGGAACTACTCAAAAGTTGCTGCCATAGGAAAATGACAGGTTCTAATTTAAACCAATAGAGATTTAAGCTAAACAACTGTTGATGTTCTTTTTGTTCTAGATTTGAGGACCAATCTTTTCAGCATTAGCCAATTGAAAGAGAAAGGGTATGCAATATCTATAATGATGGAGTTTGTATAATTCTAGATGCCAAACATGGATTAATTTCTCAAGTTAAAATGAATAGAATAAGAAAGTTCCCTCTGTATTTCCATAATGGTCATCATACATGTTTTTCTGCAAAATTAAAAGGGTAAGGCATGCTTATGACATTTTCATTATGGGAAGCTTAATTTTAATGACTGAGAATGCTACATCAAAAAAACATGGTGAACGGTTCATCTCAAATTGCAGCTCCTTTAGGAACTTGTGAAAGTTGTGTTGTTATAAAACAACCTCCCAATTCATTTTCGTAAGGCAAATCTTGGAGAGCAAAGGCGTTGTTGGAACTGGTGCACTCGAATTTTTGTGGACCGATAAATCAAAATTCCGATGGTGGTAAAAGTCACTTATTAACCTTTATTTATGAATTCATTGGTAAAATATGGGTGTATTTTTTTACAAGAAAAGTCTTAAGCATTTGACGTTTTTAAACATTTTAAAGTAGTTGTTGAGAAAGATGCTACTGATTATGAAGGAGATTCAATTCTCAAGAATTTACAAAATTTTGCGAGGAAAATGAAATCAAGAGGAAACATACTGTAGCTTACACACCTCAGCAAAATTTCTTTTATGAGCAAAAAAATCGTACAATCCTCAATATGGTGCGTAACATTTTGACAAGGAACGGTGTCTCAAAAAGTTTTTGGCCGGAAGCTGTTTACCGAAGTATTCATATTTTAAATAAAAGTAAAACTTTCTCTATTAAAAATGTAACTCCGCAGGAGACATAGAGATGATATAAACCAAATGTTGACCATTAAATTCTTCAGATAGTTGGCTTATTCTTATGTTCCAAATTAAAAAAGGATCAAGTTATATGATAAAAGAGGAAAATGCATTTTTCTTGCTGTTAGTAATCAATCTAAGGCTTATAAGTTGTATAATACTAACACCAAGAAAATTTTCATTAGCTATGATGTAACTTTTGATGAAGATTCTACCTGGCCAAGGAAGGACAAAGGAATTCAACAGTTTGTTCCAGTAGCTTTTGAAGAGGACATACTGCAAGTGGAGGAGATAGAACAGTTGGCAAATTATAATCCAGTTCAGTCACCAGTTTAGATCCTACACAAGAAGAAGAGGGACCTCAATGATAAAAAAGAAGAACCACATGGATGACAAATTTTGAGGTAATGTAATGCGCTGAGAATAACTCCTGGACGTCACACGGTGCATGAGACTACAAACAATACCAAGCTAACCCATGATATCTAATTGGCACTGAACTCATATGAGGATTGACTAAGATAAATAAAACAACCAAAAGAAAAAAAGTTTAAAATATCCCTTTTGAGATCTTACAACTTAAAAATCTCAATAAAGTCTCTTTAACTAAAATAAACATTTTCTGACTAGCCCCTAATCTTATAACTGCAAAGTCATGGGTACAAACCCCAGCTAACCCGTAAAGGAAATGAAATAACTAAGCAACATACATGAAGTCTAAAACGCTAATAGTCTTGGTCCTATGAGGATGCACCATGTATCTAGATGTTAGAGATGATGTCGACAATCAATCGTGCTACTAGGAACGAGCAATAGGACCTACATTATTAAACAATGTAGCACATAGACATATATGTGGGTCAGTACTTATGGAATATACTAAGTATATAAGGGTGAATGCAAAAATAAAATTGTTCTGAATACATTTTCAAATCAAATCATGCATGCTAAGTGTAAAGGGACTCACCGTGGACATGAATGAAACAGAAAGTTGAAAATCATAAAATATGAATGATAAAGCATAATTTATATAATTAGTGAGTAATTACACTTATTTTCTAAAATCTATACTTGAGTTCTTTCTTGTGGGAGATTCTTATAACCGACATAAAACATGTGAGCTATCATGGTGTCTAACGACTTACCTACATTGAGGAGAGTTATTCTACCTTTGGCATCGAAATAGAACCTTAACTTAAGTGATCACTATACTTAGACTATATTGGGTAGAGAAGGGGACTCTCTGGTGAGGCCCCTAAACATAAACCTACGGTGGCATATAGTTTCGGGAGAATAGGATGCATTGAACCCACATTCTTCTCTCGGTGCTAAATACTAATCCAAAAATATATACTTATACATGCTAATACCTTATAATAGCATATGGTTTTGTAAACTAAAAACCAGCTATGCTTCTCTTACTTGAATCTTATTCATGGGGTGAATTTGTGGATTTCAAGTCTTAAATATGATCATAAGATAAAAATTAAACTTTCATTATGCAGAAATTCTTGCAAATTGAACCTATAAGCTTAAACTACTTGTAACTCGACAACTTGTATTTAAGTTCTTGAAATTCATGCACTCTTTCATAGAAACTCATAGCAAAATATTATGTTCAATACTTAATTTTGAATCTTTCATCAATTCACCAAAATCCAAGTCAAAATAGTAGTAATCATGTCATAGTAGCAATCATGCATGTCAAAACATGAATAAAGGAAAACTCTTATGCACTTTAAACATTAAATTCACATGATAATGCCATAGCTTCAAGAATATTAGAATTTACGTATGAACCTTAATTGAAATAATATAAATTCAACTTTAAAATCATGTTTTCGACCACAAGAATGAAAGATTATCCTTTCTCAAACCCCACATACCTCGATTTGCTGGACTTTCCTGACCAAAATTTAGACTTTAGGACTTGAGATGTGAATTTAAAGAAGCAACCCTAGCCTTGTTGTTCTTGAGAGTAGGAGAAAAAAGGACATCGTTAATTGATTAAGACTAGGGGAAAATAATACCTTTTTTATGTTTAAATCATGAGATGGGAGTTTTAAGAGGATAAAAGACTAACAGACCCCTCAAATGAACATATAGAGACTTAGCTTCTAGTCATGACGGGTCACCTTACGACTCGTTACGTATGTCTATGAGTCTTCCTAGAGACTCGTAGTCTTGGTAGTAATAGGATGGTTACTCACTTGTATAGCTATGAGTAGTACCCAACGACTTATAGTCCGCCACTACCACTCATAGTCAATAACTGTAGTCTGAGCAAAAACTTAGGGGTCCTACACTGTTGACACTATGATTCTCACTATACAAATCGTAATCACTCATAATGACTCACAAGGCTGATTCATCATGTGACAAAAAATGTTTGGTTTCCCACTGAGATGAGTACGATTATACCACATGATTTGTATAGTTTCACTATGACTCATTTAGTATGAGTCATAACCAAAATATACCCTTAACCATCCTACACTATCTTGACTACGATTTAATCTTACAACTCGTAATGAGTCTTCATGACTTGTAAAGTGAGTTGTAGATTCCATTGTAAACTAAAGGGCATACGGTATGAAAATATGTCCCCCTTGGAAACATTCATCCTCAAATGAGACCCATCTAGGATTAGGATTTTTAGGAAAATTGACATCTCCACACTGAGCTTACAACCAAACTTATAACTACCACAAGTATTCAATGGATCACAGACACATGATATGATATGAGGATACTTAAAAGGTCTTACAGAGGAAGAATTTGCTGAAAAGAACAATTTACTTTTGGTAGGCATTGAATTGGAAGAAAAGAGATGAGGGTACTTAGTCATCATGTCTGCTCTGGCTTCCCAAGTGGCTCGTTCAACCAATTGGTTTCTCCAAATAACTTTTACTGATGCCACATCATTATTCCTTAGTCTTCAAACCTGTCTATAGAGTATTTTAACTGGAATTTACTCATGGGAAAAGTTATACTTGACCCCAATAATCTCTAGGGGGACTACTAGGGAAGGATCCCCAATGCACTTCTTTAGCATCGAGACATGGAAAACTGAGTGGACAACTGCTAACTCTGGCGGGAGGTCTAATTCGTATGCAACCTCACCAATATGCCATACTATATCATACGGACCAATGAATTGGGGCCTCATCTTTTCTTTCTTCCAAAATCTCATTATCCCTTTCATAGGTGACACCTTTAAGAATACCCAATGACCAACTTCAAACTTAAGTTCCCTCCTTTTTACGTCTGCATATGTTTTTTGATGACTCTGAGCAGTTCTTAATCTCTTTTGAATTATATGAACCTTTTCCATAGCTTCAAGAATGGAATTTTGCCTAATCAAAATCGATTCACCAACCTCAAATCACCCTATGGATGATCTGTACCTATGAATGTACAATGCCTCAAACGGAGCCATCTTAATGCTAGCATGATAACTATTATTATAGCCAAACTCGATTAAAGGTTAATGGTCATCCCATCTTACCATAAAGTCAAATACACATCCCCTCAGCATATCCCCTAATGTATGAATTGTACGTTCAGCTTGACTATCTTTTTACGGATGAAACACAGTACTAACTGTAACCTTTGTACCAAGGCCTCTCTAAAATGACTGCCAAATCTAGGTAGAAAACTGTGTGCTACTGTCTAAAATAATCGACAAGCATATCCCATGAAACCTTACTAACTCGTAAATATTCATTTTGGAATAATCTTACATCATATCTAAAGTCTTCACAGGTAGGAAATAAGCTGATTTGGTCATTCAATCAACTATGACCTAAGTTGAATCAGGGTGAAGTCTTGTACGAGGCAACATTGTGATGAAATCCATATTAACTAATTCCCACTCCAGGTAGGAATACTGATTTCCTGAAGCATACCACTTAGCACCTAGTTCCCAACTTTGGCCTGCTAGTAATTGGGACACTTGTCTGCAAACTTAGCTATGTACCTCCTAATACCGTTCCATGAATATATTTCTCATAAATAACAGTACATCTTAGTGTCACCAGGATGGATCAAATATTTCAAACTGTAAGCCTCAGCTAGTATCTTTTCCCTCAACCTATATACATTGGGAACACAAAGTCGACCTTGATAGCAAAGTACACCATCTCCCCCTTAGGAGAAAACCTCGACCTTCTATTGCTAGGATGCTTCTAATATCATACTAAGTATGGGATCATTATGCTGCTTTTCTTTTACTTCCATTACCAGAGATGATTCTGAACCATTCTGTGCCACTACTCCCCCATTATCCGTATCAAGCAAACACACCCCTAAATGGGCCAATATATGCACTTCCTTTGTCAAATCCCATTCTTCCTCCTTCACTTTAGCCATACTAACCATATAAAATCTAGTTAATTTGTCGGCCACAACATTAGCCTGGACCGGATGGTAGAGCACATTTATGTCATAACTCTTTAATAATTCCAACCACCTCTTTTGATGAAGATTTTGTAACTTTTGCAAAAATACATACTAAAGACTCTTATCGTCAGTAAAAATGTCAACATGCACACCATAGAAATAGTGTCTCCAAATCTTCAGAGTAAACACTACAACAACTAATTCCTGATCATGAGTTAGGTAGTTCTTTTCGTGATCCTCAAGATGTCTAGAGGCATAGGCTATTAATCTCCCATTATGAATCAATACACAACCAAACCCATCTTTAGAACTATCATAATACACTATGAATCTGTCTAGCCACTCTGGCAGAGCTAACACTGGTGTAGAAGTCAGTCTATCCTTCAATTCTTGGAAACTTTTCTCACATTTATCTAACTATATAAACTTCACCTTCTTTTGTGTCAGCTTAGTCAATGGTGCATCAATGGAGGAAACTCTTCAAAAGATCTCCTATAATACCTAGCTAAACTAAAAAAACTCCAGTTATTAGATAGAGTGATGGTTCTAGGCTAGTTCTTCACTATATTAGTTTTCTGAGGGTCTACACGAATGCCAACTCTTGAAATGACATGCCTTAAAAAGATAACAGACTCAAACAAAAATTCACTCATACTAAAGTTCGCATTCGATTGATGATTCTTGAGGATCTGCAATACTATCTTCAAATGGTTTGCATGCTTGTCCTCACTCTGGGAGTACACCAATATGTCATCTATGAAGACAATGATAACCATGTCCAAGTACTTCTTAAGAAACCTATTCATCAGATCCATAAAGTTTGAATGAGCATTTATTAGTCCAAATAAAATCTCAATAAACTCAAAATGACCATACTACATTCTGAAAGTAGTCTTTGGATTATTGTGCTCCCTGGTTGTCAATTGGTGGTACCCCAAGGTCAATCATAGAAAACCACAGGTCATCCTGAAGCTGATTGAACAAATTGTCGATCCTAGGAATAGGTTATTTATTCTTGATGGTAACCTTTTTTAGTTGTCTATAGTATTTACATATTATGAGAGTGCCATTTCTTTTGCACATGAATACAACTGGAGCACCCCACGGGGAAACACTGGGTCTGATGAATCCCTTATATAAGAGATCCTTAAGCTTCTACTTTAACTTTTTGAGTTTGGATGGATCCATACGATATGTAGGGATGAATATAGGCTAAGTATTAGGAATACGATCAATACCTAACTCTATTTCTATGAGGTACCCCTGGCAATCTTTGAGGAAGACCTCTAGAAATTCACTGACTACACAGACTGGCTGAATGGTTCAATGTTCAAAGTTAGTATCTTTGACTCAAACTAAATGGTAGATATACCCTTTTGATATTAAATTTTTGGCCTTAAGGTAGGAAATAAAATGACCTTTGGGAGAAATCGAACTACCCTCCCACCCAAAACTGACTCATTGGGAAATTAAAACTTCACCAGACAGTGCAATAATTGACTGATGCATAACATGAATGGAGCCAATCCATGCCTAGAATAACATTGAAATCTATCATATTTGTCTCTATTAAGTTTGCTAGAGTGACCTTATGAAGGACAATAATAGTACATCCTCTATAAACTTGCTTAGCTATAACTGACTCACCCACAAGTGTAGAGACAGAGAAGGGCTTCAGATGATTTTTAGGGCCACCCTAAAATGTACAGCAACAAGAGGGGTCACTAAGAAAGGTTTTTTCTCGGGTCTAACAACACATATATATCAAGGTGTAAGGCATGAAGCATACCAGTGACGACATCTGGGGAATTTTCATACTCCTAATGAGATGGTAAAACATAAAATTAATACAGGAGATGACCGCCACTGGTACTAGATGATGCACCTTTTGGAGGAGCTGGGCATCCTGGCTAAGCTACTGGGTTTGTGGCTTGAATCTGTAGACAAAAAACTCTACTTCCTTGGTTAGCATATAGGAATTCCTTAATCCTGTGAACCGTCTTTCCATAACCATAGAAACCCTCTTTGCCCATAAAACACTCACTAAGATGGGTCCATAACACTCTGCCCAAGTCGAATAAGTAAGCCACTTGGCCACTTCCCTGAGATCTCAAATTTGAAGCTCTACCTCATGCTCTTGCTTGGTCCTAGTGTAGGGGTATTGGCTGAGGATGGTGCAGTTATTGGTAAGTGACCCTGGAGCTACAAATGATCTCCTCCTCCTAACCTCTGTTGAATATATCAAACTATCCAGTCCTAGCCTTTTTGTTCCTCATCTCTCATTTCTTTAACTGCTCCACCTTAATCTATTAAGAATGAGTCATCAATCGACCAATGTTCATATCTCTGATTAGCATGGTAGTCCTATACTTCCTGACAACCAAATCATACACTCTAGTGACAAACTTACTAATACGTGTTGTGGTGTCTAGCAACAACTCTGGTGCATATTTAGCTAACTGAGTGAACTTAAGGCAGTACTCCTTCACTGACATAGAGCTCTGCCCTAGGTTCATAATATCCTCCCCCTTAGCCTCTCGCATTTCTTAAGGAAAGAACATACCCATAAAATTACTTTGAAACACCTTCCAACACATAGGTTGATGCGACACAATCTATGGAATATGGATTCTAATAAAGGAAGCTAAAGATAATCAACACAAAATAAGATCTAGAAAGATTGACATAAGAAACTATAAGAAATTAAGAACAATTGAGTGTATCAAACTTAAAAATCCTTAAAAAATAGATTCAAACACCAAATATATTACATGGACCAAGAGGGATTTAATGCCATCAAAACCCTCATTTCAAAACAAATAGTCAATAAAAGTTCACCAATCACACTCTCAAGAGCAATAAGCATTCAATATTCAACAAAAACTAAGGAATTAACCCTAAAAGGTAATTATTTATAGTCAATTACAAGGCCCAAAAGTGACCCATAAGTAAATTTACCAAAATAACTTTAAGTGATGATTTTCAGTTGTCAACTTGCCATATTCATCACTTAAGTCATCAACAAGGTAATGGCTTGTCAAAGAAGTCATCAATAAGGTGATGGGTTATCAGCCAAGTCATCATACCTAGATAGAGTTATCTTAACAAGTCATCAACAAGGTGATGGCTTGTCAAAGAAGTCGTCAACAAAGTGATGACTTATCAGCCGAGTCGTCAACTATGTGATGGCTTATCAATGAAGTCATCAGCAAGTCGACGTCTTTTCATCCATGTCGTCACCTTTAACAGTAGGTTATTTGTTCTTTTTTTTCCTAGAGATATTCATTATATTGTGAAATCCTTTGGAAGGGCTCCAAACATGTTAAATTACTTCAATTTTCATAAATAAACCTTGAAGAATTTTCAACTCCCGTGCTTGGCTTCTTATAAATGGTTTTGAAGTCTTTTGTATCATATCATCCTCTATATCTCGAGAAGAATTTGACCTTAAATTCATGGGTTCATCATCCTCAAGGGTGTTAATGAGTGAAAGGTCACACACATTGAATGTGTTGTGCACTTGCTAGTCTAGAGAAAGATCAATCTTATATGCATTATCATTTATCCTTTCAAGTACTTGGAAGGGTCCATAAACCCTATGCATCAACTTAGATTTCCTTTATGTTGGAAATTAGTCCTTTAGAAGATGTACCCAAACCCAATCGCCCGGTTGAAGCACAAGCCTTTTTCACCCCTTTTTGACCCTCTTAGAAACCTCTTGATATTTTTTCTCATGGTGTAGTCTCAATTTATCGTGCAACTTCTTCATTGCTTCTACCTTTTTTTTTTCCATCTAAGCTTAAAAAAAGATAACTAGACAAGGGGGGGGGGGGGGGGGAGGGGGGGGGGGAAGATCTAAAGATGTAAGGGGGTTGTTTAAAGACATAACACACTCAATGTGATTCTGACCGATAGTCGAATGGATAACAGGATTGTAAGCGAACTCAACTAAGGGTAGGTGATACTTCCAAGAAGCCATCTTACCTTTTACTACAGAGCATAGCATAGAACCTAAAGTCCTATTTACTACTTCCATTTTGCCATCGGTTTGTGGGTGGCATGATGTTGAGAAAAGCAATTTTGTTCCAAGACTACCCCACAATGATCTCTAAAAGTGACTAAGGAACTTAAAGTCCCTATCACTAACAATAGTCCTAGGTATTCCGTACAATTTGAAAACATGTTCAACAAAAAATGAGGCCACATTAGGTGCATCATCACTCTTATTGCACGGAATTAAATGGGCCATCTTTTAAAACTAATCAACCACAACAAAAATTCAATCTCTACCCTTCCTTGTACAAGGTAATCCCAAAACAAAATCCATAGAGATGTCAGGCCATGGACGTTGATGAGTTATTAGTAGGGTGTATAATCCTCAAGGAAGAAGGCGGGAATTCAAACTCCTATAATACATGTATTGGCCAAAATTTTTAGAAACATCTTGACACATCTTGGCCCAATAAAATTGCTCCTCTAGGATCCCAAGGGTTTTGTCAATTCCAAAGTGACCCATCATACCCCCATCATGTGCCTCTCTTACAATAAATTCTCTCCATGAACTATAGGTCACACACAACCTTCTTTTTTTAAACAAGAAGCCATTAAATTTGGAAAGGGAAAAGAAACACTATCCCTCTTCCATCTTTACCTACCCTATGTCTTAGAATCTTGGTAGATTTGAGAAAATTTGGGGTCTTTGGGATACACTATCATTATACTTTCAAATCCCATTATTTATAAGACAACATAGAGATAACCACATATTTACTAGACAACGTATCGGCTACCATATTTTCCTTTCCCTTTTTGTATTGAATTATATAAGGAAAATTCTCTAAGAAAGAAATTCACTTGACATGTATTTTATTGAGTTTATCTTGGGATCAGAGATGTTTCAATAATTTATGATTAGTGTGAATCATAAACTCCTTGGGATCCAAATAATGTAGACAATTACCCAAGGCTCTAATTAAGGTGTATAACTCTTGATCATAGGTGGAATAATTTATAGTTGCGCCCTTGAGATTTTCACTAAAATAGGCAATAGGTTTATGATCATGCATTAAGATGACACCTATTCCTACCTGACTTGCATCAAATTGAATCTCAAATATCTTATCAAAATTGGGTAACTACAACAAGGGGGTAGAGTTAAGAATAGACTTTAAGGCTTCAAATGCATTGGATTTCTCATCACCCCACTTAAAAGGATTATCATTACTAATCACCTCGGTCAATGGATCTGAAATGGTACTAAATCCTTTAATAAATTGACTATAAGAACTAGCCAACCTATGGAAGCTTCTTACTTCTCCAACGGAATTTGGAGTTGGCCTATTCTTGATGGTGTCTATCTTATATTCATCCACCTTGACTCCTATTGAGATTACAAAAAATCCAAACAACACTACTTTACTCACACCAAAAGAGCATTTTTCAATATTAGCATACAATTTTCTTTTCTAAGCACTTCAAACACACTTTATAAATGAAAAACATGCTCTTTAAGGGACTTGCTATAAAAGAGGATATCATCAAAGTACATCACAACAAACATACCAATGAATGGTTTAATTATATGATTCATCAGTTGCATAAATGTACTAGGAGCGTTAGTAAGACCAAAAGGAACGACCATTCATTTATAGAGGCCAAATTTGGTCTTGAATGAGGTCTTTCACTCATCACCCGATTGCATCCAGATTTGGTGATACCCGCTCCTAAGTTATATCTTAGAGAAAACACATGAACCATTCAATTAATCAAGCATATCATCCAAATGGGGAATTTGGTGGCAATACTTTATCATTATTTTATTAATGGCTCGGCAATCAACACACATACACCATGTCCTATCTTTCTTTGGTACCAGCAACACTGGAACCACACATGGACTCATACTTTCTTTGATATACCCATTGTTGAGGAGTTCTTAAACTTTTTTTTTAAGTTCCTTGGTGTCCATGGGGTTACTCTGATACACTAATTTGTTTGGCAATTTAGAGCCCGACATGAAGTCTATTTGATGCTCTATTCCCCAAAGTGGGGGTAACCCTTATGGAAGTTCCTTTGGGAACACACCTTCATAATCCTACAAAACAAGGGATATAGAATAGGGGATATAAGAAGTAGAGGGGTTAGTGTTAAAAATAAGGTCTAGAAGGAGCATAAGTGTTTTGTCATCATGCTGAGATCTTTGTTTCTAGCCAACAACACCATTTGTTCCTTTTCCTTCTATTTATTACTTACTTTCCTTCTTCACCCTCCTTTTTTATGATCTCATCTTCCCTTATTTTCTCTACTTTCTACTTCAACTCTCTTAATCTTTGATAGGCTTCATTCATTTGTGAGGGTGAGAGAGGATATAGAGTAAACTTTTGGCCATTATCTCTAAGGAATACCGAGTAGTTCTCCCCTTATTCTTAGTTGATCGATCATATTTCCATGGTATTCCCAACAATATATGACAAGATTTCATGGGGAATCACATCATATAGAACCTCATCTTGGTAATTACTAATTTGAAATGGATCACAACTTGCCAAGTTACCTTCAACTCTACATATTTATTCAATCATGGGATTTTTTATGGGCTAGAATGCTTTGTGGTGGGTAGCTTTAGAAAATCAACCTTGGTAAAACTAGATATAATGGCATAACTTCCACAATAAATAATTAATGAAGCCACATTCTCCTTGATAAGACACTTAGTAAGGAATAGATTTTCCCTTTGATTCGAGTCATCTAAAGCCTCACTAATCATCCCTCATCTTACCACACAGTTAGGTTCATCAAAATCTCTATCTTAAGGCCAAGAATCTTCATTATCTCCTTTTTTTTGTACCTCTTCCTCAATTTTGTCTCCATATTAGGATTTTTCATCACTCTCATCTGCTTCTAACCCCACCCCTTCTCCAAGGTAATATAATTTTCCTTTCCTAAGGATCATATTTCTGTGGTTGGGACATTCAATTTACTTATGTACCAACCATTTGAATTTAAAGAATCTAAAGCCTATAGGTTTGGGAGTAGGATATTTAGTACCTTCATTCCTTGATGTGTACTTTATTGTGGTCTTCTCTACAGGCTTCTTGTGATCATACTTGTAGTCCTTGTTCTTGTTCCATCTGGATGAATATTGACCTATCTCTTTATTATTACCCAATGAATTGGTTGTTGTGTACCCCTTTGGTTTTAAGTCACCCTTTATTTGATATCCCTATCAATTTCCAAGGCCGCTTGGAAGATTTCCTCTATGGTTTCAAACTTGTGGATAGTCATACATGAGGAAAGATATTTTTTCAACCCAACCTTAAAATGTATGATGTCATGGTTCATGTTCTCTCCTCGATGATAAGCTTCAAGATTATTTGATGGAATTAATCATAATAAGCCATAACACTCTTGCTAACTTGCCTCAAGTTGTATATCTTGTCAAGGAGGTCATGCCTATACCTCTCCGGCAGATACCTTTGTCTCATGAACATCGTCAATGTCTCCCATGGAGGAGGTTGCTCTTAATTCAACACATTTCAAAATCTTTTGACACAATCCCACCATGTATTGGCATACCCCTCAAAATGGGCTATGGTATAGCAACTCTTTTTCTCTTTGGTGATGTCATTAACTTGGAAGATCCTTTAACAAGATGACTCATATGAGAGATAAGCTTCGAGAACACTTTTGACTTTGAAAGTGGGAAGACTAACCTTGATTGAATTGATACCCACATCTCTATCCTTATTACCTTGTTAGTTCCAATGATCATAACCTTGTGTTTGGTTTCCTAAGTTTTCTTTACCCTTAGGCACCGGACCAAATCTTCCTCCTCGACCTGGATAACCTCTTTGATCTATTAGTCTACCCTTTATTTCTTCTACAAAAATTTTAGCTTCATCAAAGGTTCCAAACTCCACTTATTGTTCTTCCCTTTCGTCCTCATCTATTTGGATAGGTTGGTTTTGGTTAAGGGGCTTTTGGAATGGGAGAATTTAGTTTAGTGGAGGTTGAGGTATTCAGGTTTTAGATTCATTATGTTGTGTGGTTGAGTTTAGGTTGGAGTGGTCGAAGGAGATTTTGGTTTTGTAGACATGTAGTGGCTTGAGGAATGAAATCATTTGCTTGTATTGGTGGATCAATCATTTGGTGACGCTTTTTTGAGGAAATATGAACCAAAGGATTTAGAGCATGCCCACTAATCAAAGCATAGTAGTGTTGCGATTTATAGAGATGTATTTTGTCAATCTTCGATGATATCCACTCTTCCATCAACGAGGGATACACTCCCTTAAAGAGAATACACCTTAAGGTCAAGTGAATTTATCTTAGCGTCCATAGAATCAATTTTACGATTGAGAGTTTCAATGGACGCTAAGATATCATTTGTTGAGTGGTTATCCATGGTTTGTGAAGTTTGTCCTTATGTGACCATTGTACCTATGACGAAAAACACTAACAAAAATAATATATACGTTAGCATTAGAGAAACAACCTCATAACTCTACACACCTTGTTGGCCTTATACTTGGTTTCAAAAGTGTTGAATGTTGGTTTATACTCTGATAAGAATTGAGATATTGATATCTACTCTTTCCAAGAATGGATTCTTGTTTGAATGAATCAAACAAATCTCTTACAGACTTGAGCCAAGAAGTTATGATGACATAGAAACGAGAAAAGCACTCAAAGAATTAGGACAAATAAAGAAAAGAACTCAAGAACTAATCCAAAACTAAGTAGATTAATTACTAGTCATTAATTAGCATGAAGAATCAATAAAAGAAGTCTAAGAATCAAAGGAAAGAAACTAAGAATCTAAAAATGAGCTTAGTGAAATTTAGTCCAAGATGATGCCAATATTGAAAACTAGGATGGTAGTCATCACTTGGTAGATAACTTGTCACTCTTGTCATCAACCTTAGGAAGAATAAGAGTGGAGTTGTCTTTAGGTGACAACTTAGTTGATAGGCCATCACTTAGTTGATGGCCTGTCACTCTTGTCGTCAACCTTAGACAAAATAAGGGTTGGGCTGTCTTTAGGTGATGACTTGATTGATAGGTCTTCACTTAGTTGATGGCTTGTCACTCTCATCGTCATCCTTAGGTAGAATAGTTGATCACCTAATTCCTTGGTCCCACTTATTCTAGTACTAATCCTTTTTGGAATATTCCTTAGCAAAAACAAGTACAACTTTTTTTTCTTCAATTCATTTGTCTCAAATCCTTACATTTGTAGATTCTTCTTTAACAAGATATGAAGAATTAGAGAACATTTATATTTTGACCCTTAATCAAGTGAACACAGAATTCGATAAAATTTGAATCCCAAGCTCTTTTCAAGCTCCCGATCAAACCCCAATTGTTTTCTTGCCTAAAAAAAACCCCTATAATTTTAGATTTTGAAACCCACTTGAAATTTCTTCAAACTTAAGCTTCAACAGTGGTGGGTTAATCAATACTTGTTGGATCAAGCTAAAATCTTAGATAATGACACAAATAGTACTACAGAACAATATTCTAGCACTAGAATTACAAAAAGACACAAAAAGCAAGAACTCAAAATTCTAAAAATAACCAAAATATGAACAATACATTTTCGTATGATTTTCAAGATAACAAATCCAAGACTGAATTGTGGGAACGATCCTAAGCTCAGCTCTAATACCAAATAATACGACGCAAGTAATGGACTATAGAATCTAATTAAGAAAGCTAAATATAATCAACACAGAAAAAGGAGATAGAAAGATTGACATAAGAAACTATAAGAAATTAAGAACAACTGAGTGTATCAAACTTAAAAACCCTTAATCGAATAGATTCAAACACCAAATCTCTTACGTGGATGAGAGGGATTCAATTTCCTCAAAACTCTCATTTTAAAACAAACATTCAATACAAGTTCACCAATCACACTATAAAGTGCAATATGCATTCAATATTCAACAAAAACTAAGAAATTAACCCTTAAAGATTACTATTTATAGTCTATTACAAGGCTAAAAAGTGATCCATAAGTGAATTTACCAAAATGACCTTAAGTGATGATTTTCAGTAGACAACTTGCCAAAGTCGTCACTTAAGTCGTCAACAAGGTGATGGATTGTCAAAGAAGTCATCACCAAGGTGATGGCTTATTAGCCAAGTCGTCACCCCGAGACAAAATCATCTTGACAAGTCATCAACAAGGTGATGGCTTGTTAAAGAAGTCATCAACAAGATGATGACTTTTCAGCCAAGTAGTCAACTATGTGATGCCTTATCAATGAAGTTTTCAGCAAGGTGATGACTTATTAGCCAAGTAATCACCTCTAAACAATAGATCATTTGTTTCTCCTTTTGTCCAGAGCTATTCATTATGATGTGAAATCCTTTGGAGGGGCTCCAAACATGTTCAAGTACTTCCATCTTCATAAATAAGCCTTGAAGAATTTGCAACTCCGGCACTTGGATTCTTGTAAATTATTTTGAAGTATTTTGGATCATATGATCTGCACCGTATTATCACCCTTACCATCCTTACATATAGTACCAATCATAAGCAACATCCTTCAACCTATGATACGCCAACTCTACACTCTCCTCTTTAGTAACATGCATAATTTGTGTAATCTTTTTCATCTCATCAATAAAGAACTGGATATCCTCATTAGCCTTTGACCTGAAGAATTCAAGTGGGTTCATCCTCATAAAGTCACTAATTTGGAATGCATCTAAGTTAACATTCTACTTGAGGTAAACTGCTTCTGGTTGGTTTTCTTGAACATTTGCATTCACAGCCTGGGCTAACACTTGGAACATATCCCTAAACTCAACATGTGAAACTTTTTTATTTAGTGGGTCTACAGGTGGGGGTGGGGCTTGATGATCCTCATTTCTGTGTGAATAAGCACTCCGAGGAGGCATTTTTTCATGCAAAGACACGGATTTGAGCAGATATAGATAACCTCAAAGCATGATAGAGATCATGAAAGTAGGAATAATTCCTAATATGTCCTGTAACCTCTTTCTCATAGGTGTGTCACACTTTACACTCATGATCAAGACTCTACGTAACACGGCTTGTCAGACTCCCTAAGAATCTTAAAAAAACTTCAGGCTCTGATACTAATTTTGTAACTCCCCGATAATACCCCCTGGATGTCACACGATGATTGAAACTATTAATAGTCCCAATCTAACAGATGATATTTAATTGGCATTAAACTCATAGGAAGGTTGACTATGATATACACAACAACCAAAATAAACCATGTTTAAAATCTCTCTTTTGAAATCCTACAACTTAGAAATCTCAATAAAATTGCTTTAACTATAATAAATATTATCTTACTAGCCCCTAATCTTATAACTGAAAGTCACTCGAAAAAACCCCAGCTGACCCATAAAGGAAATGAAATAATTAAACAATATCCATGAAGTTTGAAATGCTAATAGTATTGGTCCTCGGACTATGAGCACCCACCAAGTATATAGATGTAGGAGATGATGCTCACATTCAATCGTGTAGCTAAGAACGAGCACCAAGATCTACATTATCAGACAATGGATCACATAGACATATATGTGGGTTAGTACTTCTGAAATATTCTGAGTATATAGGGGTGAATGCATAAATAATACAGAACTAGATATACTTTCAAATCATGTATGCTAATTAAAAAGGAACTAACCTTAGACATGAATAAAACTGAAAGATGAAAGATCATAAAACATGAATGATAAAGCATAATTTATTAGCTTCCTGCGTCATTATGCTTAGTTTCTAAATTTTTTACTTGATTTCTTTCTTGTGGAATATTCTTATAACCGACATAAACCATGTGATCTATTATGGAGTCCAATGTCTTAGCCATGTTCAGGAGAGCTATTCTATCCTTGCCATTAGAATAGAACCTTAACTTAAGTGATCACTATACTTAGATCATATTGGATAGAGGTGGAGAATTTCTTGTAAGGCTCCAAAACATAAACCTACGGTTGCACGTAGTTTCTGAAGAATAGAATGTGTTGAACCCGAACCCACATTCTCCTCTCGATGCTAAATACTACTCCCAATAAATATACTTATATATTCTCACACTCAAAAAACCACCTTAAAATAGCATATGGGTTTGTAAACTAAAAACCAACTATGCTTCTCTTACTTGAATCATATTCATGGGGTGAAGTTGTGGATTTCGAGTCTTAATTGTGATCATAAGATTAAAATTGAACTTTCATCATGTAGAAATACTTGTAAATTAAACTTAGAAGCTTAAATGTCTTGTAACTTGAAAACTTGTATTTAAGTGTTGAAATTCATGCATTCTTTCATAGGAACTCATAGAAAAATATTTTGCTCAATACTCAATTTGGAATCTTTCATCAATTCATTAAAATCAAAGTCAAAATAGTAGAAATCATGTCATAGTAGTAATCATGCAAGTTAAAACATGAATAAAGGCAAACTCTTATGCACTTTAAACTTTAAATTCACATGACAATACCATAACTTCAAGATTATGAGAATTTGGGTATGAACCCTCATTGAAATCATATAAATTACAACTTTAAAATGAACTTTTCGGACATAAGGATGAAATATTATCCTCTCTCAAACTCCACATACCTTGATTTGCTTTACTTTCTTGAAGGGAATTTAGGCTTGGGGACTTGAGAAGTGAATTTGAAGAAGAAACCATAGCCTTGTTGTTCTTGAGAGTGGGAGAAGAAAGAATGTCGTTAACTAATTGAGAATAAGAGAAAATAACACCTCTTTTATGTTCAACTCGTGGGTTGGAAGTTTTAAGAGGTGAAAAGACCAAAAGACCCCTTAACCAATATAGATACTTGGCCGCCAATCATCACTGGTCACCTTATGACTCATGACATCTGGCTATGAGTCTTCTCAACGACTCATAGTCTTGGCAGTAATAGGAAAGGTATACACTGGTCTGGCTACAAGTTGTACCCAATGACTCGTAGTTAGCCACAACGACTCATAGTCACCAACCATAGTCTAAGAAGAAACGTAGGGGTCCTACACTGTTGACGCTATGAATCTCACTATATAAATCATAATCACTATAATGACTCGTAGAGTTGAGTCGTCATGTGACTATAAATGTTTGATTTCCTGAATAGCATGACTACGACTGGACCACATAATTTGTATAGTCTCATTATGACTCATTTAGTATGAATTGTAACCAAAATAAAACCTCAACCATCCCCATACTATATTGATTGTGATTTAATCTTACGACTCTTAATGAGTCTTTAGGACTAGTTGAGTGAGTCGTAGATTCTATAGTGAACGTAAGGACATAAGGTATTATAGGTAACTTGAATTAATCAAGGAAGATCCAATCATTCATTTTTCCTTATTTTCAGATTGTGATCCTACTAGTTTTGAAGAAGCTGTAAAAAATGCTAATTGGCGAAAGGCAATAGATGAAGAAATTGCAGTGATTACGAGAAATAATACTTGGGAGTTGACTGAGCATCAAAAGGGAATAAGACAACTGGAATAAAGTATATATACAAGAAAAAGATGAACGAGGAATGTGATGATAAGCGAGACAAAACTCGATTAGTAGCTAAAGGCTATAAATAAGAGTTTGGTGTTAACTACAAAGAAGTTTTTTCTCCGGTGGAATGACTTGATGCTATCAGATTATTGATAGCTTTAGCTGCTCAACGCGCATGGCCTATTTTTAAAATGGACGTCAAATCAAACTTTTTACATGGGGAATTGGATGAACAGGTATTTACTAATCAATCTCCTGGTTATGTTATGGTTGAAGAAGAACATAAGGTGTCTAAATTAAAAAAGGCATTGTATGGACTAACATAAGCTCCACAAGCTTGGTATAGTTGTATAAATGCTTATTTTTCTAAAGAGGTATTTAAGAAACATACATTGAGAACTCACGCTTTATAAATATTGATGAGAAAGGATAAAATGCTCATTATTTATTTATATTTGGATGATTTAATTTTCACAGTAAATGATATATCTATGGTTGAATGTTCTAAGAAGTTCATGACGGTGGAATTTTATATGACTAATATTAGAATGGTGCATTATTTTCTTGGCATTTAATTTGTTCAATCTGCTTATGGGATTTACATCACACAAAAAAATGTACTCAAGAGATTTTGGGCAAGTTTTAGATGAACAGTTTCAAACTTACCAGCAGTCCCACTAATTTTGGTTCAAAGATCACTAAAGATCTTGGAGGAAGAAGAGTTGACCACACTCTTTACAAGAGCATATTAAGAATCTTGAAGTATTTAATCACCAGAAGGCCTGATATTATGCTTTTTGTAAGTCTTATTAGCTGATACATGGAAAGTCCCAAAGAGATGCATCTTTTAGTTGCAAAGATAATTTTTTGCTAATTGCAAGGAACTACTAATTATAGTTTGTTCAATGTGAAAGGAGAAAATTTAGACCTGGCTGTCTTTACTAACAATGATTATGCTGGAGATTTGGATGATCGGAAGAGTACGTCTGGTTATATTTTTATGATGGGGTCGAGAACAATTTCATGGTCTTCACAAAAACAATAATTTGTGACTTTATAAACTATAGAAGCTGAATTTGAGCAGAAGCATCTTGTGTCTTTCAACCAATTTGGTTGTGTAAGGTTCTTGAAGAAATTAATTTCAGCAAAATGGCTCTACTAGCATTTATTGTGACAACAGTTCAGCAATAAAACTCTCAAAAATGATGCTCAACTTGGGCAAAGTAAACATAATGATGTCCAATTTTATTTCTTAAGGGACCTAAAAAAAGATGGAGTAATGGATCTCATCTTTGGTAGAAGCGAAAATCAAATTGCTAATGTGTTTACTAAAACTCTCAAGTTGGCATCCTTCCTGATGTTCAGAAAATGACTTTGTGTTTTCACTTTGGAAAATCATATTTGAAACATGTTGTCTGTTAAGAGTCTGGAACTTAAATATTCCCTCAATTTTAAAAAATAACCAATCTATGTTGTGGATTTGAATTGTAACCAAAACAGATTTAGTGCACAAAATAAGTACGCTGTGCTTTTTTATTTTTAACAGAGTGGGGTAACGACCGTTTGAAATTGATAGTGCACCTTTTTTGTGCACTATTTTTTTTTTCACATAGTTCATAAAAATAGTGCCTTATTAATTATTTTTTGTATGGTACACTATTTTTGTGCACTATCTATTAATTTTTTTTTTTGCATATTAGTGAAAAGTGAACTTTTTTGTGCACTATTATTTTATTTTTCACATAGTGCACAAAAAGAATTATTATTTATTTAGTGTATAGTGCACTATTATTGTGCACTTACCATTTTTTAGTGCACTATTAATTTTTTTTGTATAGTGCATTATTTTTGTGCACTATCCATTTTTTTTGCAGGTTAGTATAAGTTGTAGTTTTTTATGCACTATCCTTTTTTCCCACAAAGTGGACAAAAATAGTGCACTATTAATTATTTTTTTTATAGTGCACTATTTTTATGCACTATCCATTTAATTTTATTTTTGTGCACTATTCTTTTTTCATATAGTGCACAAAAATAGTGCACTATAACATTATTTTTTAGATGGTTCACTATTTTTATGTGCTATTCATTTAATTTATTTTTTTTGCAGGTTATGGAAAGTGCACTTATTTGTGGACTGTCCTTTTTTTTTTCTTTTCATATAATGCATAAAAATAGTGCACTATTAATTATTTTGTGTATAGTGCACTATTTTTATGCACTATTCATTTAACTTTTTATATAGTGCACTACTTTTTTATGTTTTATCCCTTTTTTATAATGCGCTATTTTTGTGCTTTACTCTTTTAATTTTTCTTTTTTTTTGTCACAGATTATCATATGGTTCGCTATTTTAGTGTACGTTCCTTTTCATTCATATAATGCACTATTTTACTTTAAAATAGTGCACCATATGATAATTTGTAAAAAAAATAAAATAAATGAATAGTACATAAAAATAGTGCACTGTGTGAATAAAAAAGAATAGTGCATAAAAAATAGTGCGCTATGTGAAAAATAATTAATAGTGCACTATTTTTGTGTTCTACGTGAAAAAGAAATAGTCCACAAAAACGTGCATTTTCCATAACCTACAAAAAAAAAGTAAAACTAAATGGATAGTGATAAAAATATGTACTATACAAAATATAATTAATAGTGCACTATGTGAAAAAAGGATAGTGCACAAAAAATAAAATTAAATGCATAGTGCATAAAAATAGTACACTATACAAAAATAATTAATAATGCACTATTTTTGTGCACTATGTGAAAAAAAAGAATAATGCATAAAAAAAGTGTCCTTTCGACTAACCTGCAAAAAAAAGAATAAAATTAAATGGATAGTGCACAAAATTAGTGCACTATACAAAAATTAATTAATAGTGCACTATTATTATGCAATATGTGGAAAAAAAGGATAGTGCACAAAAAAAGTGCACTTTCCATTAAGGGAAAAATGAAAAAATTAAATGGATAGTGCACAAAAATAGTGCACTATACAGAAAATAATTAATAGTGCATTATTTTTGTGCACTATGTTAAAAAAATAGATATTGCCTCAAGCTCAACCAGTTGTCTAAGTATGCCACTGATCAGATGGCTGACCCTAGGTCAAGCATGAATAAGTTCATGGCTGGTGTGTCCCATTTCGTGACTGGAGTGTCTAGATTGGCGGACAAAGAGTGTAGGACTGCTATGTTTATTAGAGACATGGATCTTGCTAGATTGATGATGCATGCTCAGCAGATTGAGGTGGAGAAGTTCAGGGGAAGTGAAAGGGTAAATAAGAAGGCTAGAACAAGGTAGTTTGAGTATGGTAAGACTAGGTCTCAAGGAGAAAATCGGTCGCAGTTTCAAAATCGTTCATCTATGCCAGCTCTATCTTCAGCTAGTGCTTCTACTCCCAGAGGTAGACAGGAGCAGTGGGGTAAGTCTTTGATGTCTAGATCTCAGAACAATATAAGTAGGAGGCCACATTATCCTCCTTATGCTAAGTGTGGTAGGAATCATCCCGGTGAGTGCTTGGCTGGACAGAAGGGTTTTTTCAGTTGTAGTAATTCGGGTCACGAAATTAAAGATTATCCGCATGATAAGCAGAAAAATAGATATGTTCATCCCCAGACCAGGCTACTAGTGCGCTAGATCCTCTTCAGGGCGCATCATCTAGTACCGGTGGCGGTCAGCGCCAAAATTGGCTTTATACTTTACCATCCCACTAGGACCAAGAAGATTCACCAGATGTTGTTATTGCAATGCTCTGTATCTTTCATCTTGATGTTTATGTGTTGTTAGACCCTGGGTCGAGTTTCTCTTATGTGACCCCATTAGTTGCAGTAAATTTTGAGATAAGTTCTGAAAAGATCCCTGAGCCTTTCTTGGTTTCTACCCTAGTAGGTGAGTCAATTGTTGCCAAGAAGATTAATAAAAAATGCCCTATTACTATTCTTCATAAAGTCATGTTAGAAGACCTGATAGAGTTAGATGTGGTTAACTTTGATCTTATTCTTGGTATGGATTGGCTTCATTCCTGTTATGCATCTATAAATTGTCGCACCCGTGTCTTATCTAAAGACAGAAGGTTGATCTCAAAAGAATGTATCTATCATCTTGTTCGAGTTAAAGACACTAAGTTAGAGACTCCAACAATTTAGTCAGTCACTATGGTTAATGAGTTTCTTTATGTTTTTCCTGAAGATCTTCCAGGGCTACCTCCCGATAGAGAGATAGAATTCGGGATTGACCTTCTTCTCGATACTCAACCTATTTCTATCCTTCCTTACCATATGGATCCCACAGAGCTTAAGGAGTTGAAAGGGCAACTCAAAGATCTTCTAGATAAAGGTTTCATAAGGCCTAGTGTTTCTCCATGGGGCGCTCCCATCCTATTCATGCGAAATAAAGATGGTTCTTTGCATATGTACATCGACTATCATCAGTTGAATAAAGTTACAGTAAAAAACAAATATCCTCTTCCTAGAATTGATGAATTATTTGACCAACTCAAAGGTGCTAGTTATTTTTCAAAGATAGACCTTAGATTCGACTATCATCAGCTTAAAGTAAGGGAATGTGATACTTCAAAGACAGCCTTCAAAACCCATTATGGTCATTTTGAGTTTCTAGTCATGTACTTCGGGCTAACCAATTCCCCAGTAGCCTTTATAGACTTGATGAATGGAGTGTTCAAACAATATATGGACATGTTTTTCATAGTCTTTATAGATGATATCCTTGTCTACTCTCGTAGTGAGGAAGATCATGCAGACTATCTCAGAATTGTGTTGCAAACTCTTAGAGATCACCAGTTGTATGCCAAGTTCAGCAAGTGAAAATTTTGGCTAAGGTCAGTAGATTTTCTTGGTCATATTGTTTCCAATGAGGGTATTAAGTTGATCCTCAAAAGACAGAAGATGTAAGAAATTAGCCTAGACCTATCTCTCCGTCAGACATTAGGAGTTTCTTGGGTTTAGCTTCTTATTACATATATTTTATTGAGGGTTTCTCATCCATAGTGTCACCTATCTCTATATTGACCCAAAAGAAATTAAGTTCTAGTGGTTAGATTCCTACGAGAAGAGTTTTCAAGAGTTGAGGACTCGACTCACTTCAGCCCCAGTCCTAGCATTACACGATGGTACGGATGGTTTTGTGGTGTATTATGATGCCTCCAAAGTTGGTTTATGTTATGTGTTGATGCATAGGGGTAAGGTTATAGACTATACCTCTAGACAACTTAATCCTCATGAAAATAATTGCCCAACCCATGATCTTGAATTAGCTGTTACGGTGTCTTCTTTGAAAATCTGGAGACACTACTTGTATGGTGTGCACGTTGATGTGTTCACGGATCACAAAATCTTGCAGTATGTTTTTACTCAAAGGTAGTTGAATCTCCATTAGAGAAGGTGGTTAGAGTTGTTGAAGGATTATGACATGAGCGTGTTGTATCTTCCGGGCAAGGCTAATATAGTGGCAGACACCCTTAGCAGATTATCCATGGGTAGTGTTGGTTATGTGGAAAAACATAAAAAGAGTTGGCTCAAGAAGTTAATGAATTAGCTAGATTGGGTGTTAGGTTGGTTGATTCAGTTGAAGGGAATGTTTGGGTTCAGAGTAGCTCCGAATCTTCCCTAGTTTCAGAAGTGAAAGAGAAATAAGATATGGATTCTAGTTTGGTCAAACTGAAGGAGTCGGTTAAAGACCAAAAGGTAGGGGTTTTCTCCTAAGGGCGAGATGATGTGTTGAGATACCAGAATAGACTGTGTGTACCTTGTGTTGATGATTTGAGGCAGAAAATTATGGAAGAAGCACACGGTGCACGTTATTCTATTCATCCCGGTGCTACCAAGATATACTGTGACTTGTGGGAAATTTATTGGTGGAGTGGAATGAAGAGAGATATAGCAGATTTTGCAGCTAAGTGTGAAACTTGTCAATAGGTTAAGGCAGAGCACCAAAGACATGGTGGTACACTGTAAGAGTTTCAAATCCCTACTTGGAAGTGGGAAGAGGTGAATATGGATTTTATGATTGGTTTATCCCATTCGCGTCGTCATCATGATTTGGACTGGGTTATTGTAGACAGATTGACTAAGTCAGTGCATTTTTTGCTAGTTCATACGTCCTATATAACTGAGGATTATGCTAAGCTGTATATTCGAGAGATGGTTAGATTGCACGGGGTTCCTTTGTCTATTATCTCAGATAGGGGTACTCAGTTTACCTTTCAGTTTTGGAGAGCTTTTCAGAAAGGTCTTGGTATCCAGGTTCATCTTAGTTCAACTTTTTATCCACAGACCGATGGTCAGGCAGAGAGGACCATTCAGACTTTAGAATATATGTTGAGAGATTGTGTCCTTAATTTTAAAGGTATTTGGGATGGGCATTTTCCATTAATTGAGTTCGCTTATAATAACTGTTATCATTCTAGCATTCAGATGGCTCTATTTGAGGCTCTTTATGGGTGAAGGCGTAGGTCGCCAGGTGGTTGGTTTGAAGTTTGTGAGGCCACTTTGATTGGGACTAACATGGTGTTTGAAACTATATAGAAAATTTAGTTGATTAGAGAAAGATTAGAAGCAGCCCAGAGTCATCATAAATCATATGCAAACATGAGAAGAAGAGATCTTGAGAGGTTGATGATCTTGTGTATTTGAAATTTTCACCCATGAAAGGGGTGAAGAGATTTGGAAAAAAGGGGAAGCTTAGTCCCCGCTATATTTGTCCCTTTCACATTTTGAGTCATGTTGGGAAGGTATCGTATGATCTTGAGCTACCCACAGATTTATCCTTAGTTCATTCGGTGTTCCATGTGTCCTTGTTAAAGAAATGCATGGACGATTTAGCATTTGTAGTTCCTCTGAAGGATCTAGATATTCAGAATAGCCTTTCTTATGAAGAAGGTCCAGTAGAAATTCTTGATCATAAGATTCTTAGGCTAAGGAACAAAGAAGTTCCCTTAGTCAAAGTTCTTTAACGAAACCAATACGTTGAGGGTGCTACTTGGGAAGCGGAAGTAGGCATGCGTACCAAGTATCCTCATCTCTTATCTAAGAACTTAGATTCAGCCGAAGGTAATAGTTTTCTTCGTTCAGTTTTTTTCCTCATTCTTAGATTCAGCTATATATTTATTTCCATGAGAATTCATGCACTTTCAGATCAGTTCAGTATCTTATTATATTTGAGATTCAGTTACTCAGTTTATCTTAGCTGTGCATGATAGCTTATAGCCTTAGATTCTGTAATGCCCTGAATCTGGTACTCGGAATACTACACGGTGCTCATGATCCCGAAGGACCATAAGCTAACCCATGACTGATATCTGTACCTATACACTGCATAATATACTGTATAAATGTGGAAATAAAGGCTGAAAGTCCATAAGGTTCAAAGATCTGATAAAACATAACATCTAAAGATATGGTATATCAATACTAAAACAACTGAAATAACTATCTGAACATTCTAGTCTGAAAGCCTCTAAACTATCTGAATAAGGAATTGATGGGGCATGTTCCCAATAACTCCAACTATTGAAATAAATTAATTAATGAGATAATAAAGTAATGGTCATGTACTCGAAGGATGAGGACTAACTGCTAACTCTGACTGCTGAGACTAAAGTACTACTGATGCTTTGGAACTCGTGCTTTTTAACCTATGGTATAAAACACCATAGCACAAATGAGTCAGTACGTTTGAATGTACTGGTATGCATGTGAGGTAGGCTGAATGCAAAGGGTTCACATGCATGAACTGTACTAACTGACTTGATAACATGAACGTAAGAATACATGCATGAATACATAGTAACGGTAACTGAGTTCGTGATAACATCATTACTGAGTCTGAGTACTGATAACATGAGATAGTAATAGTTGTATAACTGAAATAACTGATACTGAGCGACTGTATTTGACAGTTTAGGTTCTGATGGAACTAGCTGAGTTTCGTACTTTTCTGAGTTGACTGTATCTGACAGTCCTAAAATCTGAAGAACTATCTGATTTCTTTTACTAAAACTGAATGACTGTATCTGACAGTCCTGATCTGTAACTAAAACTGTGGGAGGTAATCATCTAACTGACATGCCCCAAAACTGAACTGGTGGGGTCCAACCTATAACCCCAGTTGGAAGGGTGTCAGTACCATGCCACAGGTAAAGACAAGGTGTAAGTAAACCCTCTCTGATAGGGAGCTCTTATGTCAACCCCTCATAGTACGAAAAACTCAAATGAGGTGTATAATCCCTAGACTCGTGGAGTACATCTCAACCTACGCTGGCTACGTAGTTCTGAAATGTTAGGATTGCTTGTAAGGATCACATCCTCTATTGACTGACAGTATGTGTACTTATCCCTAGGTTCACTCAGTGCTGAATCCTATTCCCAACTGAAGAAACACAGAACTGAGTAAACTAAACTGAACTATTACTAATCGTATTGTTTAACTAATTTGAACTGAGTTCACTAAATTCTGTTGACTGATGGAATACTACTGAAATTTGATAATTTACTGAGATTACTGAGTAAGACTGGATTCATACTGAGTTTACTGAGTTTTCCTGAGTCATGTAACTGACTGAATTCTATGATCATGGCTTGACTAAGAATATTGTTAAAACATGACACTGGCTCTAGGCACACAACTAAATTGTCGGGTACAAGTAACCCCAGGACTCGAGAGAAGAAAACTGATAAGGCATGATATTCTTGAATACATGACCAACATCAACAATCCATAATACAATAATTGGAGATATTTCATGGGTATTTGATTATCATAGCTTGGTACGTGAATAGGATATCATGTATACATAGCATGAATAGTATTGTAACGACCTGAGCTGAGGCCCTAGCCGTAATGAGCATCCCGAACCATGAAGGATCGAGCGGCCTTTTCTAGCTAGTAATCATGCTCAATATTCATATGATATAAGAAAATTTGTGAAAAATAATACATAAATGAACCATGGTCAATCTTATAAACTTTGAACAATTAAAAAGGAAATTTTGAATACTCTAAACATGTGACACCCGTCTACGAAATCTCTAACATTACATGATTCATCATAAAACTAAAACAAGACTAGGACAAGGCCCCCAGTCAGACCATAAACTAAATGAATGAAAATGTTTTGTAAACCCAGCCTTCTGGAATAGGGGAGATTCACCAACTGTAAATCTCTGAAACACCACTCTACTGCTTAGCTGGAACTCAGGACTGTGGCTCAAATCCTGAAATATAAGGGTCAATACGGACGTACTGGTACGTAGAGCCATCCAAAAATAAAATATTGATACATAAAGTAAGTGAGAGCATTTCATGAAAAATACATCATCATAAACCATTTGAAAATCCATGGGCATAGTAAATAGGCCTTTAAAAACAGTTCTGTAAATAAACTCAACATCTTTCTCTTAGTTCTGAGCTAGGTGGTACACCCTAGGAGTCTGATAGTCCATGGGCTCTATGAAATCTGCCATTGACTCAACGGGTAAGCCCCCAACCCATGTTTGCTACAAGAGTTGGAGTTTTTGAGTCTGATATGCCACAGGTTACTAGGCCAGCGTATAATACCTCTTGGGGACATAATAACCCGTATCGGCAAAATACGATTTTGGGCAATGAGTTTTCTAAACTCGTGCCTTCTTCGGGTAACCACCTAACATCTCTTAAGCCCATTTTAACCTTTTCTAAACATACGTCTTTCAAAGTTCAAATTCTAAAAATCTAAGTGAAATCTGGCTTTTATTTTGTTCTACGTCTGTTATGGCATCATCTGATTTTGGTTTCATCATACCAATACTTATAAGTCATATGTATTGGCTATATAATAATATACATTAGTACCTTTAATCCAATTTATTCAGTTGACTACCAAAAACATTCAACAATGCTAGAGAGTTCTTCTTATCAAACATATATCAACTATGCAAGGATGCTCTCTTTTCAATATTTCAACAAACATGTGGTGGTTAATTTCTCAAAATAATCATGCAATTGAATAACTCTCAATTTACAAATAAAAAAGGTAACACAATGAGAGAGGAAATGCATTCTTCATTCTCTCAATTCATACTTTAAAATTGAAAACACATTTATACATATACACGAGTAGAGTTCAATATAACGTAAGGCATCAAAACCAAAATCATGCATCAAATGAAGGATTTAAAATACTTACTTTTCTTTGTAATTCAAGTTTTTCATGAAAACATGATTTTTCAATATTCAAAACATTAATATAAAGATTTAACCGTGTCCATGTAGTTAGGAAAGACCTACGTACCTTATGTCATTTAGTTCGAAGATTGGAACTCTAATATTAACCCCTTTCTTGAAATTTTGAACTTAGAGAAAACCCTAGTTTGATCTTTTTCTTGAGAGTGGAGAGTATATGATATCTTGTAAAACCGATAAATGATCGATTCTAACGTGTTTTGGATGATTTAAATCATGTAATGGAAATTTAGGGTGGATAAAATACAAAAATACCCTTTCAGATTCAAATAAAAATTTCTAATTTCATGGGTAACAACCTTGGTTGATAGGTCGTCAACCAAGTGATGACCTATCACCCCAAGTCGTCACTCAAAAGCTGATTTTATGAGTTGCTATCTTGGGTGATGACTTAGGCTTAGGTGATGACCTATTAACTTAAGTCGCCACTTAGAAGATGAAAATAATGGTTAAATTATTTGGGGTGATGACTTAGCTGGTAGGTCATCACTTAGGTGTTGGCCAATCAACTCGGGTCGTCATTTTGTTGACAGACAAACATGTTGAATTAAAATTAGCATAACTTTTTTCTCCGATATTGGATTAAGGTGAAACCAAATGGTTGGAAAGAAGATTCAAGGAAATTTAATTTGATATATAGTTGGTACTATTATTAATTATAGAAAATAAGTTATGGTGGATGGAAATTTACCCAAGTATAGACGTTCACTAAAACTCAATCGATAGGAAAGCTTTCAACTCGTCTTTGAGTTAAGGGACCTCTATGATCTCAATTCATGGTCAAATAGATTAACAAAATACATAATTGATTAAAAAACTAAATTTTCATAGGATTTTTTGGCTTTGGGAACCTTTACGCCTAGGAATTACAATTTACGTTCTAGCCCAAATTGAGGGTTGTTAAAGGTACGCCCTCAACCTATTTGTGAAAATTTCAATGAGAATGATCTTATCACATGTTTAATTGTGTTTTGAACTAAGTAATTGGTAAGTGGTTGGTAAATGGTTTAATGGAAGCCTTGTTGGCCATAAATTGATTTGAATTATAACCTTTGCGGTTTAGTTGGCTAAATGGGTTTGAGTCTCTCAATGTTGAATTGAATTGATGTCTTTGTTTATACAATGGGTTTGAGTCCCAAAGTCAATTAATAATGGTTATGGCATGTTGTACGTTTGCAAGTGGATTGGTATGACGATACCAATAGGATGCCTTTTGTAAGTAATTGGATTAAGAGTTGTGATTATGTAATGAATGTCTTAATTAGGATTTAAAGTGGGATGTGTAGTTGGGCCGTGAAAGCTGAGCCCAAAGGACTTAATACTGGAAATCGCACTATCATGTGCAGATATCTATATGACCGGTAGATTCGAGTCCCGTGAATAAAAACATAAATGGGCGTTTCGAGTCCCTCATATTGCATACATTGATGCTTAGGTTACCTTGATTATGCCGGGAGGTCCGAGTCTCCTGTAAAAGCATATAAAGATATGGATAATCTCTAGTTCGTGCGGCTACACGCATTGGGGCCCAAGCACCTAGGGTAGAGTTGGGCCCATAGAGCCCGTGGGTGTCTTGTTTTATGAAGGTTATGCTACACATCTAAGGTTATGTTTTTTTAAATCCATGCTAAACTCTGTACCCTATCCTTTCATGATACACAGACACATATATATGTATATATTTATGTGTGTGATTACACATGATGTTTTGATGTAACACCTTACACTTTTGAGCTAAAGTTAAACCATCTTTTTTATTTATATAGACCTTAATCCAATGGTTTCTAGTTAAAAATAAGTGTGAATAATATTTCCTTAGTGTTGGAACATCCTTGGAGATGGATATACACCATAAGAATCTCCTAGCCCAAAAGTTTAGTTGAGCACTTTCCTATCGATGGACTTTTAGTTAACGATTTTACTTGGGTCAACTATCAGAAACTATTTATCCTAGGATATAAAGATTCTTGTGGCCTACTACATATCAAATTATATCTTTTCGAGTCTTCTTTCGAACACCACCGACCATTCATCAATTCGAGTCCCGGGTAAAAAGTTATGGGTGTTTGAATAAGGCACTATCCAGACTGTGTGATGGGAAATGAGGTGCCTAGCCTTGCCTTAGGTGATGGGGAATGCATCACCTATCCTAGAATTAGGCGATGTGGCAGGCGTCTCCCAGCTGAGGTTTAGCATTTTAAGGCTCTATTTTTCAGTTAATTCAAGGGAAACAAAGTCTTTCTACATCCCATAATCATCCCTAAACATCTTTACATTAAATTTAAGTCCTTCGATATGTTTTAACATTATCAAATCCCTAGTTCTTCTTCCTAGAACACAAGTAGAGAGAAAACAACTTAGGGTTTGGACATTCAAGCTTAAAGGGGGAATTTCTTCATGAATTCTCTGTCATTAAGGTACGTAGGGCTATCCTAAACTTCTTAGGAATAGTGAAATCTTTTTTAACAAGTTTTAAAGCCATGAAATCATGTATTTGCGAAGGTATTTAAGGACACTTTAATGTATATTCTTTACGAACTCATGTAGATTATGTTGGCTTTAACATAACATGGAATTGAATTATGTTGGCTTGCATGTAAGTATTTTTAGTTTGCAAAGCTAAATTGAGAGCATAAACAATTTAATTCCCCACTCTCGTTAAGATATCCTCTTATTTCACATTTTGTGGATTATGTAATGGCATGTTTATAAACATGAGATAAAGGTATTTAGATTACTTTTGAAGTTGATACTTGTTATGAATAGAGAGAGTGCATGTCCTTGTTTATAAATATTTGATGAGTTAATCAAAATAATTGCATGAATTATTTTGAGAAATTGACCATCATGTGTTGAATTATTGAAAATGGAGAATCTTTGCATAAGTTTGAACATGATTTGGAAATAAGGACTCCCTTGCATTGTTTAAATGTTTTTGGTGGTGAAATGATTGAGTTGGTTGAAATATCTAAAGAAAAACAATACATGGCTTAGAAATATGACTTGCAAATCTTGGTATGATGATACAAAAATAAATAATGCTATGACAGACTCAGAATAGAATAGAATATAGATTTTTATTTAGATTTTTAGAATTAGAGTTTAGAAAAGACTTAAGATAGGCTTAAAGAGAGTTAGGTGGTTACCCAAAGAAGGCACAAGTTTAGATAACTCATTGCCTGAAATCATGTTTTGCCGATACGGGTTTATTATGTCTCAATGAGGGATTATACACTGGTCTAGTGCCCCGTGGTATCTTAAAATTAGAAACTCCAACACTTCAGTAAACTTAGGTTGGGATCTTGGCTTCCAAGTCAAGGAAGAATTCCATATAGTCTGTTGTAGAATTGTAGGGTGTACCACCTAGCTCAGAAGTAAGACAAAGAGTTGAGTCATGATTTACAGAAGTGTTTTGAAGTTTATTGATTTAGCCCATGTATTTTAAAATGTTTTATGCTGACATATTTTTATGAAATGCTCTTACCTATGTTGTATAAAAATATATTTTTTGTTTTTGGATCGTTCTACATACACGTATATTTTGTATTGACCCACTATATTTCAAGATCTGAGGCTCAATCTTGAGGTCTCGCTAATCAGTAGATCGATTGTCAGATGTCTGAAGTTTGTGAGCCTTTCTTGTTTCGGAAGGCTTGGTTTCACTGAAATGGTTTCATTTGGTCCTAGTTCATGGTCTGACCGGGGGCTTTGTCTCAATTTCAGATAGATGCTACTTTCAGTTTAGTAGATACTTCACAGACTTGTGTTAGATAGTTTTGGATCTTATTGAACTTATGTCCATATTGCTTAAATAATATATTAGGATGACCATGATTCCATATTATTTTTTGGTATTTTTATAATATATGAATTATGCTTATGATTGCTAGTTAGAAAAAGGCTCTCGGGCCTTCATGGTTCGAGATGCTCATCGCGGCCAGGGCCTTGGTTCAGGTTGTGACAAATGTGGTATCAAAGAACGGTCCATGGTCCCAGGTTGTCTACAAAGTTTCATTGGGTAGAGTCCTATTTATTGGTTTGTAGAGCGCCACACTTATAAGAATGAAGCTATTAGGTCTTTCAAAATGTCTGTCTTTTCTTCATGATATAGATCACACCATTGTGTTATCCGTATGGAAGTTATCCAAATTCCTTCTTTACATGGATTTTATTAGCTATGTCTTATTGCCGTGATGATTTAAGTGCAGAAGCTTAGGGTCTAAATGATGTGGTCCTTTCTAATTGAGTCATATACGATTATGAAATTGCATAAGGACTTGAGAGGAGACATAATTTCTTTAAAGTGTATTAACTAAAGCTTATACCCCTATCTACATCAATCGTGCATTTGAGCCTGAGGTTGGAGTGAATTTAGTCCCTTTTTCCAAAACCTTTATTGCAGATGTCATACTTAAGGGAAATGATGTATGACAGAATGTTGGAACATTATTTTCCACCCGAGTAGTAGTATATGATAAAGTGTCATAATGTATGAGATATAAGATGGTCCAAAAGTTAGTGATATGAAAACATAATCTTTTAAAAGTCATAATAAGGGTGACTTTTGCATAAAGAAGTTAGTTTTAGTTGTCTAACCCTTTTATTGAGGGATGGTTTGCTCTTTTATAGTGATTGGCTAATGTTGTAGAAAGATTTATAGATTTCATGGTAGTCTGTAGAGGATATGATTGGCTATGATCATTAATTTATTCAAAATAGGGAAGGATCTAAGTATGGATAGTTATGGTATTTTTAAAAATCATTTATAGGTTGTGACTAAAAAGGAGTAGATTAGTTAATAAGTTAAGGATAGAGACTTATTGCTGTCATGGAATTTGAAGATAGTGGCAATGTATGTATGGATAAGTAAATATGATGTGAGAAATTGGATTATGTTAATAGATGGTAATGGGATATACTATAAGATTAAGATTGACTATCTTCATTATGTGACCTTACCCACTTGATTTTTCTTTTCTCTAGTAGTTGTAAATTAGTAGTACATATGAGAAGGTATGCAGTAGATTTTGAGGTGTAGTAGTAATATCGTGGAAAGGATTAACTTATGGGCCATAGTTAAGTGAAATAAGAGACTTACGTTAATATTTCTATTGGATTGATTAGTGTAGTGTATGGCATGCTTTATATGATTGGTGTTGTTAGAAAATAGGCTTGAATTTTAGATGTGGAGTGTAGTTGAAAGAATAATAGCTCAAGATTAATAGTGAATGTTTAGTGGAAAAAAATTATTTTGTTGGCTTTATGTAATGTTTGAAATAACCTAGGTTGGCAACTTGCATTACAAAGAGTGGGAAATGGTGATATATATATATGTAGTCATATAGATTAGTGTTAAAAATGATGAATGGTGGTTGAGTCATTAAGTGGATAAGTGCATAATTATAAAAGAATAAGTTGAACCCCAAGGTTTCATGTTGTTAGATAAGGTTTTATGTGTATAAGTGTCATGTACACATAGTCTATGTTTGCAAGTTTCTTAGTGCAGAAAAGTCTATGGAGTTGTTATATGGTGTTATGTAGAGTTGAATTAAGGAAATATAGGTTGGCAATATGCTCCTTTGGTATAGTTTTAAAAATTTTGTTAAGTTGTAAGTTATGTGATTAGAGGTGTAATGCTAGTAGTCTGAGGATTTGAAGTGAAGTGTTAAGTGTTTAGAAGCATAGATATATTTTCCCATGATGATGTTAGTCATAAGTTGATGACTTTAGGGGTTAGAGGAAGTTATGATTGGTGTTCTTGAAGGGGGATGTCCTAGAAAGAAATTTGTTTGTTTTAATTAAAATTATTTGGAGGAGTTTATGTTCATATGTATGCTGACCCCCATTGTGTTGATAGTTTTAGTTATAGATATGATGATGGGATATGTTCACAAGTCTAGGATTGTCACTTTGATCTAAGGGGGACATGGTGAATTAATGTAGTTCCCAAATTTTCTTTGTGTGGAAAGTTGCGGAGAGGAGTCATGATAAACCAGTTCCTATTCAAGCATACTCCCCCTACTTCAATTTAGGAGATGATTCTGCCAATATTCTATGTCATGTGTTCAAGTCATGCCTATGCCTATGGTTCGAGTTTTCTATGGACGTATGTTCATAATCTGACCTCCAAACTAGAAGCAATAATGTCTCTCAGTAATCTAGTCTTTCATGTATTCAAGCTCTATGTTATGATGCTAATAATCCATAAAGAAATCCATGTCTTATATCATGCTTAGTTCTAAGGGAACTATGCTTTCTATATTTTACCAATTCATTTTATGGCGGGATCAGCCAAAGTGATAAAATTTATTCTAACACATGGCAAATTTTAGTTCTTTAAATGAGGAGAAATCACTACAAGAGATAATCTTTGTGTTAGTTGTTATCTTCAGATTATGTCCCACCTTAAGTAGATAAACAAATATGGGTTATAATTGAGTAATGTTTCTCCCATTCATGATGCTTGTGCTCGGGTCCCTTAATGACCCTCCATATGTTAGTATGATAGTGGTTGTGGAATCATAGGAATGTGTTAGGTAGGGGAGTAGATGTTCTTGATGGTGATTTTTTTTTTTGTGATTTCTTAAGCTAAAGTTATAGGAGAAGGGGAAAAAGGAGATGAACTTTTGTTACATGAAATAGTTAGGAAGGAGATATGTGGCAAATAGCTTTGCGAGAGTGATTGAATTCGCTAGTCTTAGTGGGGGGATCCTTAAAGTGGGGGTAGTAATAATAGGCTTGAATGTGTGATTGATGGAAACACAAACCAATAGGTTATGTGCTTGGAATTCCTTGAACTAAAATCCAAGTGTGTTTGATGGTAGTGATAAGGTGAAGTAATTTTGTTAATTGAATGTAAAGTACAGGGTCCAATAGATTAAGCTAGCACCTCTTTTCTCAGAGTTAGGCTTCAACATAGAAGCATTTTGTAGTGGGACACAAACTATTTTGGTTAGAAGTGCTCTGAGAGAATTGTATGTTGGAAATGATGTTGTATGTTATTTGTTGTTTGGGGGCATAGTTGAGTAGTGTCTCTAGGTTTTAGGTTTATTCGTTGTATCTTGTAAGGTAGAGAATGCTTCTGTTTCTTATTTTCCACAAAATCTTATTTCATGATTAGTACCATTGTATATCAAGCCTTTGATCACCAAATAAACTTATACCATATGATGTGATGATTATGACCCCAAAACCTCATGTGCAATGTCATCTCTATGTCAATTCTTATTATCTCACACTTCGTTCTAACACCTTTCACTAGGGGTTATGATGAAGCTCTTTGATGCCTTTGCATATTTTGTTGAGGAAAAATGTTCAATGCGAGGTTACGTTCCTTATTCAATACTTTTAAAGCTTCAAAAAGTCCCTACCCATCATTTGGGGACGAATGATCCTAAGGGGGAGATAATGTAACACCCCGCACTTTCGGGCTAAATTTAAGACGTCTTTCCAATTTATATACACCCGAATCCAATGATTTCTAGTTAAAAATAAGTGCGATTAATATTTCCTTAGTTTGGGAACATCCTTGGATATGAATATACACCATAAAAATATCCAAGCCCAAAAGTTTAGCTGAGCACTTTCCTATCGATGGACTTTTAGTTGAGGATTTTACTTGCGTCAACTTCCAACGACTGTTCCTAGGATATAAATACTCATGTGGCCTAATATGTATCAAATTAATGCCCTTTGAGTATTTTTTCCAATTCCACCGACAGATCGTTGATTTGAGTCCGGGGGTAAAATATTATGAGTGTTTGAATGAGGCACTGTCCAGGCTGTGTGATGGGGCATACGACGCCCAGCTTTTCCTTAGGAAATGATGTATGCATTTCCCAGCCTTCCCTTAGGCGATGGGGCAGGCACCACCCAGTCGAGGTTTAGCAGTTTAAGGCTCCATTTTTGAGCTAATTCAAGGGTACCAAAGTCTTTTTATATCCCATAACCGTCCCTAAACATGTTTTCATGAAATTTAAGTCCCTAAATACATTTTAACATTATCCAATCCGTAGTTAATTTTCCTAAAACATAAGAAGAGAGAAAATAACTTAAGGTTTGGACATTCAAGCTTAAAGCGGTAATTTCTTTGCGAACTCTTTATCATTAAGGTACGTGGGGATATCCTAAACTTCTTGGTCATAGTGATATTATTTTTAGCAAGTTTTAAATCCATTAAATGATGTATATGCCAAGGTATTTGAGGACACTTTAATGTATATTCTTTATGAACCTATGTAGATGACATAACATTTTGGACTTTAGGCCTTACTATGTAATTGAATTATGTTGGATTGCATGTAAGTATTTTCTGTTTGAAAAGTTGAATTGAGAGCATGAACGATTTAATTCCCCTCTCTCGCTATGATATCCTTTTTTTTCACATGTTGTGGATTATGTAATGGCATCTTTATAAACATGATATAAAGGTTTTTAGATTGCTTTCGAAGTTGATACTTGTTATGAGTTAAAGAGAGGGTGTGTCATTGTTTATAAATATTTGATGAGTTAATCGAAAGAATTGCAGGAACTGTTTTGAGAAATTGACCATCATGTATTGAATTATTGAAAAGGGAGAATCATTGCATAAGTTTGACAGATTTTGGAAATTAGGACTCCCTTGCATTGTTTAAATGTTTTTGGTGGTGAAATGATTGAGTTGGTTGAAAAATCTAAAGCAGAACATTACATGGCTTAGATATATGACTTGAAAGTCTTGGTACAACGATACCAAAACAAATAGTGAAATGACAAACTCAGTATAGAACAAAATACACATTTTTATTCAGATTTTTAGAATTAGATTTCAGAAAGATTCATGTTTCGAAAAGACTAAAAACGAGCTTAAAAAGAGTTAGGTGGTTAACCAAAGAAGTCACGAGTTCAGATAACTCATTGCCCAAAATTGAGTTTTCCTGATATGGGTTTATTATGTCTGAAAGAGGCATTATACGCTGGTCTAGTTCCTAGTGGTGTATCAGAAACTCCAACCCTTGCAGTAAACTTGGGTTGGGGGATTGGCCGCCGAGTCAAAGGCAGATTCCATATAGCTCGTGCGATTATATAATTGTAGGGTGTACTACCTAGCTCAAAGTAAGACAAAAAGTTGAGTCATGATTTACAGAAGTGTTTTGAAGCTTATTGATTATGCCCATTTATTTTTAAATATTTTATGCTGACATGTTTTTATGAAATTCTCTCACCTATGTTGTATAAAAAATATATTTGTTGTTTTTGGATCATTCTAGGTAACCACTATATTTTGTATTGTCCCCCTATATTTTAGGATCTAAGGCTCATTCCCGGGGTCCCGCTAATCTGTAGATCAATTATCAGACGTCTGAAGTTGGAGAGCCTCCCTTATTTCGAAAGTCTTGATTTCACTAAAATGGTTTCGTTTGGTCCTTGACCTGTCCCGATTTCAAACAAATGCTACTTTCAGTTTAGTAGAGATTTCACAGACTTGTTTTAGATAGTTTTGGATTTTATTAAACTTATGTCTGTATTTATTAAATGATATATTAGGATGACCATGATTCCATTTTTTTTTTGGTAGTTTTATAGTATATGAATTATGTTTATGATTGCCAGTTAGAAAAGGGTTGTCTAACTTTGAGCTATAGAGTCTAAGGTCTTAGCTTCCTCTAATTCTTGTTTGCTTGTTTTTTTAAAATCATGCCTCCCCAATGATCTGAAGCTCGTGGAGACTCCGTTGTTCCACTTGGGGACATTATTGATTGGACACACCTTACTTATATGGTTCAGATTCGGTCTAATGGTCCAGTTCCTGATTGTCCTCCTAGAGTTCCACTGATTCCCTCGAGTCCTCTTCGATCTCCTTAGATAGATACGACGAATGTTGAGTTTCATCTATCTATCCATATCTTGTCTCAGTTGGTAGCTTCTCATTCTGAGAATGGTGCTTCTATTACTCCATCTTATGAGGCCACAAGGGTTGATTAAATTATGAGGTTGATTCCTCCAACTTTTACTGGTGTAATGTTGAGGAGGATCCTCAAGATTTTATTGATGATATGGAGAAGATCTTCTAGATTATGCATCCATTAGATGATGAAGGTGTGGAGTTTTTTGCGTACCAATTAAAGGATGTGGCGTACTAGCGGTACGAAGAGTGGGAATAGTCTAGAGGCGGTGATGGTGACTCTACATTGTGTGATGACTTTTCTAGTGCTTTTTTGGACCACTTCTTTTCTTAAGAGTTAAGGGAGGCCAAAAGTGGAAGAATTTACGAATTTGAGACAAGTTAGGATGATGGTCAAGGAGTATGCCTTGAAATTCCATTAGTTGTCCAGGTATGCTCCTAAGTTGGTATCTAGTATAAGAGCTAGAATGCGTAAGTTTGCTTTTGGGATATCCTGTGAGTTGATTCTTTAGAGTATGGCTGCCTTGTTAAACAAGGATATGGATATTTTTGTGGTTTATATGCAATAGGTTTAGGAAGAAAAGATGAAGCAGGCTGAGAGTGGTAAGAGCCAGAGTGAGAGATTTAGGTTTTCACCAGCAACAAAGTGGTAGAGATGGGGAAAATGGCCTAAGTAGAAGAGGGGGAGTTCTGTTTCTTTCTCTACGGCTAGTAATACTTACCCAAAGCCTTTGGGTGATCATTTATCTTAGCATGGTGGAGGATATTAGGCATAGGGTTGCATTAATCAGGTTGGTGTGGCCCAGTTAGCTCCATCATATCCTCCTTGCAGATATTGTGGTTAGTCGCACCATGGCCAATGTGAGAAGTGGAGTAACAAATGTTTTAATTATGGAAAGATTGACCAACTGTAATGTGATTGACCTTCTAGGGTTTCCACTGGGGCTAATAAGGTTCTTGTTTCCTCTTTATCAGCTCCTGCACCAAAGGGTACTGCTTCTGCTTCTGGTACCAACACTGGTCGAAATCGTTTATATGATCTTGCTTCTCATTAGGACTCTGATTCATCTCCCGATGTCGTTAATGGTATATTCATAATATTTTCCTATGATATGTACAATTTATTTGATTCAGAGTCCACTCTTTCTTATGTGACCCCATTTATGGCGATGTATTTTGGTTTAGGTCCTGAGTGCATTTCGGACCCTTTTTCTGTGTCTACCCTCGTTGGTGACTATGTGGTTGCTAAAAGAGTATATAAGGGTTGTGTTGTATTTGATGGTGGTCGGGATATTTTGGTGGATCTATTTGAATTAGACATGGTTGATTTTGATGTCATATTGGGGATGGATTGGCTACACTCCTACTATGCTTATTTAGACTATTGGACCCGAAAGGTCATCTTTAAATTCCCAAATGAGCCGGTTATTGAGTGGGAGGATATTTACCTAGATCCTAAGGGGAAGTTCATATCATATCTTAGAGCTCTAAAATTAATCTTAATGGGATATATCTATCACCTGGTCTAGGTTTAAGATTGTAACTCGGAGGGTCCTTCTTTACATTCTATTCCTGTGGTAAATGAGTTTCTTAAAGTCTTTCCTGATGATCTACCCGATGTCCCTCTTGATCGGGAGATTGATTTTGGTATTGATCTTGTATTGGTAAATCATCTTATTTATTTACCCCCATATAGAATGGCCCCAACTGAGTTAAGGAGCTTAAGGAGCAATTAAGAGAGACAATAGTTTCATCTGTCCTAGTGGTTCTCCGTGGGGTGCACCGTAGTTATTAATGCATAAGAAGGATGGTTCCCTACGGATGTTCATTGATTACCAGTAGTTGAATAAGGTGACTGTAAATAATAAGTACCCTATTTCAAAGATAGATAATTTGTTTGATCAGCTCCAGGGTGCTAAGTTCTTCTCTAAGATCGATCTTCGATTCGGGTAACATCAGTTAAAGATTAGGGAGGTGGATATCCCTAAGACAACTTTCATACCTGGTATGGACATTTTGTATTCTTAGTGATGTCGTTTGGCTTAACCAGTTCCACTGTGGCATTTATGGACTTGATTAATAGGGTCTTCCATTAGTTTTTGGATTTGTTCGTAATTGTCTTCATGGATGATATTTTGGTTTACTCAAAGAGTGAGGAGGTCCCGGTGAGGATCTTGGATCGGCAAGTTGGTCAGTTGCGAAAAAAAGACTTGGCTTCGGTAAAGGTTCTATGGCAGAACCAAAAGTCCGAGATAGATACTTGGGAAGCGGAGGAGGACATGAAGCCCAAGTATCCGTTCCTATTCCCTATTCCAGAAATTTGTGCTTGAGGTATGTGTTGATCTTAGCATCTTTGTTTTTTGACTTTGTTAAAGGTAAGATTGATTTCCTTAGTATCTTTGTTTTCTAACTTGATTAAAGGTAAGATTAGAGAAATGTGGACTATAAATCCTGCTTGTATTTCCTTGTCCCATCATTTGAGGACGAATGATCCTACGTTGGGGAGACTGAAATGCCCCAAAATTTGGCCCTTGAAAATTTCTCGAGTCTTGAAATTTTTGTTCATCATACGACTCACCACAAGTCATATGGTGTGGTGATAATTCTAGGGACCCTAGTCATATGTTGGTCAGTGTGTTGCTAGCCAAGTTCTGTCCTAGCTACGAGAGACTTCATATGAGTCGTATGGTCTTATGATGAGAGGTTTAATGTCAAATCATATGTTTTCCAGTGTCTAGCCCTTGGTGTTCTGTGTTGGTCATGACTAGACCATACGAATTGTATAGTCTAGTGACCAGTTGGGCAAGGGAGTTGTATTTTGGACAGAGTGTGGTATCCTACTTTCTGTTCTAGTGACGACTTAATTATACCAGTCGTATGATATGGTGACGAGTTGGAGGGTAAACTCATACCCACCTACGAGTCTTCTGCAACTTTTACGTTGAGGGTATTTTGGGCATTTTCCTTCCAAAACCTTAAGATCCCATGTCTTATAACACTTGTTGGGCATTCATTCTTTACTTAGCAAGATTTAAAATACTCTCTGAAAAAATTTTCAAGAAAGATTGGGCTAGGGTTTCTTCAAGGTGGTCATCTAGAGGCTTAAAGATCAAAATCTCAACATTAATCTTTGTACCTCAGGCATATGACTCTTCCTTTCTGTCACGACCCGAGCCGTCGCCCTGGCCACAACGAGCATCCTGATTTATGAAGGCCCGAGCGCCCTTTTCTATCTGGAAATCATATGCACATTCATTTAATATGAAGGGAAAATACGGAATCATGGTCAACATTTGTTTCAAACTGCTCAACACTGAAAGGAGTTCACAAAGATCAACAACATCTAACTTTAGTCTGCGAAATCTCTACTGACTGAAAATAACCTCTGTCTGAAGACTGGGACAAGGCCCCCTGTCGGACCATAAATAAAAATAAAATCACAATGACTTTTACATTAGGCCTTCTGGAATAAAGGAGGCTCACCAACTTCAAATCTCTGACCAATCAAACTATGGATTAGCGGGACCCCGAGATTATGTCTTAGATCCTGAAATATAGGGGTTCAGTACAGATGTACTGGTACACAGACAAATCTAAAATAATGCATTTATATATAACATAAGTGAGAACAATTCATAAAACCCTTTTACGCATAATATATGAAAACACATGGGCACACTTTAAAAACTTTGTAAGATTTCTTTGAATCCACGACTCACGCTTTATCTTACTTTTTAGCTAGATGGTACACCATACATTCTGTAATTCCAGGGGCTATATGAAATCCACCCTTGACTCGATGGTCAATCCTTCAATTCAAGTTTGCCGCAAGGATTGGAGTAACAGTAAGGGGAGACACACAAGACCACACAACATGATATCCCCAATAAAATCAACATGTCATCGTAGTACACAAAACAACAAAGCATGGATCCTAACCATAGTCCCAAATTGGGACGACATGAATCAAGGTACACAAGACCACACAACATGGTACCATAACCCCGTGTCGGTAAATCACAGTTTCTAGTATTGATTCTTTCAACTCGTACTTTCTTCTGGTAACCATCTAATTCTCTTTAAGACCATTTTTAACCTTTTCTAAAAATGCATATTTCTTAATTCAAAATCTGAGTAAGATCTGTATTTTTAGTCAGTTCTGAATCTACTATGGCATTATTCTATTTGGTATCGTCATACCAAGACTTGCAAGTCATATCTTTAAGCCATAAAATATCAAGTTCATGTCTCTTCATTCAAAACATAAACTTTGGACCACTATATCATTCAAACAGTTCAAGAGAATTAATATTTCAAAACATATGTAAGATTATGCAAAGACTCTTTCCTTTCAATATTTCAACAAACATGTGGTTGTCAAGTATTTTGTAACAAACCATGAAATCTCTTTGAATCATCACTTTTCATTTATACTAGAAAGAATCACCCTCTGTTCAGTTCGTATCAAAATTCAAGACTTAAAAATAGTAACGACATTTGAATTAGGCTTCTCAATAAGCAATTGAATAATACACAACATATGAAAACAAGGGATTTTATAGCAAAAGAGGGATTATAATTCTTAATGCTCTCAATTGAAGTTTCAACACAAACCACATGCATAAATACATATATATATTTAGAACAAAATCGATTTTAAGGGGGAAGGCCTCAAGAACAAATCATGGATATCAAGAAGGATTCACAATACATAATTGTAAATGTAAATTCAAGACCCTTTTGTAAATTAATGATTTCTCAACATTTAAACATAAGTAAAATGATTTCACCATGCCCATGTAGTTTAGAAAAACCCCATGTACCTTACCTTACTTAGTTTAAAGAGTAGAACTCAAATCTTCATTTGTTTCTTGGAAATCTTGGACTTAAACGTTACTTCTTCTTGATTTCTTATTCTGAGAGGAAACCCTAGTTTGATCTTGTTTTTAGAGTGAAGATAGTAATTTTGATATTGTATAACTGATAATTATGGATTAATAATGCTTAAGATGTGATTTAATTCGCATGATAGGTTTTTGGAGTGACGGAAAAACCAAATACCCCTACGGAAATTCAAAAAGTTGCATAATTACATTATTTGATGACCAAGGTTTATGGGCCGTCACTCAGGTGATAGGCCATCACCTAGGTCTTTACTTTTATGATAGTTTTTACCACTCACTGTCTTAGGCTGACGACTAGGGCCCCCATAAAGGTATATACAAATATGGATATGCTCTGGTTCGTGTGACTACACGGACTAGGGCCCTTCTACCTAGGGGAGAGTTGGGCCCATATAGCCTGTGGATTCCTTATTTTATGACGGTTATGCTACATAGCCCAGGTTAATGTTTTTAAATGCATGCTAAACCGGATTCTCTATCCCCTCATGATATATATATATATGTATGTGATTGTATATGATGATTTGACTTGGTTTTGAGTGATGTCATTATTTAATTCCTCTATCACTAAGTTATATTCTAGTGTTCCAACCACTAACTGTCTCCAGATATTGTATCCTCACGTGATGAAGGAACGAAAACTTCTTCTACTTTTCCTGTATAGTGATCATATGCTCGAGTTAGTTCATGAGTTGACATGAAGTGGTGAGATTCCATACTTTGGAAGGCTTCATTTCATGGTCCTTGCCTTCTATGTCTTAGACCTTGTTTAGATTTTATTTTTTTGCAACCATTGGGGGCATGTCCTGACATTTTAGTGAGATTGGATTTTTTTAGGCTTTATTGGATTACTGTGGCCTTGGTTGGTTCAGTTAGATATTTATAGATGAAAAATTATTCGGTTGCCAGTGGTTGGTAAGAACTTGTCATTGAACTATTATTAGTTTCATTATATGTTGTCTTGTTATAAGTTTAGAATTTATTCAACACTTAGGTTGTTTAGCTGACTAGGTTAGGTGAAAGGGGTGATCTTTGGTGCATGCGGGATTTGAGATACCCGTCATAGCCTGGCGCTATTTTAATTCATGACAAAGTTTATATTAGAGGCTAGGTTTATGGTCAATTAGAAGTTCATAAAACAGTGTCAAATAGAGTCTCTTTTATTCGTATGTAGCGCACCACACTTATAAGAGAGAGGCTAAAGACATGTAGGAATGTTTCCTTTCCTTATTGTCTTACATTTAGCTATAATAGGTAAGGTCTTAGATTTCTCTAATTACCATTTGCTTACTTTTTCAAATCAAGCCTCTCCGATGATCTAAAGCTCATTGAGACTTCTTTGTTACACTTGTGGACACTGCTGATAGAAAACACCATGCTTATAGGGTTTAGACCCGATCTAGGGATCCAGTTCTTGATTGTCCTCCTATAGCTCCACCAATTCCCTCCAGCCCTCTTCGAGCACCTTTGGCAGATGTGAGGCTATAAGGGTTGGACAATTCATGAGGTTGAGTCCTCCAACTTCTACCGGTGTAAGGTTGAGGAGGATTCTCAAGATATAATTGATGACACGGAGAATCTCTTCAAGATTATGCAAGTGTTGGATATTGAAGGTATAGAGTTTACTTCCTGCCAATTGAAGGATGCAACATACCAGTGGTTCAATGAGTGGGAGATATCTAGTGGAGGTGATGCTAACTTTTCATTATGAGATGACTTTTAAAGTGCCTTTTTGGACAACTTCTTTCCTCCAGAATTGAGGGAGGCAAAAGAAGAAGAATTTTTGAATCTGAGATAAGGTAGGATATCGATCAAGGAGTATGCCTTGAAATTCTATCAGTTATTAAGGTATGGTGCTAATTTAGTATCTAGCATGAGAGCTAGAATACATAAGTTTTCTTTCGGGTTGTCCTATGAGTGGATTTTAGAGAGTAAGGTTGCCTTATTGAACCAAGATATAGATATTTCTCAGCCCGTAGTTTATATATAATAGGTTGAGAAAGAAAAAAAGAAGTAGGTTAAGAGTGGTGAGAGATAGAGTAAGAGATTTAGGTTTTTTGATCAAGGTGGAGGTAAGTAGCAGAGTGCTAGAGATGGGGAAAGTGGCCTAAGAAGAAGTGATGGAGTTCTATTTATTTCTCTATGGCTAGTACTCATTACCTGAAGCCATCGGGTGATCATTTCTCTCACCATGGTAGAGATCATAGGGTATAGGGTTCCCAATATGAGGCTGGTGGAGCCCAGTATGCTCTATCATACCATCCTTGCAGATTTTTAGTCAGCAGCACTATGGCCAATGGGAGAAGAGGGAACCAATGCCTTGTATTATGGTCAGATTGGCAATATGTAAAGTTATTGAAATTCTAGGGTTGGCTCTATGGACAATAAGGTTCCTATCATGATCCAAAGGGTGCTTCTTCTGCTTTTGGTACTGGCACTGGCCAAAATCTCTTATATGTTTTTGCTTCGTGTTAGGACACCTTGGCATCTCCCAACATTATTACTAGTATTTTTAAGCATTTTCCCCATGATTTTTTCTATTGTTTTATTTGGGGTCCACTCTTTCTTATGTGACCTCATTTATGGTTGTGCATTTTGGTTTTGGTCCTGAGTGTATTTCAGATCCTTTTGCCGTGTCTACCTCGGTGGGTGACTCTATGATTACTAAAAGAGTCTATAGTGGTTGTGTTGTATCTGTTGGTGGTCGGGAAACTTTGGTGGATCTATTTGAATTAGATATTGTTTATTTTGAGGTTATATTGGGGATGGATTGGCTACACTCCTACTATGCTTATTTAGACTATTAGACCCATAAAGTCATTTTAAATTCCCAAATGAGTTGGTTATGGAGTGGTAGGATGTATCAATATTTCCCAAGGGGAGGTTCATATTATATTTCAGAGATCGAAAATTGATCTCCAAGGCATTTCTCTATCATCTGGTCTGGGTTAAAGATTCTAACTCGTAGGGTCCTTTATTTTTTATTCCTACGATAATTGAGTTTCTTGAAGTCTTCCCTGATGATCTAGATGGTGTCCTTTCTAATAGGGAGATTGATTTTGGTATTGAACTTGTCCCAAATTTTCATCCAGTTTCCTTTCCCCTATAAAGGAGCTTACAGAGCAATTAAGGGATCTCTTAGACAAGGGTTTCATTCATCCTAGTATGTCTCCATGTGGTACATAATACGGGATGAATGGGCATCTTAACTTTTGATGACATCTTTGGAGTCCAACACATAGAAGCTCAGTACTTTTTTACCTCGAGGATACAAGAACATGCATGAAGGACCAATTTTGAGCCTACCATTAAGCATACAATACATAAATGTTGTGAGTGGAAGATTGATTGGAGAATTAAATAATTGAGGACTCACGTCTTTGAATACATAATGGCTCAGGGTTTTGGAGTGATCTTCATTGAGGACATTTTGGTCACTTCACTTTGCCCAAAATGCACTCCATGGCCGCCCCTATCATTAAGGGTAGTGTAGTCATTTTGTCTCATTTTTAATATACTATAAATAGGACATTTTAGGTCTTCTCTTATTAGTTTTTTAATGATTAAACTATGAGACATTGAAAATCCTCTCTCTTGAGAGTAGACTACCTTAGTGTAGTTCATAGTTAGGGCTTGGATTAACTGTTGTAGTTTAGGGATTGGAAAAACCAATATTATTCTTTTCTTGGAAACGGTTGATTTTGTAGTGAGTTGAGTCTCTTGGCGATTTTTGTAAGAGTGTGGTTTTGTTGTTACATTCATTAGGGTTTTTTGAGTTTAATATACTCTTTAGTTCCTAATCTTTGTAATAATCTATGTCTAACTATCAATCTTTACTTTTCTTGCAATTGTGTTAGTATTTGTATCTTGTAATCCTTTGTTCTTATAAAATCCGAATCTTGTGTGCATTGTGTATATATTGTTCTTGTTTTATTGTTTCTGTTTTTTTGTTAAAACACCTTGTAAAATCGTGATACTTGTGTTGTTGTTGTTGGCCGAAACTAGCACTCAAAGGGGTCCTCAGGTTGCTCTCCATTTGAGGACTACTTTGGAGGCTGTTTTTGAGCCTTCCATGGTATTTCTTGTATCATTTGGAATTAAATCATGGCTTGATATTGTTCCCACAAGATCAATCTTGGGCTCATAAACTTGAAAATAAAAAAAAGGTGTTAGAAAACTAAAAATCAAAAAGAAGCAAATCTGTCCATTTTTGTGTGTTGGCCAAAATTGTGTTGTTGTAGTTGTCTTGGCCGAGAATAGTGTCTAGATTTAGGTCTGTTTTTGTTTGTCTTAGTAGTTTCTTGTGTTACATATTGTTCACTAACACTTATTGAGTCTAACTCCAAGATTTGAGTTCTTGACAAGTTGTTATTGAAGGTTGGGCGGTTAGGAAGTTGTTGTTCTTATTGTTCTTGAAGTGGTGTTCTACAAAAGGTGATGTTTAAGTTTTGAAAGAGAAAAGATTGATAAGACTTTGTGTTTGTCTTGGAAACACTTTCAAGACAACACCAAAGTAGAAAAAGAAAAAGAGGTGTTCAGAAAGTATAGTTACCAAAAGGGAGTAACAACACTTTTCAAGAATATACAAAAGAGGAAAGAGACAAGGCTACTCCAAAAAGATGTTTTACCAAAAGAGTGGAAGTTGGTGAAAAGTTGATAGAAGACTTTTTTACTCTTGAATAGAGTTTCTACAATCTTGTCCACCTACATTATAACTAAATTTTGTTCATCAAATGAGTGAGATTGAACAACTAAAGTCTTGAACTATTATTCTTCAATTTCAACAACAATAAACAAAGGCCAATCATTGTAGGCCACATCATCAACAAGACTCAAGTTCTTGGAACTCCTAGTTTCTTTTGTCTTCATTAGTTTCAATTCATTGACTCCTATACTACTTGGAAACTAGTAAGAATCTACTAAGTAGTAAATTAGTTTTTGAATATGTTTATTCGTGTTTGCATTATTTGTGTACTTTTCTCATTTTTAACTTGTAGTAACTTCTTTGTTTCAAGTTCTTAAGTAAATTATATTTTTGTGTCTTGAGCAGATAAAATAAGAATCCATTCCAACCTCCAAGTAGAATTTAGAAACTATTGACTATTGGAGTATAAGCAACTTTAATATTCATCGCTCCAATTGTGAGAATCACAAAAGTGAGTGTATACGAGTGTTGGTGAGAAGCTTTTACTACTAATCTTGTTTGTTCATTATGTAGGTACAAAGGTGATATAAGGGAAACATGTCTTCTATAAACAGAGATTATTCTGACTTTGATATGGGATACTATGATTGTAGTGAGGTTTTTTATGGCTACGAATTTGAGGGTGATTGTAGAGGCTATGAAAATATCCATGATCAAAACTATGGAAGATTTGAGAGTTATGGTTTTGAGGGACAAAATAAGGTGAATGAAGTTCCTAGTGCTTGTGGTGAATATGGAGATGTTGTGGGACCTCATGATAAATCTTATGATGAGGTTGGGGCATGTGAGAAGTTTTACACTTATCACTTTGAACATAGATTTGGTGTTAGGTATAACCCTTTCGTTCGCAAATATTATGAGAGGTATATGAGAGTACACGTGAGGAGTTTGAAGATTCATATTCTTCACCTTATAGTACTTCTTATCAAGGTCGATATAGTGTAAATGGTTATACTAGCTTTAGTGGAGGTTGTCCACCAAGAAAAGAAGGGTATGAATCTCCAAAAACGAGGGGTACTCGTGTGCCTAACAATGTTGATCTGAGAAGGAGTGTGCACTCCAGAAAGGTAACCATTTGTGGGATACTGGGCTGCCTCATTGTGTTAAATGTTAGATACTATAGAAACTACATCCTTCCATAGTTGACTACATGGGGTTGTTTTGCGAGCCTCTACTTGTTCCATACTTGTTGGACGGGATTAAGGTTTCTGAGAGGGTTAAGTTGTCTTCATCCAATTTGAATACCATGAGGAGGTGTGGTGTGATATTCTTTCATTGACATACGGTCATGTATGCTTAGGTGGTGATTGGATTTCACAACATAGAGTTCTAAATATGCAAAATTAGCCTAATATTGTAAGAGATCGGCGGGGAAATCACCTCGTAACATACATGCTTCCCGAGCCGCAAAGAGAAGTGAATACTTACTCCAATCTGAATACTTATGAGAGACAAAAGATTAAGAGGAGTAAGGGTGTGAAATGTGGTGATACGATAGTGGAAAAATAAGAGGTTGTGTGGAGCAAAGTGAGGGGATTTCCACCAAACCAAGCTAACATTGTTTGTCCTTCTATTTCTATGGACATTTGTATAGGTACTGACATGGAAAGTGAGGGAGAGCAATGCCGAAGGGAATTTTCTGCCAAAACTTGTGGAGGACTTTCACAACACGATAAAGGGCAATCGACTCAAGAACTTTAAGGTAAAATAGATAACTGTTACACTTTTGTGAAAGTGAATGATAATTGTGTGGCTAGTAGCCCATTGAGTGTGAGTAGTATCTTAATTACTTGTGAGACTAATGATTCTTTGCCTCTTGTGGATGATGTACATGTTGTGAGTGTTTATACACTAGTTGGTCCTATTGATGACCAAATTGACATTTCTTGTAAGATCTATTTATGTCCCTATATTATTGAAGCCTATATGTTAACGGAAATATATCAACATTTCTAATTTGTATTGATCAAATTATTTGTGAAAATTGTCCAACACTCTAGTATGTGTGTGATGTGATTAATAGAACACAAGTTATTGAAGTACTTGAACATGTTGGTCAACAAAAAAGGAGTGAACCCAAGAGCTGTTCTTGGGACAATCTTGTGCTTGAAATCCCTTTGAAACTTGATATTTATCTTTTAGAGAGTGATGAATGTGTTTGTTCTGAATCTGCCCGTGAAATAACTAATGTTCTCTTTAGGTATAATGTCTTATTTGAAGATGATATAAGAATTCCTAATAGACCTAGTGGTGAAAATGATGGAATAGCTTGCCTTGGAAGTTATAGCCTATAAGTTAACCCACTAAGTTTTTTCAACGTTCTTCCTTAAGATAGAAATCTCTTCTTGGAAAATGAGATTACTCTTAAGGGAAAGGAATGTGTGGTCTTGGAAACTACTTTTCCTTTTACTTTGTGTGACTTTATTGTTGAGAAAACTCATGGTGATGATTGGGAAAATAGTAGCGAGTACACGCATAAGGGAACATTAGTAGAAGCCAACTTGAGTGATACCTTTCTCTACTCTCTATTTTCATTGTAAGAAATATATGCTATTGTAACGATTATGTCGTTTAGTTTGGGTGGAGACCACGGGAAATGGGAGTGTTGTCTAGACCCGTATCATTGTCCATTTTTCCCCTTTGAACCCGATTCAAAATGTAGAAATGGTGATGTTGGTTCACCCAACTTATTTCTTGGTCTATATGACAAGCAAAGTGTCACTCTTGGTGAATCCCATAACCAAATACTTCATACATCTTTCATTGAGTAATATTTCGTTCAAAAGATCCTTGGTTATATTTCAAATATGTGCAACATTGGCATGTTGAGATGATTTGTTGTGCAAATCCTAACCCTCATTCCATGAGGAGTTTGTATTTGTTTGTCCTCTCTTCGGTTTTGCAAGGTTTGGATTCAAGGTCGAATTCCTTTCAAGAAGAAGAGGATGATACGAGAAGAATGACCATCATATTTTTTGATGACATCTTTGGAGGCAAACACATAGAGGCTCAAGACTTGGTCATCTCGAGGATACAATAACATACATGGATGACCCGTTTTGAGCCTACTATTGAGCATGCCACACATCAAAACTGTGAGTGAAATATTGCTTTGAGTATTGAAGACATGAGGACTCACGACTTTGGACACTTAATGGCTCACGGTTGGATTCATATTCATTGAGGACATTTTGGTCACTTCACTTTGCCCAAAATGCACCACATGGCTACCCTTATCATTAAGGGTAGTGTAGTTATTTTGTCTCCTTTTGTAATATATTATAAATAGGACATTTTAGGTCTTATCTTATTAGTTCTTTAGTGATGAATATATCAGACATTGAAAATCCTCTGTATTGAGAGTAGACCACCTTAGTGTGGTTTTTAGTTAGGGATTAGATTAGCCATTATAGTTTAGGGCTTGGAAAAGGCAATATTGTTCTTTGCTTGGAAACAGTGGATCTTGAGTGATTTAATTCCCTTGGAGGTCACTGTAAGAGTGTGGTGTTGTTATTACATTCATTAGGGTTTTTTGAGTTTAATATACTCTTTAGCTCCTAATCTTTGTCATAAACTATATCTCACTATCTATCTTTACCTTTCTTGCAATTACGTTAGCGTTTGTATCTTGTAATCATTTTTTTTTGTTAAATCTGAATCTTGTGTGCATTGTGTTCATCTTTTTATGTTGTATTGTTTCTGATTTGATGTTAAAACACCTTCTAAACTCATGATACTTGTGTTGTTGTTGTTGGCTGAAACTAGCACTCAAAGGGGTCCTCAGGTTGCTCTCAATTTGTGGAATATTTTATGGGATGCTTTTGAACCTTCCGTGGTCTTTCTTGTATCAGTACACCAGTGTTATTCGTGTGCAAGAAGGATGGTTTCATCAGATGTGCATTGATTAGCGGTAGTTGAATAAGGTGACGGTATACAATAAGTAACTTATTTCTAAGATAGATGATTTGTTTGATCAGCTACGAGGTGTTAAGTTCTTCTCTAAGATCAATCTTTGATCTGGGTATCATCAGTTAATGATTAGGTAGGTGGATATCCCTAAGACAACTTTCCGTAGCCGATATAAGCATTTTGAATTCTTGGTGATGTTGTTTGGCTTGACTAGTGCCCCTGCAATATTTATGGACTTGATGAATACGATTTTTCATCAATTTCTGAATTTTTTTGTAATTGTCTTTATTGATGATATTTTGGTGTACTCTAATAGTGAGGAGGTCCCAGTTAGGATCTTAGATTAGCAAGTTCATCAGATGCGACTGAATGACGAGGCTTCAGTGAAGGCTCTATGCTGGAATAAAAAATATAAGGAAGCTACTTGGGAAGCAGATGAGGAAATGAAGTCCAAGTATCTGTTCCTTTTTCCTATTCCAAAAATTCATGCTTAAGGTATGTGTTGATCTTAGAATCTTTGTTAAAGGAAAGATTGATTTCCTTGGCATCTTGGTTTTATATCCTGGTTAAAGGTAGGAGTAGAGGTGTGTGGAGTTTAAATCATGCTTATATTGCCTTGTCCTGTCATTCAAGGACGAATGATCCTAAGTGGGGGAGAATGAAATACCGTGAACTTTTGCCCTAGCAAATTGCTCTAGCCTTGAACTTCCTTTTCATTATATAACTCGCACAACAAGTCGTGAGGTGTGGTGATGGGTCTAGGGACCCAAGTCGTATGTTGGTTTGTGTGTTGCTAGCAAAGTTCTCTCCATGTTACAAGAGACTTCATACAAGTCGTATGGTCTTGTGACGAGAGGTTTAAGGTCAAATCATATGTTGTCCAGTGTATAGCCCTTAGTGCTCTTTGTTGGTCACGACTAGGCCATAGGAGACGTATGGTCTAGTGATGAGTTAGGAAATGGAGTCTTATATTGGACAGAATGTGGTGTCCAACTTTTTATTCTGGTGAAGAGTTGATGATACTAGTCGTATAATGTGGTGATGAGTTGGAGAGTCAACTTATACCCACGTGCAAGTCTTCCACATCTTTTACACTGAGGGTATTTTGGACATTTCCCTTAAATTCCCTTAAGACCCCACGTCTTATAACACTTATTAGGCATTCATTATACACTTTGCAAGATTTAAAATAATCTCTAAACTCTCTCATAAACTTCTCAAGAAAGATTGGGCTAGGGTTTCTTCAAGGTCGTCATCTAGAGGCTTAAAGATCAAAATCACTCTGTGAATCTTCATAACTCAGGCATGTGACTCTTCCTTCATTTTTAGTTCACAAAAATAATTTCTATTAAACATCGTTCATGAATCTTTAAAGGTGGTTTTGAAAATGCATAATGTTGAGTATTGTTTTCTGATGGGTTAAATTGTGATTATACATGTTTTGATAATGGTTTTGCACATATGGGTGCTTGGGAATTGTGATTTAAACTAAGGGATCATGGTTAACCCTAACTTAATGATTTTTGACTTGAATAATGGTTTGATAACGGTATTCCCTCAACCTGTTCATTAAAATGTCAATGCAAATGATCTTGGTACATGGTGAATTGTGTTTTGAATTAACGCATTGGCCTAATAATGTAAGTGGTTGTTAAATGGTTTTATGGAATGCTTGTTGTCCATAAATTGATTTTGATTATAACCTTGGTGATTTAGCTGGCTAAATGGGTTCCAGACTCTAAATGGTGAATTTAGTTTTTATTTTTTATTCCTACGGTAATTGAGCTTCTTGAAGTCTTCCCCGATGATCTAGATGGTGTCCTTTCTAATAGGGAGATTGATTTTCGTATTGAACTTGTCCCAAACTTTCATCCAATTTCTTTTCCCCTATAAAGGAGCTTACGGAGAAATTATGGGATCTCTTAGACATGGGTTTCATTCATCCTAGTATGTCTCCATGTGGTACATAATACGGAATGAATGGACATATTATCTTTTGATGTCATCTTTGGAGTCCAACACATAGAAGCTCAAGACTTTGTTACCTCGAGGATACAAGAACATGCATGGAGGAACAATTTTGGGCCTACCATTAATCATAGAATACATCAATGTTGTGAGTGGAAGATTGTTTGGAGAATTAAATACTTGAGGACTCACGGCTTTGGACAGATAATGGCTCATGAATTTGGAGTGATCTTCATTGAGGACATTTTGGTCACTTCACTTTTCCCAATATGCATTCCATGGACGCCCCTATCATTAAGGGTAGTGTAGTCATTTTGTCTTATTTTGTAATATACTATAAATAGGACATTTTAGGTCTTCTCTTATTAGTTTTTTAATGATTAAAATATGAGATATTGAAAATCCTCTCTCTTGAGAGTAGACTACCTTAGTGTAGTTCTTAGTTAGGGCTTGGATTAACCGTTGTAGTTTAGGGATTGGAAAAATCAAGATTAATCTTTTCTTTGAAATGGTGGATCTTGAGGTGAGTTGAGTCTCTTGGCGGTTGTTGTATGAGTGTGGTGTTGTTGTTACATTCATTAGAGGTTTTTGAGTTTAATATACTGTTTAGTTCCTAATCTTTGTAATAATCTATGTCTCACTATCAATCTTTACTTTTCTTGCAATTGTGTTAGTGTTTGTATCTTGTAATCCTTTGTTCTTATTGAATCCGAATCCTATGTGCATTGTGTTTATCTTGTTCTTGTTTTATTGTTTCTATTTTTGTGTTAAAACACCTTGAAAAATCGTGATACTTGTGTTGTTCTTGTTGGCCGAAACTAGCACTCAAAGGGGTCCTCAGGTTGCTCTCCATTTGTGAACTATTTTGGGGGCTATTTTTTAGCCTTCCATGGTCTTTCTTGTATCATTTGGAATAAAATCATGGCTTGATATTGTTCCCACAAGATCAATCTTGGGCTCATAAACTTGAAAATAAAAAAAAAGGTGTTAGAAATCTAAAGATAAAAAAGAAGCAATTCTGTCCATTTTTGTGTATTGGCCAAAATTGTGTTGTTTTAGTTGTCTTGGCCGAGAATAGTGTCTAGATTTAGGTCTGTTTTTGTTTGTCTTAGTAGTTTCTTGTGTTACACATTGTTCACTAACACTTATTTAGTCTAAGTCCTAGATTTGAGTTCTTGACAAGTTGTTGTTGAAGGTTGGGCGGTTAGGAAGTTGTTGTTCTTATTGTTCTTGAAGTGGTGTTCTACAAAAGGTGTTGTTTAAGTTTTGAAAGAGAAAAGATTGATAAGACTTCGTGTTTGTCTTGGAAACACTTTCAAGACAACACCAAAGTGGAAAAGGAAAAAGATGTGTTCAAAAAGTATAGTTACCAAAAGGGAGTAACAACACTTTTCAAGAATATACAAAAGAGGAAAGAGACAAGGCTACTCCAAAAAGATGTCGTGCCAAAAGAGTGCAAGTTGGTGAAAAGTTGATAGAAGACTTTTTTACTCTTGAATAGAGTGTGTACAATCTTGTCCACCTACATTATAGCTAAATTTACTTCATCAAATGAGTGAGATTGAACAACGAAAGTCTTGAACTATTATTCTTCAACTTCAACAACAATAATCAAATGCCAATCATTGTAGGCAACATCATCAACAAGACTCAAGTTCTTGGAACTCCTAGTTTCTTTCTTTGTCTTCATTAGTTTCACTTTATTGACTCCTATACTAGTTGGCAACTAGTAAGAATCTACTAATTAGTGAAGTAGTTTTTGAATATGTTTATTCGTGTTAGAGTTATTTGTGTGCTTTTCTCATTTTTAAATTGTAGTAACTTCTTTGTTCCAAGTTCGTAAGTAAATTATTTTTTTGTGTCTTGAGACGAAAAAACAAGAATCCATTCCAACTGCCAAGTAGAATTTACATACTATTGACTATTGGAGTATAAGCAATTTTAATATTCGTCGCTCCAATTGTGAGAATCACAAAGGTGAGTGTATACGAGTGTTAGTGAGGAGCTTTTACTACTAATATTGTTTGTTCATTGTGTAGGTACAAAGGTGATATAAGGGAAACATGTCTTCTATAGCCGGAGATTATTCTGACTATGATATGGGAGACTATGATTGTAGTGAGGTTTTTTATGGCTATGAATATGAGGGTGATTGCAGAGGCTATGAAAATAGCCATGATCAAAACATTGGCAGATTTGAGAATTATGGTTTTGAGGGAGAAAATAAGGTGAATGAAGTTCCTAGTACTTGTGGTGAATATGGAGATGATGTGGGACCTTATGATAGATCTTATGATGAGGTTGGGGCATGTGAGAAGTTTTACACTTCTCACTCTGAACCTAGATTTGGTGTTAGTTATACCCCTTTCATTCGCAAAGATTATGAGAGGTATGATGAGAGTACACTTGAGGAGTATGAAGATTAATATTCTTAACCTTATAGTACTTCTTATCAAGGTTGATATAGTGTGAATGGTTATACTAGCTTTAGTGGAGGTTGTCCACCAAGAAAAGAAGGGTATGAATCTCCAAAACCGAGGGGTACTTGTGTGCCTTGCAATGTTGATCTGAGAAGGAGTGTGCACTCCAGAAAGGTAACCATTTGTGGGATACTGGGCTGCCTCATTATGTTAAATGTTAGATACTATAGAAACTACATCCTTCCATAGTTGACTACATGGGGTTGTTTTGCGAGCCTCTACTTGTTCCATACTTATTGGACGGGATTAAGGTTTCTGAGAGGGTTAAGTTGTCTTTATCCAATTTGAATACCATGAGGAGGTGTGGTGTGATATTCTTTCATTGACATACGGTCATGTATGCTTAGGTGGTGATTGGATTGCACAACATAGAGTTCTAAATGTGCAAAATTAGCAAAATACTGTAAGAGACCGGCGGGGAAATCACCTCGTAACATACATGCTGCCCGAGCCGCAAAGAGAAGTGAATACTTACTCCAATCTGAATACTTATGAGAGACAAAAGATTAAGAGGAGTAAGGGTGTGCAATGTGGTGATACGATAGTGGAAAAATAAGAGGTTGTGTGGAGCAAAGTGAGGGGATTTCCACCAAACCAAGCTAACATTGTTTGTCCTTCTATTTCTAAGGAAATTTGTATAGGTACCAACATGGAAAGTGAGGGAGAGCTACATTGAAGGGAATTTACTGCCAAAACTTGTGGAGGACCTTCACAACATGGGAAAGGAGAGTCGACTCAAGAACTTTAACGTAAAATAGCTAACTGTTACATTTTTGTGCATGTGAATGATAATTGTGTGGCTAGTAGCCCATTGAGTGTGAGTAGTATCTTAATTAATTGTATGATTAATGATTCTTTGCCTCTTATTGATGATGTACATGTTGTGAGTGTTTATTTACTAGTTGGTCCTATTGATGACCAAATTGACTCTTCTTGTAAGATCAATTTATGTCCCTCTATTATTGAAGCCTATATGTTGAACGAATGTATATCAACTTTTCTAATTTGTATTGATCAACTTATTTGTGAAAATTATCCAACACTTGAGTATGCGTGTGATGTGATTAATAGAACACAAGTGATTGAAGTACTTAAACATGTTGGTCAAAAAAATGGGAGTGAACCCAAGTGCTATTCTTGGGACAATCTTGTGCTTGAAATCTTTTTGAAACTTGATATTGATCTTTTAGAGAGTGATGAATGCGTTTGTTCTGAATCTGCCCGTGAAATAGATAATGTTCTCTTTAGGTATAATGTCTTATTTGAAGATGATATAAGAACTCCTAATAGACCTAGTGGTGAAAATGATGGTATAGCTTGCCTTGGAAGTTATAGCCTATATGCTAACCCACTATGTTTTTTCAACATTCTTCCTAAAGATTGAAATCTCTTCTTGGAAAATGAGAGTAATCTTAAGGGAAAGGAATGTGTGGTCTTGGAAACTACTTTTAATTTTAATTTTTGTGACTTTATTGTTGAGAATACTCTTGGTGATGGTTGGGAAAATAGTAGTGAGTACTCACATAGCCAACTTGAGTGATATATTTCTCTACTCTCTATTTTCTTTGGAAGACATATATTATATTGTAGAGATTATGTCATTTAGTTTGGGTGGAGACCACGGGAAAGGGGAGTGTTGTCTAGACCCGTGTCTTTGGCCACTCTTCCCCTTTGACCCCGATTCAAAATGTAGAAATGGTGATGTTGGTACACCCAACTTGTTGCTTGGTCTATATGACAAGCAAAGTGTCACTCTTGGTGAATCCCATAACCAAATACTTCACACATCTTTCATTAAGTAATATTTCGTTCAAAAGATCCTTGGTTATATTTAAAATATGTGCTACATTGGCATGTTGAGATGATTTGTTGTGCAAACCCTAACCCTCATTCCATGAGGAGTTTGTATTTATTTGTCCTCTCTTCAGTTTTGTAAGGTTTGGATTCAAGGTCGAATCCCTTTCAAAAAGGAGAAGATGATACGAGATGAATGAACATCATATTTTTTGATGACATCTTTGGAGGCAAAAACATAGAGTCTCAAGACGTGGTCATCTCGAGGATACGAGAACATACATGGACGGCTCGTTTTGAGCCTATTATTGAGCATACCATACATCAAAACCGTGAGTGAAAGATTGCTTAGAGTATTGAAGACTTGAGGACTAACTACTTTGGACACTTAATGGCTCACGGATGGAGTCATCTTCATTGAGGATATTTTGGTCACTTCACTTTGCCCAACATGCACCATATGACTGCCCTTATCATTAAGAGTTGTGTAGTTATTTTTTCTCCTTTTGTAATATATTGTAAATAGGACATTTTAGGTCTTATTTTATTAGTTGTTTAGTGATGAAAATATGAGACATTGAAAATCCTCTGTCTTGAGAGTAGACCACCTTAGTGTGGTTTTTAGTTAGGGATTAGATTAGCTGTTGTAGTTTAGGGCTTGGAAAAGCCAATATTGTACTTTGCTTGGAAACGGTGGATCTTTAGTGAGTTAATTCCCTTGGAAGTCACCGTAAGAGTGTGGTGTTATTGTTACATTCATTAGGGGTTTTTGAGTTTAATATACTCTTTAGTTCCTAATCTTTGTCATAAACTATATATTACTATCTATCTTTACCGTTCTTGCAATTATGTTAGCGTTTGTATCTTGTAATCATATTTTCTTGTTAAATTCGAATCTTTTGTGCATTGTGTTCATCTTGATTATGTTGTATTGTTGTTGATTTGATGTTAAAACACCTTCTAAACTCGCGATACTTATGTTGTTGTTGTTGGCTGAAACTAGCACTCAAAGGGGTCCGGTCCTCAGGTTTCTCTCAATTTGTGGACTATTTTATGGGATGCTTTTGAACCTTCTGTGGTCTTTATTGTACCAGTACACTAGTGTTATTCGTGTGTAAGAAGGATGGTTCCTTCGGATGTACATTGATTAACGGTAGTTGAATAAGGTGACGGTAAAGAATAAGTACCTTATTTCTAAGATAGATGATTTGTTTGATCAGCTACGGGGTGTTAAGTTCTTCTCTAAGTTCAATTTTTGATTTGGGTATCATCAGTTAATGATTGAGTAGGTGGTTATCACTAAGACAACTTTCTGAAGATGATATAAGCATTTTGAATTCTTGGTGATGTCGTTTGGCTTGACTATTGCCCCTGCAATATTTATGAACTTGATGAATAGGGTCTTTCATCAATTTTTGGATTTTTTTGTAATTGTCTTCATTGATGATATTTTGGTATACTCTAACAGTGAGGAGGTCCCAGTTAGGATCTTGGATTTGTAAGTTCGTCGGATGCGAATGAAAGACGAGGCGTCAGTGAAGGTTCTACGCTGGAATCAAAAGTAAGAGGAAGCTACTTGGGAAGCAGAGGAGGAAATGAAGTCCAAGTATCTGTTCCTATTTCCTATTCCAAAAATTCATGCTTAAGGTATGTGTTGATCTTAGAATCTTTGATAAAGGAAAGATTGATTTCCTTGGCATCTTGGTTTTATATCCTGGTAAAAGGTAGGTGTAGAGGTGTGTGGATTCTAAATTATGCTTATATTTCCTTGTCCTATCATTCAAGGAAGAATGATCCTAAGTGGGGGAGAATGAAATACCCTGAACTTTTACCCTTGCGAATTTCTCTAGCCTAGAACTTTCTTTTCATTATATGACTCGCACCACAAGTAGTGAGGTGCGGCGATGGGTCTAGGGACCCAAGTCATATGTTGGTCAGTGTGTTGCTAACAATGTTCTGTCCATGTTACGAGAGACTTCATACAAGTCGTATGGTCTTGTGATGAGTGGTTTAAGGTCCAATCATATGTTGTCCAGTGTCTAGCCCTTGGTGTTCTTTGTTGGTCACGACTAGGCCATACAAGTCGTATGGTCTAATGATGAGTTAGGCAAGGGATTCATATATTGGACTGAATGTGGTTTCCAACTTTCTATTCTGGTGAAGAGTTAATGATACTAGTCGTATAATGTGGTGACGAGTTGGAGAGTCAACTTATACCCACGTGCGAGTCTTCCACATCTTTTACACTGAGGGTATTTTGGATATTTCCCTTACAATCCCTTAAGACCCCACGTCTTATAACACTTATTTGGCATTCATTCTACAATTTACATGATTTAAAACAATCTTTAAACTCTCTCAAAAACTTCTCAAGAAAGATTGGGCTAGGGTTTCTTCAAAGTCGTCATCTAGAGGCTTAAGGATCAAAATCACTCTGTGAATCTTCGTACCTCAGTTATGTGACTCTTCCTTCATTGTTAGTTCACAAAAATTATCTGTTTTAAACATTATTCATGAATCTTTAAAGGTGGTTTTGAAAATGCATAATGTTGAGTATTGTTTTCTGATGGGTTAAATTGCGATTATACATGTTTTGATAATGGTTTTGCAAATGTGGGAGCTTGGGAATTGTGATTTAAACTAAGGGATCATGGTTAACCCTAACTTGATAATTTTTGACTTGAATAATGGTTTGACAACGGTATTCCCTCAACCTGTTGTTTAAAATGACAATGCAAATGATCTTGGCACATGGTGAATTGTGTGTTGAATTAACACATTGGCCTAATAATGTAAGTGGTTGGTAAATGGTTTTATGGAATGCTTGTTGTCCATAAATTGATTTTGATTATAACCTTGGTGATTTAGCTGGCTAAATGGGTTCGAGATCCTAAATGGTGAATTGAATTGATGTCTTTGTTTAGACGATAGGTTCGAGTACCAAAGTTGATTAATAATGGCTATGTCATGTTGTATGCATACAAGTGGGGTTGGTACGATGATACCGATAGGATGACTTTGGTAAGTAATTGGATTATGGGTTGTGTATGTGTACTGAATCTTTTAATTGGGCTTCAAAGCGGGATGTGTAGCCAGGCCGTGAAAGTGGATTCCAAAGGACTAACTCTGGAAAAGGCACTAGTCGGTGCGGGTGTCTATATGACCGAGAGGGTTCAGTGCCCCGAACGAATATATAAATGGGAGGTTCGGGACCTCCATATTGTATACATTGGTTCTTAAGTCACCTTGATTGTCCCGGGAGATTCGAGTTCTCCATAAAGGCATGTACAGATATGGATATTCTATGGTTCTTGCGGCTACACTCACTGGGGCCCTTCCAACTATACGAGAGTTGGACCCATATAGCCCGTGGTTACCTTATTTTATGACAGTTATGATACACAACAAAGGTTAAGGTTTTTAAAGGCATGCTAAACCGGGTTCCTGTAACACCCCGCATATTGGGGTAGAAAGAAAATCGGCATTTCTATGCATAGATGATCCAAAAGCCATAAATCCAATGCAGGTATATCGTATTAATCATTTATGTAGTGTGTGAATCTATTTGGGCATTAGTCGAGATCATAGAGGTCCCTTAACTCAAGGACTAGTTGAAAGCTTTCCTATTTTAGAACAAGATCTAAAGATTTTCAAGCATGATTTTAGAAAGGGGTTTTGAAATACATGATTTTATTATGCAATATAAATGTTCAAATGCATTGTTGATTTGTTCCTTAGTCCTTTCCCCTTAAATTGATTTACATGTATATGTATGATAAATTTAGATTTGAAGATTGTTTGAGAGCGAGAATAAATTATGAAATCCCACTTTTGTGATGACTTTAAATTTATGATCTTATTGTGAATGATTTGATATGCATGATTTATGGCTTGAAAATAGTTCACTCAAATACTATAGTACTTTGAGCATGATTTAGAGATTTTGAGAGGGAGTTTCTTGATATAAATGTGATTTGTAAAAGAGAGAAAGATTGTCATAAGATTAAGAATTTTGACATGACCACCTTGTATCATTTGAAATGTTATCAAAGAGAGTTGCATACATGTATTTACATGAGTATTTAAGGAAAGGGTGCTTCGAACTTATTTATTGATATGGTGGTCCCAAATTTATGTTTTGGAAATAGAGATTCTAATATGCTAATAACATTTTAGAGATATGACTTACAAGTCAATGGTATGACGATACCATAAGTATGTATGCCATAACAGAGTATGTTTTCAGAGTATGTCTTCAGAAAATGTTTTCAAAATATATTTTCAGAGAATGCATATTTTAAAGAGTTAAAAATAGGCATAAAGAGGGTTAGGTGGTTACCCGAAGAAGGCTTGAGTTCAAGAAACTCTTAGCCTAAAACCATATTTGACGATACGGGCAAATTATTAATGTACGCTGGAGACGGCCTTGTGGCGTAGTAGATCCAGAGACTCTGACCCTTGTAGAACACTTGGGTTGGGGGATTAGCTGCTGAGTTAATGGAAGATTCCATATTGTTCGTGGAATTACAGAATTGTAGTGTATACCACCTAACGCAGAAGTAAAACAAAGAGTGTCACAGACTTCAGATGATTTTACAGAGTCTTTCAAAAATGCCCATGAGATTTTTTACTATATTATATGTTTATGAACATTTTAAAATTGCTCTCATATATGGAGAATACAAATTATTATTTTGGATTTGCTCTGCGTCCCAGTACATTTGTATTGACCCCTACCTCCCAGAGTCTAAAGTTTAGTTCAGAGGTCCTGCTAAGCCACAGAGTTTTTAGACAGGAGTGATGTGTGCAGTTGGTGAGCTTTTTTTATTTTAGAAGGCCTATGTCTTTCAGATTACGTTACTTATTATGGTTTTGGTCTACTGGGGGCCTTGTCCTAATTTTTAGATAGTTGTTATTTTCAGATGTAGTAGAGATTTCGTAGACTAGTTTAAATGTTGTTTTGTTGAGATTTGGGTTTTATCCTTTATTATTAAATTATATTCAGAGTATGACTATGTTTTTGTATTTGATTATATTTCTTTATTTTCTTTTATTATATGAATGTTGTGCATGATTTTCGGATAGAGAAGACTATTTCGGGCCTTCATGGTTCAGGATATCCATCATGTCCAGGCCCCAGTTCGGGTTGTGACAAACTTGGTATCAGAGCATAGTTCATGGTCCCAGGGTGTCTGCGAAATCACGTCAGGTAGATTTTTGTTTATGGGTATGTAGCGCTCCATACCTATAAGTACAAGGGTACAAGGCGTTTAGGAATGCCTCCCTTTCTTCATGTTCTAGTTCATGCTATGGAGTCAGAATGTTCCTCTTTTATACTCTAATTTGTGCTATGGTGTTTCCCATACGAAAGTAAAGTTATTCTAATTCCTTCCTCAATTTGATGTGCTCAGATATGTCTCATTGTTGAGGTGAATAAATTGCAGAAGTTTAGAATTTAAATGGTATGGTCCTTTCTGATTGAGACATATAAGATTTTGAAATTGTGCAAGGACTCATGAAGAGTCCATTAGTGCTTTAGGGTGTATTAATTCTAGTGTGAACTTTGATTTTGATTAAATCATTCTTTTCATCCTGTGGTGTGAAGAAGAATGTTGAAACTATATTTCCACAAGAGTAGTAGTATAAGTTAAATTTAGTCCATGTAGTCAATGAGTTTCCTGAGTTTTTTCCTGAAGATTTGCCAAGGGTACCTCCCGATAGAGAAATAGAATTCGCTATTGATCTTCCTGATACTCAGCCTATATCTATCCCTCCATATAATATGGCTTTGGTCGAGCTTAAAGAGTTAAAAGTGCATCTTAAAGTCCTCTTAGATAAAGGTTTCATAAGTTCCAGTGTTTCTCCATGGGGTGCTCCAGTCCTATTTGTGCATAATAAAGATGTCTCTCTCCAAATGTGCGTCTACTACCAGCAGTTGAATAAAGTTACAATCAAGAACAAATATCCTCTTCCTAGGATTGATGAATTATTCAACCAACTTCAAGGTGCAAGTGATTTTTCTAAGATAGACCTTAGATCCGACTATCCTCAGCTTAAAGTGAGAGAGTGTGATGTTCCAAAGACAACTTTAGAACTTATTATGGTAACTTTAAATTTCTTTTTATGTCCTTCGGGCTAACGAATTCCCTAATAGCCTTCATAGACTTGATGAATAGAGTGTTCAATTGGTACTTGGACATGTTTGTTATAGTCTTCATTGATGATATCCTCATTTTTTTTTGTAGTGAGAATGACCATGCAGGCCATCTTAGAATTGTGTTGCAAACTCTTATAGATCATTAGTAGTTCTCCAAATTCAGTAAGAATGAATTTTTGCTAAGATCGATAACTTTTCTTATCCATATTATTTTCGGTGATGGCATTAGAGTCGCTCCTCAAAAGACCAAAGTAGTGAGAAATTGGCCTAGACCCATCTCTCCATCAAACATTAGGAGTTTCTTAGGTCTAGCTGGCTATTACCGATAGTTTATTGAAGGATTTGTGTCTATTACGTCCCCCATGTATAGATTGACTTAAAAGAAAGTTAAGTTTTGTGGTCAGATTCGTGTGAGAAGAGTTTTCACAGATTAAAGACTCAATTCACTTCAGCCTCACTTTCGACGCTACCTGATACTTTAGATGAGTTTGTTGTTTACTGTGATGCTTCCAAAGTTGGTATGGGTTGTTTTTTGATAAAGAGGGATAAGTTCATATCCTATACCTGTAGACAGCTGAAACCTCATGAAAAGAACTATCCTATTCATGATCTTGAGTTGGCAGCAATTGTTTTTTCCCTGAAAATATTGAGCCATTATCTTTATGGGGTGCATGTTGATGTGTTCACGGACCATAAAAGATTAGAGTATGTGTTATTGCAGAGAGATGTAAATATTCATCAATGAAGGTGGTTAGAGTTGTTAAAAGATTATGATATGAGTGTTTTGTATCACCCGGTCAAGGTCAATGTAGTGGCAAACGCTCTTAGTAGACTGTCTATAGGTTTTGTAGATCATGTTGACAATGATAAAAAGAAGATAGTTCTGGAGTTTCATCAGGTGGATGGACTAGGTGATTGATTGGTTGATTTAGCTGAAGGTAGTGTATGGGTTCAAAATAGTTCAGAATCTTCTTTGATTTCCGAAGTGAAGGAGAACCAAGATAAGCATTCCAGTTTGGTTAGGTTGAAGGAGTCATCTAGAGATCATAAAGTAGAGGTTTTATCCCAATAAGGAGATGGTGTGTTGCGATACCAAGGTAGACTGTGTGTGCCGTGTGTTGATTGTATGAGGCTGTAGATTTTGTCAGAAGTACATGGCACACGTTACTCAATTCACCTAGGATCTACTAAGATGAACTGTGATTTGCGAGAAATATATTAGTGGAGTGGCATGAAGAAAGATATTGTTGAGTTTTTAGCTAAGTGTGCCAATTATCAACAAGTTAAGGTTGAGCACCAAAATCCTGGTGGAACTTTACAGGAGTTTAGTATTCCTACTTGGAAGTGGGAAGAGGTAAATATGGACTTTATGACATGGTTTCCTTATTCGCGTCGTCAGCATGATTCGATTTGGGTTATTATAGACAAAATTACCAATTAAGTCCATTTCTAGCCATTACATACTTCCTATTAGCCAAGGATTATGCTAGGCTTTATATTAGAGAGTTGGTAAGGTTGAATGGATTTTCTTTGTCCATCATTTTAGATAGGGGTACTCAGTTTACCTCTCACTTTTGGAAAGCCTTTCAGAATAGTCTTGGTACCCAAGGTCATCTTAGTTTAGCTTTTCACCCTCTGACCAATGGTTAGGCAGAAAGGACCATTCAGAACCTAGTGGATATGTTGAGGGTGTGTATTATTGACTTTTTAAATTTAGGATGATCACAAGTTGATCGAGTTTACCTACAACAACACTTATCATTATAATATTCAGATGGACCCATTTGATGATCTCTATGGGAGAAGGTGTAGATCACCCATTAGTTGGTTTGAAGTGGACGAGGCTTCTTTGATAGCGCCAGATGTGGTATACAAAGCTATGGGAAAAGTTCAGTTGTTTAGAGAGAGGGTTAAGGAAGCTCAAAGTTATCAAAAATCTTATGTAGATGTGAGGAGAAGAGATCTTGAGTTTAAGGTTGGTGATTTAGGTTATTTGAAGATTGTACCCATGAAAGGAGTGAAGATATTTAGCAAAAAAGAGAAGCTTAGACCCCGATATGTTGGACCTTGCAGAATATTGAGTCGTGTTGGGAAGGTAGCATATGAAATATAGTTGCCTACAGATTTATCATCCATTCACCCAGTGATTTATGTCTTTGTATTAAAGAGTGTACTGGTGATCCAGCAGTTGTAGTTCTTTTAGAAAACACCAAAATTCAATATAGCCTTTCTTAATAAGAAATCCTAGTTAATATCCTTTATCAACAAATTCATAGACTAAGGAACAAACAAGTTCATTTGATCAAGTTTCTCTGGAGAAATCTGTCCGTTGAGGGTGCCACTTGGGAAGCAAAAGCAGATATATGAACCAAGTACCCTTATTTTTTCATCGCAAGTTTAGATTCAGTCTAAGGTAATAACTTTCCTTAGATATTCTCGATTCCATTCTCAGTTCTAGCTTTATATATGCATCTTCATATCATTTCATACATTCACGAATCAATTCAGTCGTGTAAGCATGTTTTCAGTTATGCAAGTTCAGTAATTAATCTCAGGCCCTCAGTATTCTAAGTTTAGTCTATCCCTTCAAGGATAAATATTTCCAAAGTGGAGATATTGTAATTGAATAATGCACAACATATGAAAATAAGAGGTTTCATAACAAGAGAGGGACTATAATTCTTCATGGTGTCAATTGAAGTTTCAACCATCAATACATATACATACATACGTGTATGTAAATACAACAAAATCGAGTTTAAGGGAGAAGGCCTCAAGACCAAAATATTTATATCAAGAAGGATTCACAATGCTTAATTGTAAATGTAAATTCAAGACCGACCCTTTTGTAAATTCATGATTTCTCAACATTTAAACATAATTAAAATGAGTTCACCATGATCATGCTCTTGTAGTTTATAAAAGCCCCACCTACCTTATATTACTAAGCTTAAAGAGTAGAAATCGAATCTTGATTTGTTCTTGGAAATTTTGGACTTAAGAGTTTATTCTTCTTGATTTCTTGTTCTTGGAGGAAACCCTAGTTTGATTTGATTTTGAGAGTGAATAAAGTATTTTTGATGTTGTATAAATGATAATGATTGATTAATAACGTTTAATATATGATTTAATTCGTGTGAAATGTTTTTGGAGTGAAGAAAAGACCAAAATATCCCTAAACAAAAAAAATTTGCAGAATTACATCAATTGACGACCAAGGTTGATGGGCCATCATTAAGGTGATAGGTCTTCACCTAGGTCATCTATTTTCTACTGGTTTTTACCACTCACTACCTTAGGATGACGACTAGGGATGATGGGCCTTCACATAGCCGACAGGTCGTCAACTTCATCATCACATTTTGGCAGACAGACACTTTGAAGTAAAATAAACAAAACATTCTACTCTGATATTGGATTAATGTGAAACTAGTTTCTTTGGAAACAAGACTCGAAGAACTTTCATTTTATATATAGTAGCCCCTCTAATTCTTTAAATACAAGATGTTATGGTAGATGGAATTTGACCTAAGTTTAGAAGTTCACCGAAACTTAATTGATAGAAGAGTTTCCAACTTGTCTTTGAGTTTGGGGATTTTTGTGACCTTAATTCATATTAAAATGTATTTAAACACTATTGTATTGATCATCACACATATATTAACAAATAATCCTTGGGTTCGGGTCTATACGCGTAGCAAGGACGGTTCAAACTTTAGCTTGAATGCTTGGGGTGTTACACCTTCCCTATTAGTTCACAAGAATCATTTATTTTAAACCTAGCTCATGAATTATAAAAGGTGTTTTAGAAAATCATGGTTGAGAGTTTGAAATCATAATGTTGAGTATTGTTTTCTCATGATTTAAATTGTGACTATACGTGTTTTGATATGGTTTTGCACATGTGGGTGCTTAAGAATTGTGATTTAAACTAATGCATCATGGTTAACCCTAACTTTATGGTTTTTTCCTTGACTAATGATTTTATAATGGTATGCCCTCAACCTGTTTGTGAAAATGTCAATGAAACTAATATTGTCACATATTGAATTGTGTTTTAAACAAATCCATTGGCCTAATGATGTAAGTGGTTAGTAAATTGTTTTATGGAAGCCTTGTTGGCCATAAATTGATTTGAATTATAACCTTGGTGGTTTAGTTGGCTAAATGGATTACATACCCTAAATGTTAAATTGAGTTGATATCTTTGTTTAGACAATGGGTTCGAGTCCCAAAGTTAATTAATAATAGTTATGGAATGTGGTATGCCTACAAGTGGGGTTGGTATGATGATACCAATAGGATTACTTTGGTAAGTAATTAGATTATGGGTTTTGTATATGTAATTAATGTTTTAATTGGTCTTTAAAGCGAGATGTGTATTCGGGCCGTAGAAGAAGAGTCCAAAGGACTAACACTGGAAACCACACTAGCCGATGTGGGTGTCAATATGACTGGGAGGTTGGAGTCCCCTAAATAAATATATAAATGAGAGGTTTGAGTCCCCTATATTGGATACATTTGTACTTAAGGAACCATGATTATGCGGGGAGGATCGAGTCCCCCATAAAGGTATATACAAATATGGATATTTTCTGGTTCGTGTGACTACACGGACTAGGTCCCTTCTACCTAGGGGAGAGTTGGTCCCATATAGCTTGTGGATTCCTTATTTTATGACGGTTATGCTACACAACCCAGGTTAATATTTTTAAATGCATGCTAAACCTGATTCTCTATCCCCTCATGATATATATATATATGTATGTGATTGTATATGTTGATTTGACTTGGTTTTGAGTGATGTCATTATTTAATTCCTCTATTACTAAGTGATATTCTAGTGTTCCAACCACTAACCGTCTCCAGATATTGTATCCTCACGCGATGAAGGAACCAGAACTTCTTCTACTTTACCTGTACAATGGTCATATGCTCGAGTTAGTTCATGAGTTGACATTAAGTGGTGAGCTTCCAGACTTTGGAAGGCTTCATTTCATATTCCTTGCCTCCTATGTCTTAGACCTGGTTTAGATTTTATTTTTTTCAACCATTGGGGGCATGTCTCGACACTTTAGTGAGATTGGATTTTTTTTAGGCTGTGTTGGATTACTGTGGACTTGGTTGGTTCGGTTAGACATTTAGAGATGATAAATTATTTGGTTGCCAGCGGTTGGTAAGAACTTGTCATTGAGATACCCATCACAGCCCGACGCTATTTTCATTCATGACAAAGTTTATATTAGAGGCTAGGTTTACGGTCAATTAGGTGTTCATAAAATGGTGTCAAATAGAGTCTCTTTTATTGGTATGTAGCGCACCACACTTATAAAAGAGAGGCTATAAGACATGTAGATATATTTCCTTTCCTTATTGTCTTACTTTGAGCTATAATATGTAAGGTCTTAGATTTTTCTAATTACCATTTGCTTTCTTTTTCAAATCAAGCCTCCCCGATGATCTAAAGCTTATTGACACTCCTTTGTTACACTTTTGGACACTGCTGATATAAAACACCCTGTTATAGGGTTCAGACCCGGTCTAGGGGTCCAGTTCTTGATTGTCCTCCTATAGCTTCACCAATTCCCTCCAGCCCTCTTCGAGCACCTTTGGCAGATGTGACGAACGTTGAATTTCATTAGTCTATCCATATCTTTGGCTAGTTGGTAGATCCTTAATCTTAGCATGGTACTTCTATTTCTCTATCTTTTGAGGCTATAAGGGTTGGCCAATTCATGAGGTTGAGTCCTCCAACTTTTACCGATGTGGGGTTGAGGAGGATCCTTAAGATATAATTGATGAGACAGAGAATCTATTCAAGATTATGCAAGTGTTAGATATTGAAGGTATAGAGTTTACTTTCTACCAATTGAAGAATGCAGCATACTAGTGGTTCAAGGAGTGGGAGCTATATAGGGGAGGTAATGCTGACTTTTCACTATGAGATGACTTTTAAAGTACCTTTTTGGACAACTTCTTTCCTCCAGAATTGAGGAAGGCAAAAGAAGAAGAATTTTTTAATCTGAGATAAGGTAGGATATCGATCAAGGAGTATGCCTTGAAATTCTATCAGTTATCAAGGTATGGTGCTAAGTTAGTATCTAGCATGAGAGCTAGAATCCATAAGTTTTCTTCTGGGTTGTCCTATGAGTTGATTTTTGAGAGTAAGGTTGCCTTATTGAACAAAGATATGGATATTTCTCAGCTCGTAGTTTATATATAATAGGTTGATAAAGAAAAAAAAAGTAGGTTGAGAGTGGTGAAAGATAGAGTAAGAGATTTAGGTTTTCTGATCAAGGTGGAGGCAAGTAGCATAATGCTAGAGATGGGGGAAAGTGGCCTAAGAAGAAGAGAGGGAGTTCTAGTTATTTCTCTATGGCTAGTACTCCTTACCCGAAGCCATCGGGTGATCATTTCTCTTACCATGGTAGAGATCATAGGGTATAGGGTGCCCAATATAAGGCTGGTAGAGCCCAGTATGCTCTATCATACCCTCCTTGCAGATTTTTAGTCAGCAACACTATGGCCAATGGGAGAAGGGGGGAACCAATGCCTTTTATTATGGTCAGATTGGACATATGTAATGTGATTGAAATTCTAGGGTTGCCTCTAAGGCCAATAAGGTTCCTGTCATGATCCAAAGGGTGCTGCTTCTGCTTCTGGTACTGGCACTGGCTAGAATCTCTTATATGCTCTTGCTTTGTGTTAGGACTCCGTGGCATCTCACAACATTATTACTAGTATGTTTAAGCGTTTTTCCCATGATTTTTACTATTTGTTTTATTTGGGGTCCATTTTTTCTTATGTGACCTCATATATGATTGTGTATTTTGGTTTTTCTCCTGAGTGTGTTTCATATCCTTTTGCCGTTTCTACCTCAGTGGGTAACTATGGTTACTAAAAGAGTCTATAGTAGTTGTGTTGTATCTGTTGGTCGTCGGGAGACTTTGGTGGATCTATTTGAATTAGACATTGTTGATTTTGAGGTTATATTGGGGATGGATTGGCTACACTCCTACTATGCTTATTTAGACTATTAGATCCATAAAGTCATTTTAAATTCGCAAAAGAGTTGCTTATTAAGTGGTAGGATGTATCCATATATCCTAATGGGAGGTTCATATCATATCTTAGAGATCGGAGATTAATCTCCAAGGTATTTTTCTATCATCTGGTCTAGGTTAGAGATTCTAACTCGTAGGGTCCTTCTTTATTTTTTATTCCTATGGTAATTGAGTTTCTTGAAGTCTTCCCCGATGATCTAGATGGTGTCCTTTCTAATAGGGAGATTGATTTTGGTATTGAACTTGTCCCAAACTTTCATCCAATTTCTTTTCCCCTATAAAAGAGCTTACGGAGAAATTAAGGGATGTCTTAGACAAGGGTTTCATTCATCCTAGTATGTCTCCATGTGGTACATAATACGGGATGAATGGATATCTTATCTTTTGATGTCATCTTTGGAGTCCAACACATAGAAGCTCAAGACTTTGTTATCTCGAGGATACGAGAACATGCATGGAAGACCAATTTTGAGTCTACCATTAATCATACAATACATCAATGTTGTGATTGGAAGATTGATTGGAGAATTAAATACTTGAGGACTCACGGCTTTGGACACATAATGGCTCACGATTTTGGAGTGATCTTCATTGAGGACATTTTGGTCACTTCACTTTGCCCAAAATGCATTCCATGGCCGCCCCTATCATTAAGGGTAGTGTAGTCATTTGGTCTTATTTTGTAATATACTATAAATACGACATTTTAGGTCTTCTCTTATTAGTTTTTTAATGATTAAAATATGAGACATTGAAAATCCTCTCTCTTGAGAGTAGACTACCTTAGTGTAGTTCTTAGTTAGGGCATGGATTAACCGTTGTAGTTTAGGGATTGGAAAAATCAAGATTATTCTTTTCTTGGAAATGGTGGATCTTGAGGTGAGTTGAGTCTCTTGGAGGTTGTTGTAAGAGTGTGGTGTTGTTGTTACATTCATTAGGGGGTTTTGAGTTTAATATACTGTTTAGTTCCTAATCTTTGTAATAATCTATGTCTCACTATCAATCTTTACTTTTCTTGCAATTGTGTTAGTGTTTGTATCTTGTAATCCTTTGTTCTTATTGAATCCGAATCTTGTGTGCATTATGTTTATCTTGTTCTTATTGTATTGTTTCTGTTTTTGTGTTAAAACACCTTGAAAATCGTGATACTTGTGTTGTTCTTGTTGGCCGAAACTAGCACTCAAAGGGGTCCTCAGGTTGCTCTCCATTTGTGGACTATTTTGGGGGCTGTTTTTGAGACTTCCATGGTCTTTCTTGTATCATTTGGAATAAAATCATGGCTTGATATTGTTCCCACAAGATTAATCTTGGGCTCATAAACTTGAAAATAAAAAAAAGGTGTTAGAAAACTAAAAATCAAAAAGAAGCAATTCTGTCCATTTTTGTGTATTGGCCAAAATTGTGTTGTTGTAGTTGTCTTGGCCAAGAATAGTGTCTAGATTTAGGTCTGTTTTTGTTTATCTTAGTAGTTTCTTGTGTTAAATATTGTTCACTAACACTTATTGAGTCTATGTCCTAGATTTGAGTTCTTGACAAGTTGTTGTTGAAGGTTTGGCGGTTAGGAAGATGTTGTTCTTATTGTTCTTGAAGTGGTGTTCTACAAAAGGTGTTGTTTAAGTTTTGAAAGAGAAATGATTAATAATAATTCGTGTTTGTCTTGGAAACACTTTCAAGAAAACACCAAAGTGGAAAAGGAAAAAGAGGTGTTCAAAAAGTATAGTTACCAAAAGGGAGTAACAACACTTTTCAAGAATATACAAAAGAGGAAAGAGACAAGGCTACTCCAAAAAGATGTTTTGCCAAAAGAGTGCAAGTAGGTGAAAAGTTGATAGAAGACTTTTTTCTCTTAAATAGAGTGTGTACAATCTTGTCCACCTACATTATAACTAAATTTTCTTCATCAAAACTAAAGTCTTGAACTATTATTCTTCAACTTCAACAACAATAATCAAAGTCCAATCATTGTAGGCCACATCATCAACAAGACTCAAGTTCTTGGAACTCCTAGTTTCTTTTGTCTTCAATAGTTTCAATTCAATGACTCCTATACTAGTTGGCAACTAGTAGAATCTACTAAGTAGTGAAGTAGTTTTTGAATATGTTTATTCGTGTTAGCATTATTTGTGTGCTTTTCTCATTTTTAACTTGTAGTAAGTTCTTTGTTTCAAGTTCGTAAGTAAATTATATTTTTGTGTCTTGAGCCGATAAAACAAGAATCCATTCCAACTGCCAAGTAGAATTTACATACTATTGACTATTGGAGTATAAGCAACTTTAATATTCGTCGCTCCAATTGTGAGAATCACAAAGGTGAGTGTATACGAGTGTTGGTGAGGACCTTTGACTACTAATCTTGTTTGTTCATTGTGTAGGTACAAAGGTGATATAAGGGAAACATGTCTTCTATAGACGGAGATTATTCTGACTATGATATGGGAGACTATAATTGTAGTGAGGTTTTTTATGGCTATGAATTTGAGGGTGATTGCAGAGGCTATGAAAATAGCCATGATCAAAACTTTGGCAGATTTGAGAGTTATGGTTTTGAGGGAGAAAATAAGGTGAATGAAGTTCCTAGTGCTTGTGGTGAATATGGAGATGATGTGGGACATCATGATAGATCTTATGATAACGTTGGGGCATGTGAGAAGTTTTACACTTCTCACTCTGAACCTAGATTTGGTGTATACTATAACCCTTTCGTTCGCAAAGATTATGAGAGGTATGATGAGAGTACACTTGAGGAGTGTGAAGATTAATATTCTTCACCTTATAGTACTTCTTATCAAGGTCGATATAGTGTGAATGGTTATACTAGCTCTAGTGGAGGTTGTCCAACAAGAAAAGAAGGGTATGAATCTCCAAAACGGAGGGGTACTCGTGTGCCTTAAAATGTTGATCTGAGAAGGAGTGTGCACTCTAGAAAGGTAACCATTTGTAGGATACTGGGATGCCTCTTTGTGTTAAATGATAGATACTATAGAAACTACATCCTTCCATAGTTGACTACATGGGGTTGTTTTGCGAGCCTTTACTTTTTCCATACTTATTGGACGGGATTAAGGTTTCTGAGAGGGTTAAGTTGTCTTCATCCAATTTGAATACCATAAGGAGGTGTGGTGTGATATTCTTTTATTGACATACGGTCATGTATGATTAGGTGGTGATTGGTTTGCACAACATAGAGTTCCAAATGTGAAAAATTAGCCTAATGTTGTAAGAGACCGGCGGGGAAATCACCTCGTAACATACATGCTGCCCGAGCCGCAAAGAGAAGTGAATACTTACTCCAATCTGAATGCTTATGAGAGACAAAAGATTAAGAGGAGTAAGGGTGTGCATGGTAGTGATTCGATAGTGGAAAAAAGAGAGGTTGTGTGGAGCGAAGAGAGGGGATTTCCACCAAACCAAGTTAACATTGTTTGTCCTTCTATTTCTTAGGTCATTTGTATAGGTACCGACATAGAAAGTGAGGGAGAGCAATGCCGAAGGGAATTTTCTGCAAAAACTTGTGGAGGACTTTCACAACACGGCAAAGGAGAGTCGACTCAAGAACTTTAAGGTAAAATAGCTAACTGTTACACTTTTGTGCATGTGAATGATAATTGTGCGGCTAGTAGCACATTGAGTGTGAGTAGTATCTTAATTACTTGTGAGACTAATGATTCTTTGCCTCTTGTTGATGATGTACATTTTGTGAGTGTTTATACACTAGTTGGTCCTATTGATGACCAAATTGACATTTCTTGTAAGATCAATTTATGTCCTTATATTATTGAAGCCTATATGTTGAACGGAAATATATCAACTTTTCTAATATGTATTGATCAACTTATTTGTGAAAATTGTCCAACACTTGAGTATGCGTGTGATGTGATTAATAGAACACAAGTGATTGAAGTACTTGAACATGTTCGTCAACAAAAAGGGAGTGAACCCAAGAGCTATTCTTGGGTCAATTTTGTGCTTGAAATCCCTTTGAAACTTGATATTGATCTTTTAGAGAGTGAAGAATGTGTTTGTTCTGAATCTTCCGGTGAAATAAATAATGTTCTCTTTAGGTATAATGTATTATTTGAAGATGATATAAGAACTCCTAATAGACCTAGTGATGAAAATGATGGTATAGCTTGGCTTGGAAGTAATAGCCTATAAGCTAACCCACCATGTTTTGTCAACGTTCTTCCTTAAGATAGAAATCTCTTCCTGGAAAATGAGAGTACTCTTAAGGGAAAGGAATGTGTGGTCTTGGAAACTACTTTTCCTTTTACTTTGTGTGACTTTATTGTTGAGAATACTCATGGTGATTATTGGGAAAATAGTAGCGAGTACACACATAAGGGAACATTAGTAGAAGACAACTTGAGTGATACCTTTCTCTACTCTCTATTTTCTTTGTAAGACATATATGCTATTGTAGAGATTATGTCGTTTAGTTTGGGTGGAGACCACGGGAAAGGGGAGTGTTGTCTAGACCCGTATCTTTGTCCACTCTTCCCCTTTGAACCCTATTCAAAATGTAGAAATGGTGATGTTGGTGCACCCAACTTATTGCTTGGTCTATATGACAAGCAAAGTGTCACTCTTGGTGAATCCCATAACCATATACTTCATACATCTTTCATTGAGTAATATTTCGTTCAAAAGATCCTTAGTTATATTTAAAATATGCGCAACATTGGCATGTTGAGATGATTTGTTGTTCAAACCCTAACCCTCATTCCATGAGGAGTTTGTATTTGTTTGTCCTTTCTTTGGTTTTGCAAGGTTTGGATTCAAGGTCGAATCCCTTTCAAGAAGGAGAGGATGATACGAGATGAATGATCATCATATTTTTGATGACATCTTTTGAGGCAAACACATAGTGGCTCAAGACTTGGTCATCTCGAGGATACGAGAACATACATGGACGACCCGTTTTGAGCCTACTATTGAGCATACCATACATCAAAACCGTGAGTGAAATATTGCTTGGAGTATTGAAGACTTGAGGACTCTCGACTTGGGAAACTGAATGGCTCATGGTTGGATTCATATTCATTAAGGACATTTTGGTCACTTCACTTTGCCCAAAATGCACCACATGGCTGCCCCTATCATTAAGGGTAGTGTAGTTATTTTGTCTCCTTTTGTAATATATTATAAAAAGGACATTTTAGGTCTTATCTTATTAGTTCTTTAGTGATGAATATATCAGACATTGAAAATACTCTGTCTTTAGAGTAGACCACCTTAATGTGGTTTTTAGTTAGGGATTAGATTAGCCTTTGTAGTTTAGGGCTTGGAAAAGCCAATATTGTTCTTTTCTTGGAAACAGTGGATCTTGAGTGATTTAATTCCCTTGGAGGTCACTGTAAGAGTATGGTGTTGTTGTTACATTCATTAGGGTTTTTTGAGTTTAATATACTCTTTAGTTCCTAATCTTTGTCATAAACTATATCTCACTATCTATCTTTACCTTTCTTGCAATTATGTTAGCGTTTGTATCTTCTAATCATTTTTTCTTGTTAAATCCGAGTCTTATGTGCATTGTGTTCATCTTTTTTATGTTGTATCGTTGCTGATTTTATGTTAAAACACCTTCTAAACTCGTGATACTTGTGTTGTTGTTGTTGGTTGAACTAGCACTCAAAGGGGTCCTCGGGTTGCTCTCAATTTGTGGAATATTTTATGGGATGCTTTTGAACCTTCCGTGGTGTTTCTTGTATCAGTACACCATAGTTATTCGTGTGTAAGAAGGATGTTTCCTTCGGATGTGCATTGATTAACGGTAGTTGAATAAGGTGATGGTAAAGAATAAGTACCTTATTTCTAAGATAGATGATTTGTTTGATCAGATACGGGGTGTTAAGTTCTTCTCTAAGATCAATATTTGATCTGGGTATCATCAGTTAATAATTAGGTAGGTGGATATCCCTAAGACAACTTTCCGTAGCCGATATAAGCATTTTGAATTCTTGGTGATGTTGTTTGGCTTGACTAGTGCCCCTGCAACATTTATGGACTTGATGAATAGGATCTTTCATCAATTTCTTGATTTGTTTGTAATTTTTTTTATTGATGATATTTTGGTGTACTCTAATAGTGAGGAGATCCTAGTTAGGATCTAGGATTAGAAAGTTCGTCGGATGCGAATGACAGACGAGGATTCAGTGAAGGCTCTATGCTGGAATAAAAAATATGAGGAAGCTACTTGGGAAGAAGAGGAGGAAATGAAGTCCAAGTATCTGTTTCTTTTTCCTACTCCAAAAATTCATGCTTAAGGTATGTGTTGATCTTAGAATCTTTGTTAAAGGAAAGATTGATTTCCTTGGCATCTTGGTTTTATATCCTGGTTAAAGGTAGGAGTAGAGGTGTGTGGACTCTAAATTATGCTTATATTGCCTTGTCCTGTCATTCAAGGACGAATGATCCTAAGTGGGGGAGAATGAAATACCCTGAACTTTTGCCCTTGCGAATTTCTCTAGCCTTGAACTTTCTTTTTATTATATGACTCAAGTCGTATGTTGGTCAGTGTGTTGCTAGAAAATTTCTCTCCATGTTACAAGAGACTTCATACAAGTCGTATGTTCTTGTGACAAGTGGTTTTAGGTCCAATCATATGTTGTCCAGTGTCTAGCCCTTGGTGCTATTTATTGGTCACGACTAGGCCATACGAGTTGTATGGTCTAGTGATGAGTTAGGCAAGGGAGTCATATATTGGACAGAATGTGGTGTCCAACTTTTTATTCTGGTGAAGACTTGATGATACTAGTCGTATAATGTGGTGACGAGTTGGAGAGTCAACTTATACCCACGTGCGAGTCTTCCACATCTTTTACACTGAGGGTATTTTGGACATTTCCCTTAAATTCCCTTAAGACCCCACGTCTTATAACACTTATTGGGCATTCATTCTACACTTTGCAAGATTTAAAATAATCTCTAAACTCTATCATAAACTTCTCAAGAAAGATTGGGCTAGGGTTTCTTCAAGGTCGTCATCTAGAGGCTTAAAGATCAAAATGACTCTGTGAATCTTCGTATCTCAGGCATGTGACTCTTTCTTCATTGTTAATTCATAAAAATTATTTATATTAAACATCGTTCATGAATCTTTATAGGTGGTTTTGAAAATGCATAATGTTGAGTATTGTTTTCTGATGGGTTAAATTGCGATTATACATGTTTTGATAATGGTTTTGCACATATGGGTGCTTGGGAATTGTGATTTAAACTAAGGGATCATGGTTAACCCTAACTTGATGATTTTTGACTTGAATAATGGTTTGATAATGGTATTCCCTCAACCTGTTCATTAAAATGTCAATGCAAATGATTTTGGCACATGGTGAATTATGTTTTGAATTAACGCATTGGCCTAATAATGTAAGTGGTTGTTAAATGGTTTTATGGAATGCATGTTGACCATAAATTGATTTTGATTATAACCTTGGTGATTTAGCTGGCTAAATGGGTTCCTGACTCTAAATGGTGAATTGAATTGATGTCTTTGTTTAGACAATAGGTTCGAGTACCAAAGTTGATTAATAATGGTTATGGCATGTTGTACGCATACAAGTAGGGTTGGTATGACGATACCATCAGGATGCCTTTGGTATGTAATTGGATTATGGGTTGTGTATGTGTAATGAATGTTTTAATTAGGCTTCAAAGAAGGATGTGTAGCCAGGCAGTGAAACTGTAGTCCAAAGTACTAACTTTGGAAACGGCACTAGCCGGTGCGGGTGTCTATATGACCGGGAGCTTTCAGTAACCCGAATGAATATATAAATGGGAGGTTCGAGACCCCTATATTGTATACATTGGTTCTTAAGTCACATTGATTATCCCGGGAGGTTCGAGTCCTCTATAAAGTCATATATAAATATGGATATTCTCTGGTTCTTGCGGCTACACTCACTGGGGCCCTGCTAACTATGTGAGAGTTGGACCCACATAGCCCGCGGTTACTTATTTTATGACAGTTATGATACACAACAATGGTTAAGGTTTTTAAATGCATGCTAAACCTTGTTCCTGTAATATCCCGCATATCGGGGTAGAATGAAAATCGTCATTTCTATGCATAGATAATCCAAAATCCATAAATCCAATGCAAATATAGCGTGTTAATCATTTATGTAGTGTGTGAATCCATTTGGGCATTAGTCGAGATCATAGAGGTCCCTTAACTCAAGGACTAGTTGAAAGCTTTCTTATCGTTCAAGTTTTAGTTAGTGTCAAAAGATGGATCAACTTCAATCTGACATAACTCTTTGTATATGAAAAAATGATGGACCTACTATATATCAATGAAACGTCTTTGAGTTCTCTTTCCAACGCCATCAATTTTTCCAAAATCTGATATAGGAGTAGAAAGTTATGCTCATTTTACTTCGAACTTTCTGTCTGCCAAAACGTGACGATGAGGCTGACGACTTATCAGCTGTGTGATGGCCCGTCAGATCTGGTCGTCAGACTATGTCAGTGAATGGTGAAAACCAGCCCAAAAGTGATGACTTCGTTGATGACTTATCACCTGAGTGACGGCCCATCAACCCTGGTCGTCAACTGATGCAACTATCTGATTTTTTTTGGGTTCCTTAGGGGTATTTTGGTCTTTCCCTCACTCCAAAAACCTTTCACATGAATTAAATCACCCCTTAAGCGTTATTAATCAATCACTATCAGTTTTACAACATTAAAAACTTCCACTTCACTCTCAAAATAAGATCAAACTAGGGTTTTCTCCAAGAACAAGAAATTCAAGAAAATTAAACCTTAAGTTCAAGATTTCCAAGGAGCGAATAGAGATTCGAGTTCTTCTTTTTAAACTAATTAATTTGAGGTACGTGGGGTTTATCCTAAAAACTACATGGGCTTGAAAACTCTAGAACATGATTTAAATATTTTCAAGCATGATTTTAGAAAGGGGTTTTGAAATACATGATTTTATTATGCAATATAAATGTCCAAATGCATTGTTGATTTGTTCTTTAGGCCTTTCCCCTTAAATTGATTTTCATGTATATGTATATGTACAATAAATTCAGATTTGAAGATTGTTTGAGAGCGAGCATAAATTATGAAATCCCTCTTTTGTGATGAATTTAAATTTATGATCTTATTGTGAATGATTTGATTTGCATGATTTATGGAATGAAAATAGTTTACTCAAATACTATAGTATTTTAAGCATGATTTAGATATTTTTAGAGGGAGTTTCTTGATATAAATGTGTTTTGTTAAATAGGGAAAGATTTGCATAAGATTAAGAATGTTGACATCACCACCCTTTATCATTTGAAATATTGTCAAAGAGAGTTGCATACATGTATTTACATGAGTATTTAAGGAAAGGGTGCTTCGAACTGATTTATTGATATGGTGGTCCCAAATTTATGTTTTGGAAATAAAGATTCTAATATGCTAATAATGTTTCAGAGATATGACTTACAGGTCAATGGTATGACGATACCATAAGTATGTATGCCATAACAAAGTATGTTTTTAGAGTATGTCTTCAGAGAATGTTTTCAGAATATGTTTTCAAAGAATGCATATTTTAAAGAGTTAAAAATAGGTATAAAGAGGGTTAGGTGGTTACCCGAAGAAGGTTTGAGTTCAAGTAACTCTTAGCCTAAAACCGTATTTACCGATATGGGCAAATTATTATTATACACTGTCGGCAGCCTTGTGGCGTAGTAGATTCAGAGACTCTGACTGTTGAAGCACACTTGGGTTGGGGGCTTGGCTGCTAAGTTAATGGAAGATTCCATATTTCCCGTGAAATTACAAAATTGTAGTGTATACCACCTAGCACAAAAGTAAAATAAAGAGTGTCACAGAGTTCAGATGATTTTACAGAGTCTTTTAAAAATGCCCATGAGATTTTTTACTATATGATATTCTTATGAACTATTTTAAATTGCTCTCATATATGTAGAATACAAATAATTATTTTGGATTTGCTCTGCGTACCAGTACATTTGTATTGACCCCCTCCCTCCCAAAGTCTAAAGTTCAGTTCAGAGGTCCTGCTAAGACACAGAGTTTTTAGATAGCAGTGATGTGTGCAGTTGGTGAGCCTTCTTTATTTCAGAAGGCCTATGTCTTTCAGATTATGTTACTTATTATGGTTTTGGTCTATTGGGGGCCTTGTCCTAGTTTTCAGATAGTTGTTATTTTCAGATGTAGTAGAGATTTCGCAGACTAGTTTAAATGTTATTTTGTTGATATTTGGGTTTTATTCTTTATTGTTAAATTATATTCAGAGTATGACCATGTTTCCATATTCGATTATATTACTGTATTTTCTTTTATTATATGAATGTTGTGAATGATTTTTGGATAGAGAAGACTGTTTTGGACCTTCAGGGTTCAGGATGTCCGTCACGGGCAGGCCCCTGTTCTGGTTGTGACAAACTTGGTATCAGAGCACAGTTCATGGTCCCAGAGTGTCTGTGAAATCATGTCGGGTAGATTCTTATTTATGGGTGTGTAGCGCGCTATACCTATAAGCAGGAGGCTACAAGGAATTTAGGAATGCCTCTCTTTCTTCATGTTCTAGTTCATGCTATGGAGTCAGAATGTTCCTCTTTCATACTCTAATTTATGCTATGGTGTCGCCCATACGAAAGTAAAGTTGTCCTAATTGTTTCCTCAATTTGATGTGCTCAGATATGTCTCATTGTTGAGGTGAATCAAGTGCAGAAGTTTAGTATTTAAATGGTAAGGTCCTTTCTGATTGAGTCATATAAGATTTTGAAATTGTGCAAGGACTCGTGAAGAGTCTATTAGTTTTTTAAGGTGTATTAATTCTAGTGTGAACTTTGATTTTGATGAAATCGTTCTTTTCATCCAGCGGTGTGAAGAAGAATATTGAAACTATATTTCCACCAGAGTAGTAGTATCAGTTAAAGTTAGTCCGTGTAGTCAATGAGTTTCCTGAGGTTTTTCCTGAAGATTTGCCAAGGGTACCTCCCGATAGAGAAATAGAATTTGATATTAATCTTCCTGATACTCAGCCCATATGCATCCCTCCATATCATATGGCTCTGGCCAAGCTTAAAGAGTTAAAAGTGCAGCTTAAAGTCCTCTTAGATAAAGGTTTCATAAGTTCCAGTGTTTCTCCATGGGGTGCTCCAGTCCTATTCGTGCGTAATAAAGATGTCTCTCTCCAAATGTGCATCTACCACCAGCATTTGAATAAAGTTACAATCAAGAACAAATATCCTCTTCCTAGGATTGATGACTTATTCAAACAACTTCAAGGTGCAAGTGATTTTTCTAAGATAAACCTCAGATCCGACTGTCTTCAGCTTAGAGTGAGAGAGTGTGATGTTCCAAAGATAGCTTTAGAACTTATTATGGTAACTTTAAATTTCTTTTTATGTCCTTCGGGTTAACGAATTCCCTAATAGCCTTCATGGACTTGATGAACAAAGTGTTCAAGTAGTACTTGGACATGCTTGTTATAGTCTTCACTGATGATATCCTCGTCTTTTTTCGTAGTGAGAATGACCATGCAGGCCATCTCAAAATTGTGTTGCAAACTCTTATAGATCATTAGTTGTTCGCCAAATTCAGTAAGTATGAATGTTGGATAATATCAATAGCTTTTCTTGTCCATATTATTTTCGGTGATGGCATTAGAGTCAATCCTCAAAGGTCCAAAGTAGTGGAAAATTGGCCTAGACTCATCTCTCCATCATACATTAGGAGTTTCTTAGATCTAGCTGGCTATTACAGATAGTTTATTTAAGGCTTGGCGTCTATAACGTCCCTCATGTATAGATTGACTTAAAAGAAAGTTAAGTTTTGTGGTCAGATTTCTTTGAGAAAAGTTTTCACGAGTTAAAGACTCAACTCACTTCATCCCCAGTTTGACACTACCAACTCAACCCAAAGTTGGTCTGGGTTGTGTTTTGATGCTGAGGGATAAGGTCATTGCCTATACCTATAGACAACTTAAGCCTCATGAAAAGAACTATCTATTCATGATCTTGAGTTGGCAGCAATTCTTTTTTCCCTTAAAATATTGAGGCATTATCTTTATGGGGTGCATGTTGATGTTTTCACGAACCATAAAAGCTTAGAGTATGCATTATTGTAGAGAGATTTAAATCTTCTTCAATGAAGGTGGTTAGAGTTGTTAAAATAGTTCAGAATCTTCTTTGATTTCTGAAGTAAAGGAGAACCAAGATAAGGATTCCAGTTTGGTTAGGTTAAAGGAGTCAGCTAGAGATCATAAAGTAGAGGTTTTATCCCAAAGGGGAGATAGCGTGTTGCGATACCAGGGTAGACTGTATGGGCCATGTCTTGATTGTATGAGGTTGAGGATTTTGGAAGAAGTGCATGGCACACGTTACTCAATTCACCCAGGATCTACTAAGATGTACTGTGATTTGCGGGAAATCTATTCGTGGATTGGCATGAAGAAGGATATTGTTGATTTTGTAGCTAAGTGTGCCAATTATCAACAAGTTAAGGTTGAGCACCAAAATCCTGATGGAACTTTACAGGAGTTTAGTATTCCTACTTGGAAGTGGGAAGAGGTAAATATGGACTTTATGACATGGTTTTCTCGTTCGCGTCGTCAGCATGATTCGATTTGGGTTATTTTAGACAGAATTACCAATTAAGCCCATTTCTTGACATTACATAATTTCTATTAGCCAAGGTATGCTAGGCTTTATATTAGAAAGTTGGTTAGGTTGAATGGATTTTCTTTGTCCATCATTTTAGATAGGGGTACTCAGTTTACCTCTCACTTTTGGAAATCCTTTGAGAATAGTCTTAGTACCCAAGGTCATCTTAGTTTAGATTTTCATCCTCAGACCGATGGTTAGGCAGAAAGGACCATTCAGACCCTAGTGGATATGTTGAGGGCGTGTATTATTGACTTTAAATAAAGTTAGGATGATCACTAGCTGTTGCTCGAGTTTACCTACAACAACACTTATCATTATAATATTCAGATGGACCCATTTGAGGATCTCTATGAGATAAGGTGTAGATCACCTATTAGTTGGTTTGAAGTTGACGAGGCTTCTTTCATAGGGGCAGATGTGGTATACAAAGCTATGGGAAAAGTTTAGTTGTTTAGAGAGAGGGTTAAAGCAGCTCAGAGTCATCAAAAATCTTATGCAGATGTGAGGAGAAGAAATCTTGAGTTTAAGGTTGGTGACTTAGGTATTTAAAGATTTCACCCATGAAAGGAGTGAAGATATTTAAGAAAAAGGGGAACCTTAGACCCTGATATGTTGGACCTTGCAGAATATTGAGTCGGGTTGGGAAGGTAGCATATGAGATAGAGTTTCCTACAGATTTATCATCCATTCACCCAGTGTTTTATGTCATTTTATTAAAGAGTGTATTGGTGATCCAGCTGTTGTAGTTCTTTTAGAAAGCACCAAAATTCAATATAGTCTTTCTTAAGAAGAAATCGTAGTTAAGATCCTTGATCAACAAATTCATAGACTAAGGAACAAACAAGTTCATAAGATCAAGGTTCTCTGGCGAAATCAGTCCGTTAAGGGTGTCACTTGGGAAGAAGAAACAGATATGTGAACCAAGTACCCTTATCTTTTAATCGCAAGTTTAGATTCAGCCTAAGGTAGTAACTTTCCTTAGATTTTGTCTATTCCATTCTCAGTTCTAGCTTTATATAATCATCTTCATATTATTTCATACATTCACGAATCAATTCAGTCATGTAAGCATGCTTTCAGTTATGCAAGTTCAGTAATTAATCTCAGGCCCTCAGTATTCTTAGTTTAGTCAGTCCCTTCAAGGATAAATATTTCTAAAGGGGAGATATTGCAATTGAATAATGTACAACATATGAAAATAAGAGGTTTCATAACAAGAGAGGGATTATAATTTTTCGTGGGGTTCATTGAAGTTTCAACCATCAAGCCACATACATACATACATACGTGTATGTATATACAACAAAATAATGTTTAAGGGAGAAGGCCTCAAGACCAAAATATTTATATCAAGAAGGATTCACAATGCTTAATTGTAAATGTAAATTCAAGACTGACCCTTTTGTAAATTCATGATTTCTCAACATTTAAACATAATTAAAATGATTTCACCATGATTATGCTCATGTAGTTTGTAAAATCCCCACCTACCTTGGATTAATAAGTTTAAAGAGTAGAAATCGAATCTTGATTTGTTCTTGGAAATCTTGGACTTAAGATTTTATTCTTCTAGATTTCTTGTTCTTGGAGGAAACCCTAGTTTGATTTCATTTTTAGAGTGAATAAAGTATTTTTGATGTTGTATAAATGATAATGATTAATTAATAACTCTTAATATGTGATTTAATTCATGTGAAATGTTTTTGGAGTGAAGAAAAGACCAAAATATTCCTAAAGAAACCCAAAAAGTCGCAGAATTACATTAGTTGACGACCAAGGTTGATGGGCCATCATTAAGATGATAGGTCATCACCTAGGTCATCTATTTTCTGCTATTTTTTACCACTCACTGCCTTAGGCTGACGACTAGGGCTGATGGGCCTTCACATAGCTGACAGGTCGTCAACTTCGTCATCACATTTTGGCAGACAGACACTTTGAAGTAAAATAAACATAACTAGTTTCGTTGGAAAGAAGACTTGAAGAACTTTCATTTTATATATAGTAGCCCTTCTAATTCTTTAAATACAATATGTTATGGTAGATAGAAGTTGACCTAAGTTTAGACATTCACCGAAACTTAAACGATAGAAGAGTTTCCAACTCGTCTTTGAGTTTGGGGATTTTTGTGACCTCAATTCATATTAAAAGGTATTTAAACACTATTGTATTGATCATATCACATATATTAACAAAGAATCCTTGGGTTTTGGTCTATACGCGTAGCAAGGACGGTTCAAACTTTAGCCTGAAAGCTCGAGGTGTTACACCTTCCCTGTTAGTTCACAAAAATCATGTATGTTAAACATAGCTCATGAATTATTAAAGATGTTTTAGAAAATCATGGTTGAGGTTTGAAATCAAAATGTTGAGTATTGTTTTCTCATGAATTAAATTGTGACTATACGTGTTTTGATATGGTTTTGCACATGTGGGTGCTTAGGAACTGTGATTTAAAATAATGTGTCATGGTTAACCCTAAATTTATGGTTTTTGCCTTGAATAATGATTTTATAATGGTATGCCCTCAACCTATTTGTCAAAATATCCATGAAAATAATCTTGTCACATGTTGAATTGTGTTTTAAACAAAGCCATGGGCCTAATAATGTAAGTGGTTCGTAAATGGTTTTATGGAAGCCTTGTTGGAAATAAATTGATTTGAATTATAACCTTGGTGGTTTAGTTGGCTAAATAGATTAGAGACCCTAAATGTTAAATTGAGTTGATATCTTTGTTTAGATAATGGGTTCGAGTCCCAAAGTTGATTAATAATAGTTATGAAATGTTGTATGCCTACAAGTGGGGTTGGTATGACGATACCAATAGGATGACATTGGTAAGTAATTGGATTATGGGTTGTGTATATGTAATGAATGTTTTAATTGGTCTTTAAAGCGGGATGTGTATTCGGGGCGTGGAAGTAGAGTCCAAAGGACTAACACTAGAAACCACACTAGCCGATATGGGTGTCTATATGACCGGGAGGTTGGAGTCCCCTAAATAAATATATAAATGAGAGGTTCGAGACCCCCATATTTCATACATTTGTTCTTAAGGAACCATGATTTTGCAGGGAGGATTGAGTCCCCCATAAAGGGATATACAAATTTGGATATTCTTTGGTTCGTGTGACTACACGGACTAGGGACCTTCTACCTAGGGGAGAGTTGGGTCCATATAGCCTGTGGATTCCTTATTTTATGACAGTTATGCTACACAACCCAGGTTAATGTTTTTAAATGCAGGCTAAACCTGATTCTCTATCCCCTTATGATATATATAAATGTGTATGTGATTGTATATGATGATTTGACTTGGTTTTGAGTGATGTCATTATTTAATTCCTCTACCACTAAGTTATATTCTAGTGTTCCAACCACTAACCATCTCCAGATATTGTATCCTTACGCGATAAAGGAACCAAAACTTCTACTTTTCCTGTGCAGTGATCATATGCTCGAGTTAGTTCATGAGTTGACATGACGTGGTGAGATTTCATATTTGGAAGGGTTTATTTCATGGTCCTTGCCTCCTATGTCTTAGACCTTTTTAGATTTTATTTTTTGCGGTCATTGGGGGGTATGTCCCGACATTTTAGTGAGATTGGATTTATTTTAGGCTTTGTTGGATTACTGTGGACTTGGTTGGTTCGGTTATATATTTAGAGATAAAAAATTATTCGGTTGCCAGTGGTTGGTAAAAACTTGTCATTGAATTATTATTAGTTTTGTTATATGTTGTCTTGATATAAGTTCAGAATTTATTCAACACTGTAGGTTGTTTAGCTGACTAGGTTAGGTGAAAGGGGTGATCTTTGGTGCACACTGGATTGGAGATACCCGTCACAGCCTGGCGCTATTTTGATTCATGACAAAGTTTATATTAGAGGCTAGGTTTATGGTCAATTAGGTATTCACAAAACCGTGTCAAATAGAGTCTCTTTTATTGGTATGTAGTGTACCACACTTATAAGAGAGAGGCTATAAGACATGTAGGAATGTTTCCTTTCCTTATTGTCTTACTTTGAGCTATAATATGTAAGGTCTTACATTTCTCTAATTACCATTTGCTTGCTTTTTCAAATCAAGCCTTCCCAATGATCGAAAGCTCATTGAGACTCCTTTGTTACACTTTTGGATACTGCTGATAGAAAACACCCTGCTTATAGGGTTTAGACCCGGTCTAGGGGTCCAGTTCTTGATTGTCCTCCTATATCTCCACCAATTCCCTCCATCCCTCTTCGAGCACCTCTGGTAGATGTGACGAACGTAGAATTTCATTAGTCTATCCATATCTTTGGTTAGTTGGTTACTCCTTAATCTTAGCATGGTACTTCTATTTCTCTATCTTGTGAGGCTATAAGGGTTGGCCAATTCATGAGGTTGAGTCCTCCAACTTTTACCGATGTGGGGTTGAGGAGGATCCTCAAGATATAATTGATGAGACGAAAAATCTCTTCAAGATTATGCAAGTGTTAGATATTGAAGGTATAGAGTTTACTTCCTGCCAATTGAAGGATGCAACATACCAGTGGTTCAATGAGTGGGAACTATCTAGGGGAGGTGATGTAGACTTTTCATTGTGAGATGACTTTTAAATTGCCTTTTTGGACAACTTCTTTCCTCAAGAATTGAGGGAGGCAAAAGAAGAAGAATTTTTGAATCTGAGATAAGGTAGGATATCGATTGAGGAGTTTTCCTTGAGATTCTATCAGATATCAAGGTATGGTGCTAAGTTAGTATCAAGCATGAGAGCTAGAATACATAAGTTTTATTCTAGGTTGTCCTATGAGTTGATTTTGGAGAGTAAGGTTGCCTTATTGAACAAAAATATGGATATTTCTCAGCTCGTAGTTTATATATAATAGGTTGAGAAAGAAAACAAGAAGCAGGTTAAGAGTGGTGAGAGATAGAGTAAGAGATTTAGGTTTTCTAATCAAGGTGGAGGCAAGTAGCAGAGTGCTAGAGATGGGGGAAAGTGGCCTAAGAAGAAGAGAGGGAGTTCTAGTTATTTCTCTATGGCTAGTACTCCTTACCTGAAGCCATCGGGTGATCATTTCTCTCACCATGGTAGAGATCATAGGGTATAGGGTTCCCAATATCAGGATGGTGGAGCCCAGTATGCTCTATCATACCCTCCTTGCAGATTTCTGGTCAACACCACTATGGCCAATGGGAGAAGAGGGGAACCAATGTTTTTTATTATGGTTAGATTAGCCATATGCAATGTGATTGAAATTCTAGGGTTGCCTCTAAGGCCAATAAGGTTACTGTTTCCTCTTCATCAACTCATGAACAAAAGAGTGTCGCTTCTGCTTCCTGTACTGGCACTGGCCAGAATCTCTTATATGTTCTTGCTTCATGTTAGGACTCCGAGGAATCTCCCAACATTATTACTAGTATGTTTAAGCATTTTTCCCAAGATTTTTACTATTTGTTTTATTTGGGGTCCACTCTTTCTTATGTGACCTCATTTATGGTTGTGCATTTTGGTTTTGATCCTAAGTGTATTTCAGATCCTTTTGCCATGTCTACCTCGGTGGGCGACTCTATGGTTACTAAAAGAGTCTATAGTGGTTGTGTTTTATCTGTTGGTGGTCGGGAGACTTTGGTGGATCTATTGGAATTAGGCATTATTGATTTTGAGGTTATATTGGGGATGGATTGGCTACACTCCAACTATACTTATTTAGACTATTAGACCCATAAAGTCATTTTAAATTCCCAAATGAGTTGCTTTTTGAGTGGTAGGATGTATCCATATATCCAAAGGGGAGGTTCATATCATATCTTAGAGATCGTAGATTGATCTCCAAGGCATTTCTGTATCATTTGGTCTGGGTTAAGATTCTAACTTGTAGGGTCCTTGTTTATTTTCTATTCCTATGGTAATTGAGTTTCTTAAAGTCTTCCCAGATGATGTAGATGGTGTCCCTTCTAATAGGGAGATTGATTTTGGTATTGAACTTGTCCCAAACATTCATCCAATTTCTTTTCCCCTGTAAAGGAGCTTTCGGAGCAATTAAGTGATCTCTTAGAAAAGGGTTTCATTCATCCTAGTATATCTCCATGTGGTACATAATACGGGATGAATGGATATCTTATCTTTTGATGACATCTTTGGAGTCCAACACATAGAAGCTCAAGACTTGGTTACCTCGAGGATACGAGAACATGCATGGAGGACCGATTTTGAGCCTACCATTAAGCATACAATACATCAATGTTGTGAGTTGAAGATTCATTGGAGAATTAAATACTTGAGGACTCACGGCTTTGGACACATAATGGCTAACGGTTTTGGAGTGATCTTCATTGAGGACATTTTGGACACTTCACTTTGCCCAAAATGCACTCCATGGCTGCCCCTATCATTAAGGGTAGTGTAGTCATTTTGTCTTATTTTGTAATATACTATAAATAGGATATTTTAGGTGTTCTCTTATTAGTTTTTTAATGATTAAAATATGAGAGATTGAAAATCCTCTCTCTTGACAGTAGACTACCTTAGTGTAGTTCTTAGTTAGGGCTTGCATTAACCCTTGTAGTTTAGGGATTGAAAAAACAAATATTGTTCTTTTCTTGGAAACGGTGGATCTTGAGGTGAGTTGAGTCTCTTGGCGGTTTTTGTAAGAGTGTGGTGTTTTTGTTACATTCATTAGGGTTTTTTGAGTTTAATATACTCTTTAGTTCCTAATCTTTCTAATAATCTATGTCTCACAATCAATCATTACTTTTCTTGCAATTGTGTTCGTGTTTGTATCTTGTAATCCTTTGTTCTTATTGAATCTGAATCTTGTGTTCATTGTGTTTATCTTGTTCTTGTTGTATTGTTTCTGTTTTTGTGTTAAAACAACTTGTAAAATCGTGATACTTGTGTTGTTGTTGTTGGCCGAAACTAGCACTCAAAGGGGTCCTCTGGTTGCTCTCCATTTGTGGACTGTTTTGGGGGCTGTTTTTGAGCCGTCGATGGTCTTTCTTGTATCATTTGGAATCAAATCATGGCTTGATATTGTTCCCACAAGATCAATCTTGGTCTCATAAACTTGAAAATAAAAAAAAAGTGTTAGAAAACTGAAAATAAAAAAGAAGCAAATCTGTCCATTTTTGTGTATTAGCCAAAATTGTGTTGCTGTAGTTGTCTTGGCCGAGAATAGTGTCTAGATTTAGGTCTGTTTTTGTTTGTATTAGTAGTTTCTTGTGTTACATATTGTTCACTAACACTTATTGAGTCTAAGTCCTAGATTTGAGTTCTTGACAAGTTGTTGTTGAAGATTGGGCGGTTAGGAAGTTGTTGTTCTTATTGTTCTTGAAGTGGTGTTCAAAAAAAGGTGTTGTTTAAGTTTTGAAAGAAAAAAGATTGATAAGACTTTGTTTTTGTCTTGGAAACACTCTCAAGACAACACAAAAGTGGAAAATGAAAAAGAGGTGTTCAAAAAGTATAGTTACCAAAAGGGAGTAACAACACTTTTCAAGAATATACATAAGAGGAAAGAGACAAGGCTACTCCAAAAAGATGTTTTACCAAAAGAGTGCAAGTTGGTCAAAAGTTGATACGAAGACTTTTTTACTCTTGAATAGAGTGTCTACAATCTTGTCCACCTACACCATAACTGAATTTTCTTCATCAAAGAAGTGAGATTGAACAACTAAAGTCTTGAACTATTATTCTTCAACTTCAACAACAATAATCAAAGGCCAATCATTGTAGGCCACATCATCAACAAGACTCAAGTTCTTGGAACTCCTAGTTTCTTTCTTTGTCTTCATTAGTTTTACTTCATTGACTCCTATACTAGTTGGCAACTAGTAAGAATCTACTAAGTAGTGAATTAGTTTTTGAAGGTGTTTATTCGTGTTAGCGTTATTTGTGTGCTTTTCTCATTTTTAACTTGTAGTAAGTTCTTTGTTTCAAGTTCGTAAGTAAATTATATTTTTGTGTCTTGAGCCGATAAAATAAGAATCCATTCCAACCGCCAAGTAGAATTTACATACTATTGACTATTGGAGTATAAGCAACTTTAATATTCATCGCTCCAATTGTGAGAATCACAAAGTTGAGTATATACGAGTGTAGGCGAGGAGATTTTACCACAAATCTTGTTTTTTCATTGTGTAGGTACGAAGGTGATATAAGGGAAACATGTCTTCTATAGTCGGAGATTATGCTGACTATGATATGGGAGACTATGATTGTAGTGAGGTTTTTTATGGCTACGAATTTGAGGGTGATTGTAAAGGCTATGAAAATAGCCATGATTAAAACTTTGGCAGATTTGAGAGTTATGGTTTTGAGGGAGAAAATAAGGTGAATGAAGTGCCTAGTGCTTGTGGTGAATATAGAGATGATGTGAGACCTCGTGATAGATCTTATGATGACGTTGGGGCATGTGAGAAGTTTTACACTTCTCACTTCGTTCGCAAAGATTATGAGAGGTATGATGAGAGTACACGTGAGGAGTGTGAAGATTCATATTCTTCTCCTTATACTACTTCTTATCAAGGTCGATATAGTGTGAATATTTATACTAGATCTAGTGGAGGTTGTCCAACGAGAAGAGAAGGGTATGAATCTCCAAAACCGAGGGGTACTTGTGTGTCTTACAATATTGATCTGAGAAAGAGTGTGCACTCCAGAAAGGTAACAATTTGTGGAATACTGGGCTGCCTCATTGTGTTAAATGATAGGTACTATAGAAACTATATCCTTCCATCATTGACTACATGGGGTTATTTCGCGAGCCTTTACTTATTCCATACTTATTGGATGGGATTAAGGTTTCTGAGAGAGTTATGTTCTCTTCATCCAATTTGAATACCATGAGGAGGTGTGGTGTGATATTCTTTCATTGACATACGGTCATGTATGCTTAGGTGGTGATTGGTTTGCACAACATAGAGTTCCAAATGTGCAAAATTAGCCTAATGTTGTAAGAGACCGGTGGGGAAATCACCTAGTAACATACATGCTTCCCGAGCTGCAAAGACAAGTGAATACTTACTCCAATCTAAATGCTTCTAAGAGACAAAATATTAAAAGGAGTAAGGGTGTACAAGGTGGTGATTCGATAGCGGAAAAAGGAGAGGTTGTGTGGAGCGAAGTGAGGGGATTTCCACCAAACCAAGATAACATTGTTTTTCCTTCTATTTCTAAGGACATTTGTATAGGTACCGACATGGAAAGTGAGGGAGAGTAATGACAAAGGGAATTTGCTGCCAAAACTTGTGGAGGACCTTCACAACACGGCAAAGGAGAGTCGACTCAAGAACTTTAAGGTAAAATAGCTAACTGTTACAATTTTGTGCATGTGAATGATAATTGTGTGGCTAGTAGCCCATTGAGTGTGAGTAGTATCTTAATTACTTGTGAGACTAATGATTCTTTGCCTCTTGTTGATGATGTACATGTTGTGAGTGTTTATACACTAGTTGATCCTATTGATGACCAAATTGACTCTTCTTGTAAGATCAATTTATGTCCCTCTATTATTGAAGCCTATATGTTGAACGAAAGTATATCAACTTTTCTAATTTGTATTGATCAACTTATTTGTGAAAATTGTCCTACACTTGAGTATGTGTGTGATGTGATTAATAGAAGACAAGAGATTGAAGTACTTGAACATGTTGGTCAACAAAAAGGGAGTGAACCCAAGAGCTATTCTTGGGACAATCTTGTGCTTGAAATCTCTTTGAAATTTGATATTGCTCTTTTAGAGAGTGATGAATGTGTTTGTTCTGAATCTGCCCGTGAAATAGATAATGTTCTCTTTAGGTATAATGTCTTAATTGAAGATGATATAAGAAATCCTAATAGACCTAGTGGTGAAAATGATGGTATAGCTTGCCTTGGAAGCTATAGCCTATATACTAACCCACTATGTTTTGTCAAAATTCTTCCTAAAGATAGAAATCTCTTCTTGGAAAATTAGAGTACTCTTAAGGAAAAAGAATGTGTGGTCTTGGAAACTAGTTTTCCTTTTACTTTGTGTGACTTTATTGTTGAGAATACTCATGGTGATGATTGGGAAAATAGTAGTGAGTACACACATAAGGGAACTTTAGTAGAAGCCAACTTGAGTGATACCTTTCTCTACTCTCTATTTTGTTTGGAAGACATATATGCTATTGTAGAGATTATGTCGTTTCGTTTGGGTGGAGACCACGGGAAAGGGGAGTGTTGTCTAGACCCGTGTCTTTGTCCACTCTTCCCCTTTGACCCCGATTCAAAATGTAGAAATGTTGATATTGGTGCACCCAACTTGTTGCTTGGTCTATATGACAAGAATATTGTCACTCTTGGTGAATCCCATAACCAAATACTTCATACATCTTTCATTGAGTAATATTTCATTCAAAATATCCTTGGTTATATTTCAAATATGTGCTATATTGGCATGTTGATATGATTTGTTGTGCAAACCCTAACCCTCATTCCATGAGGAGTTTGTATTTGTTTGTCCTCTCTTCGGTTTTGCAAGGTTTAGATTCAAGATCGAATCCTTTTTAAGAAGGAGAGAATGATACGAGATGAATGACCATCTTATCTTTTGATGACATCTTTGGAGGCAAACACATAGAGACTCAATACTTGGTCACCTCGAGGATACGAGAACATACATGGATGACCCATTTTGAGCCTACTATTGAGCATACCATACATCAAAGCCGTGTGTGAAAGATTGCTTGGAGTATTAAAGACTTGAGTACTCATGACTTTGGACACTTAATGGCTCACGGTTGGAGTCATCTTCATTGAGGACATTGTGGTCACTTCACTTTGCCCAAAATGCACCACATGGCCACCCCTATCATTAAGGGTAGCGTAGTTATTTTGTCTTCTTTTGTAATATATTACAAATAGGACATTTTAGGACTTATCTTATTAGTTGTTTAGTGATGAAAATATGAGACATTGAAAATACTCTGTCTTGAGAGTAGACCACCTTAGTGTGGTTTTTAGTTAGGGATTAGATTAGCTATTGTAGTTTAGGGCTTGGAAAAGCCAATATTGTTCTTAGCTTGGAAACGGTGGATCTTGAGTGAGTTGATTCCCTTAGAGGTCACCGTAAGAGTGTGGTGTTTATGTTACCTTCATTAGGGGTTTTTGAGATTAATATACTCTTTAGTTCCTAATCTCTGTCATAAACTATATCTCACTATCTATATTTACCTTTCTTGCAATCATGTTAGCGTTTGTATCTTGTAATTATTTGTTCTTGTTAAACCCGAATCTTGTGTGCATTGTGTTCATCTTGTTTATGTTGTATTTTTTTTTATTTGATGTTAAAAAATTTTCTAAACTCGTGATACTTGTGTTGTTGTTGTTGGCTGAAACTAGCACTCAAAGGGGTCCTCGGGTTGCTCTCAATTTATGAACTATTTTGTGGGATGCTTTTGAACCTTCCGTGGTATTTCTTGTATCAGTACACAAATTTTATTCGTGTGTAAGAAGGATGGTTCCTTCGGATGTGCATTGATTAACGGAAGTTGAATAAGGTGACGGTAAAGAATAAGTACCTTATTTCTAAGATAAATGATTTGTTTGATCAGCTACGGGGTGTTAAGTTCTTCTCTATGGTCAATCCTTGATATGGGTATCATCAGTTAATGATTAGGTAGGTGAATATCCCTAAGACAACTTTCCGTAGCCGATATAAGCATTTTGAATTCTTGGTGATGTCATTTTGCTTGACTAGTGCCCGTGCAACATTTATGGACTTGATGAATAGGGTCTTTCATCAATTTCTGGATTTGTTTGTAATTTTCTTCATTGATGATATTTTGGTGTACTCTAACAGTGAGGAGGTCCCGGTGAGGATCTTGGATTAACAAATTCATCGGATGCAAATGAAAGACGAGGCTTCAGTGAAGGTTCTGTGCTGGAATCAAAAGTATGAGGAAGCTACTTGGGAAGCAGAGGGGGAAATAAAGTCCAAGTATCTGTTCCTATTTCCTATTCCAAAAATTCATGCTTAAGGTATGTGTTGATCTTTGAATCTTTGTTAAAGGAAAGATTGATTTCCTTGGCATCTTGGTTTTATATCCTGGTTAAAGGTAGGAGTAGAGGTGTGTGGAGTCTAAATAATGCTTATATTGCCTTGTCCTATCATTCAAGGACGAATGATCCTAAGTGGGGGAAAATGAAATACCCTGAACTTTTGCCCTTGCGAATTTCTCTGGCCTTGAACTTTCTTTTCATTATATGACTCGCACCATAAGTCGTGTGGTGCGGTGATGGGTCTAGGGACCCAAGTCGTCTATTGGTCAGTGTGTTGGTAGCATAGTTCTTTCCATGTTACGAGAGACTTCATACAAGTCGTATGGTCTTGTGACGAAAGGTTTAAGGTCTAATCATATGTTGTCCAGTGTCTAGCCCTTGGTGTTCTTTGTTGGTCACGACTAGGACATATGAGTAGTATGGTCTAGTGATGAGTTAGGCAAAGGAGTCATATATTGGACTGAGTGTGGTTTCCAACTTTCTATTTTGGTGAATAGTTGATGATACTAGTCGTATAATGTGGTGACGAGTTGGAGAGTCAACTCATACCCACGTGCGAGTCTTCCACATCTTTTACACTGAGGGTATTTTGGATATTTCCCTTAAAATCCCTTAAGACCCCATGTCTTATAACACTTATTGGGCTTTCATTCTACACTTTGCAAGATTTAAAACCATCTCTAAACTATCTCAAAAACTTTTCAAGAAAGATTAGGCTAGGGTTTCTTCAAGGTTGTCATCTAGAGGATTAAAGATCAAAATCACTCTGTGAATCTTCGTACCTCAGGCATGTGACTCTTCCTTCATTGTTAGTTCACAAAAATTATTTGTTTTAAACATCGTTCATGAATCTTTAAAGGTGGTTTTAAAAATGAATAATGTTGAGTATTGTTTTCTGATGGGTTAAATTGTGATTATACATGCTTTGATAATGGTTTATAACATGTGGGTGCTTGGGAATTGTGATTTAAACTAAGGGATCATGGTTAACCTTAACTTGATGATGTTTTACTTGAATAATCATTTGATAACGGTATTTCCTCACCTGTTTGTTAAATTGTCAATGCAAATGATCTTGGCACATGGTGAATTGTGTTTTAAACTAACGCATTGGCCTAATAATGTAAGTGGTTGGTAAATTATTTTATGGAATGCTTGTTGGCCATAAATTGATTTTGATTATAACGTTGGTGATTTAGCTGGCTAAATGGGTTCAAGACCCTAAATGGTGAATAAAATTGATGTCTTTGTTTAGACGATAGGTTTGAGTATCAAAGTTGATTAATAATGGTTATGGCATGTTGTACGCATACAAGTGGGGTTGGTATGACGATACCGACAGGATGCCTTTGGTAAGTAATTGGATTATGGGTTATGTATGTGTAATGAGTGTTTTAATTGGGCTTCAAAGAGGGATGTGTAGCCAGCCCGTGAAAGTGAAGTCCAAAAGACTAACTCTGGAAATGGCATTAGCCGGTGCGGGTGTCTATATGACCGGGAGATTTTAGTACCCCGAATGAATATATAAATGGGAGGTTCGAGACCCCCATATTATATACATTGGTGCTTAAGTCACCTTGATTGTCCTAGGAGGTTCGAGTCCTCCATAAAGGCATGTACAGCTATGGATATTCTCTGGTTCTTGCGGCTACACTCACTGGTGCCCTTCATACTATGGGAGAGTTGGACCCATATAGCCCATGGTTACCTTATTTTTGGACAGTTATGATACACAACAAAGGTTAAGGTTTTTAAATGGATGCTAAACCTGGTTCCTGTAATACCCCGCATATCGGGGTAGAACAAAAATCGTCATTTCTATGGGTAGATGATCCAAAATCCATAAATCAATGAAAATATAGAGTGTTTGTCATTTATGTAGTGTGTGAATCTATTTGGGTATTAGTCGAGATCATAGAGGTCCCTTAACTCAAGGACTAGTTGAACGCTTTCCTATCGTTCAAGTTTTAGTGAGTGTCAAAACTTGGATCAACTTCAATATACCATAACTCTTTGTATATGACAAAATGGAGGACCTACTATATATCAAATGAAACGTCTTTGAGTCCTCTTTTCAATGCCATCAATTTTGCTAAAATCTGATATCGGAGTAGAAATTTATGCTCATTTTACTTCGAAGTGTCTGTCTGCCAAAACGTGACAACGAGGCTGACGACTTATCAGTTGTGTGATGGACCGTCAGACCTTGTCGTCATCCTAAGTCAGTGAATGGTGAAAATCAGCCCAAAAGTGATGACTTGGGTGATGACTTATCACCTGAGTGACGGCCCGTCATCCCTGGTCGTCAACTGATGCAACTATGTGATTTTTTTTGGGTTCCTTAGGGGTATTTTGGTCTTTTCCTCACTCTAAAAACCTTTCACATGAATTAAATCACCCCTTAAGCGATATTAATCAATCACTATCAGTTTTACAACATTAAAAACTTCCACTTCACTCTCAAAATAAGATCAAACTAGGGTTTTCTCCAAGAACAAGAAATTCAAGAAATTTAAACATTAAGTTCAAGATTTCCAAGGAACGAATTGAGATTCGAGTTCTTCTATTTAAACTAATTAATTTGAGGTACGTGGCATTTATCCTAAAAACTACATGGGCTTGGAAACACTAGAACATGATTTAAAAATTTTCAAGCATGATTTTAGAAAGGGGTTTTGAAATACATGATTTTATTATGCAATATAAATGTTCAAATGCATTGTTGATTTGTTTCTTAGGCCTTTCCCCTTAAATTGATTTACATGTATATGTACATGTATGATAAATTCAGGTTTGAAGATTGTTTGAGAGCGAGCATAAATTATGAAGTCCCTCTTTTATGATGACTTTAAATTTGTGATCTTATTGTGAATGATTTGATATGCATAATTTATGGCTTGAAAATAGTTTACTCAAATACTATAGTATTTTGAGCATGATTTAGAGATTTTGAGAGAGAGTTTCTTGATATAAATGTGTTTTGTTAAAGAGAGAAAGATTTGCATAAGATTAAGAATTTTGATATGACCACTTTGTATCATTTGAAATGCTGTCAAAGAGAGTTGCATACATGTATTTACATGAGTATTTAAGGAAAGGGTACTTCGAACTGATTTATTGATATGGTGGTCCCAAATTTATTTTTTGGAAACAGAGATTCTAATATGCTAATAATGTTTCAGAGATATGACTTGCAAGTCTATGGTATGACGATCCCATAAGTATGTATGTCATAACAGAGTATGTTTTCAGAGTATGTCTTCAGAGAATATTTTCAGAATATGTCTTTAGAGAATGCATATTTTAAAGAGTTAAAAATAGGCATAAAGAGGGTTAGGTGGTTTCCCAAAGAAGGCTTGAGTTCAAGTAACTCTTAGCCTAAAACCGTATTTGCCGATACGGGATAATTATTATTTTACGCTGGCGACAGCCTTGTGGCATAGTAGATTCGGAGACTCTAACCCTTGAAGCACACTTAGGTTGGGGGCTTGGATGCTGAGTTAATGGAAGATTCTATATTTCCCGTGGAATTACAGAATTGTAGTGTATACCACCTAGCGCAGAAGTAAAACAAAGAGTGTTAGAGAGTTCAGATGATTTTACATAGTTTTTGAAAAAAGCCCATGAGATTTTTTACTATATGATATGTTTATGAACTATTTTAAATTGCTCTAATGTATGTAGAATACAAATTATTATTTTGGATTTGCTCTGCGTACTAGTATATTTGTATTGACCCCCTATCTCCCAGAGTCTAAAGTTAAGTTCAGAGGTCCTGCTAAGACACAGAGTTTTTAGACAGCAGTGATGTGTGAAGTTGGTGAGCCTTCTTTATTTCAGGAGGCCTATGTCTTTCAGATTATGTTACTTATTTTGGTTTTGGTCTACTGGGGGCCTTGTCCCAGTTTTCAGATAGTTGTTATTTTTAGATGTAGTAGAGATTTCGCAGACTGGTTTAAATGTTGTTTTGTTGAATTTGGTTTTTATTCTTTATTGTTAAATTATATTCAGAGTATGACCATGTTTCCATATTCGATTATATTTCTATATTTTCTTTCATTATATGAATGTTGTGCATGATTTTTGGATAGAGAAGACTGTTCCGATCTTTCATGGTTCAGGATGTCTGTCATGGCCAGGCCCCAGTTTGGGTTATGACAAACTTGGTATCAGAGCATAGTTCATGGTCCCAGGGTGTCTGCTAAATCATGTCGGGTAGAGTCTTATTTAGGGGTGTGTAGCACGCCATACCTATAAGCAGGAGGCTACAAGGTGTTCAGGAATGCCTCCCTTTCTTCATGTTCTTGTTCATGCTATGGAGTCAGAATGTTCCTCTTTCATACTTTAATTTATGATATGGTGTCATCCATACAAAAGTAAAGTTGTTCTAATTCTTTCTTCAATTTGATGTGCTCAGATATGTCTCATTGTTGAGGTGAATCAAGTGCAGAAATTTAGTATTTAAATAGTATGGTCCTTTTTGATTGAGCCATCTAAGATTTTGAAATTGTACAAGGACTCGTGAAGAGTCTATTAGTTCTTTAGGGTGTATTAATTCTAGTGTGAACTTTGATTTTGATGAAATCCTTCTTTTCATTCTGCGGTGTGTAGCAGAATGTTGAAACTATATTTTCACCAGAGTGGTAGTATAAGTTAAAGTTAGTCCGTGTAGTCAATGAGTTTCCTGAAGTTTTTCCTGAAGATTTGCCAAAGGTACCTCCAGATAGATAAATAGAATTCAATATTGATCTTCCTGATACTCAGCCCATATCTACCCCTCCATATTATATGGCTCTGGCCGAGCTTAAAGAGTTAAAAGTGCAGCGTAAAGTCCTCTTAGATAAAGGTTACATAAGTTCTAGTGATTCTCCATGGGGTGCTCTAGTCCTATTCGTGCATAATAAAATTGTCTCTCTCCAAATGTGCATCTACTACCAGCAGTCTAATAAAGTTACAATAAAGAACAAATATCCTCTTCCTAGGATTGATAACTTATTCAACAAACTTCAAGGTGCAAGTGATTTTTCTAAGATAGACCTCAGATCCGACTATCATCATCTTAGAGCGAGAGAGTGTGATGTTCCAAAGACAGCTTTAGAACTTATTATGGTAACTTTAAATTTCTTTGTATGTCCTTCGGGCTAACAAATTCCCTTATAGCCTTCATGGATTTGATGAACAGAGTGTTCAAGTAGTACTTGGACATGTTTGTTATAGTCTTCACTGATGCTATCCTCGTCTTTTTTCGTAGTGAGAATTAGCATGCAGGCCATCTCAGAATTGTGTTGCAAACTCTTATAGATCATTAGTTGTTTGCCAAATTTAGTAAGTATGAATTTAGGCTAAGATCAATAGCTTTTCTTGTCCATATTATTTTCGGTGATGGAATTAGAGTCGATCCTCAAAAGACCAAAGTAGTGAGAAATTGGCCTAGACCCATCTCTTTATCATACATTAGGAGTTTCTTTGGTCTAGATGGCTATTATCGATAGTTTATTGAAGTCTTTGCGTCTATTACGTCCCCCATGTATAGATTGAATTAAAAGAAAGTTAAGTTTTGTGATCATATTCCTCTGAGAAGAGTTTTCACGAGTTAAAGACTCAACTCACTTCATCCCCAGTTTTGACGCTACCTGATACTTTAGATGATTTTGTTGTTTACTGTGATGCTTCCAAAGTTGGTCTGGGTTGTGTTTTGATGCAGAGGGATAAGGTCATAGCCTATACCTGTAGACAGCTTAAGCCTCATGAAAAGAACTATCCTATGCATGATCTTGAGTTGACAGTAATTGTTTTTCCCTAAAAATAATGAGGCATTATCTTTATGGGGTGCATGTTGATGTGTTCACGGACCATAAAAGCTTAGAGTATGTGTTATTGCAGAGAGATTTAAATCTTTATCAATGAAGGTGGTTAGAGTTGTTAAAAGATTATGATATGAGTGTTTTGTATCACCTGGGCAAGGTCAACGTAGTGGCAGACGCTCTTAGTTGACTGTCTATGGGTAGTTTTATTCATGTTGAGAATGATTAAAAGAAGTTAGTTCTAGAGTTTCATCAGTTGGATGGACTAGGTGATTGGTTGGTTGATTCAGCTAAAGGTAGTGTATGGGTTCAAAATAGTTTAGAATCTTCTTTGATTTCTGAAAGAAAGGAGAAACAAGACAAGGATTCCAGTTTGGTTAGGTTGAAGGAGTCAGCTAGAGATCATAAAGTAGAGGTTTATCCCAAGGGGGAGATGGTGTGTTGCGATACCAGGGTAGACTGTGTGGGCCGTGTGTTGATTGTATGAGGTTGTGGATTTTGGAAGAAGTGCATGGCACACGTTACTCAATTCACCCAGGATCTACTAAGATGTACTGTGATTTGCGGGAAATCTATTAGTGGAGTGGCATGAAGAAGGATATTGTTGATTTTGTAGCTAAGTGTGCCAATTATCAACAAGTTAAGGTTGAGCACCAAAATCCCGGTGGAACTTTACAGGAGTTTAGTATTCCTACTTGGAAGTGGGAAGAGGTAAATATGGACTTTATGACATGTTTTTCTAGTTCGCGTCGTTAGCATGATTCGATTTGGGTTATTTTAGACAGAATTACCAATTAAGCTCATTTCTTGACATTACATAATTTCTATTAGCCAAGGATTATGCTAGGCTTTATATTAGAAAGTTGGTCAGGTTGAATGGATTTTCTTTGTCCATCATTTTAGATAGGGGTACTCAGTTTACCTCTCACTTTTGGAAAGCCTTTGAGAATAGTCTTGGTACCCAAGGTCATCTTAGTTTAGATTTTCATCCTCAGACCGATGGTTAGGCAGAAAGGACCATTCAGACCCTAGTGGATATGTTGAGGGCGTGTATTATTGACTTTAAATAAAGTTAGGATGATCACAAGCTGTTGATCGAGTTTACCTACAACAACACTTATCATTATAATATTCAGATGGACCCATTTGAGGATCTCTATGGGATAAGGTGTAGATCACCTATTAGTTGGTTTGAAGTTGACGAGGCTTCTTTCATAGGGGCAGATGTGTATACAAAGCTATGGGAAAAGTTTAGTTGTTTAGAGAGAGAGGGTTAAAGCAGCTCAGAGTCATCAAAAATCTTATGCATATGTGAGAAGAAGAAATCTTGAGTTTAAGGTTGGTGACTTAGGTTATTTAAAGATTTCACCCATGAAAGGAGTGAAGATATTTAATAAAAAGGGGAAGCTTAGACCCTGATATGTTGGACCTTGCAGAATATTGAGTCGTGTTGGGAAGGTAGCATATGAGATAGAGTTTCCTACAGATTTATCATCCATTCACCCAGTGTTTTATGTCTTTGTATTAAAGAGTGTATTGGTGATCCAGCTGTTGTAGTTCTTTTAGAAAGAACCAAAATTCAATATAGCCTTTCTTAAGAAAAAATCGTAGTTAAGATCCTTGATCAACAAATTCATAGACTAAAGAACAAACAAGTTCTTTTGATCAAGGTTCTCTGGCAAAATCAGTCCATTGAGGATTACACTTGGGAAGCAGAAGAAGATATGTAAACCAAGTACCCTTATTTTTCATCGCAAGTTTAGATTCAGCCTAAGGTAATACCTTTCCTTAGATTTTCTCTATTCCATTCTCAGTTCTAGCTTTATATAATCATCTTCATATCATTTCATACATTCACAAATCAATTCAGTCATGTAAGCATGTTTTCAGTTATGCAAGTTCAGTAATTAATCTCAGGCCCTCAGTATTCTTAGTTTAGTCAGTCCTTTCAAGGATAAATATTTCCAAAGAGGAGATATTGCAAGACCCACAAGATCCTAACTCAATTCAGCTCACTATTGCTTGATAGAGGGGTCCAAGACTTAGAAAAAATTCACTAAGTGTTAAGACTTAGTCATTTTCAAGCCTCTTAAACTTTGATGATTTTAATTCCAGCCTTCCTGGCCTTAGAATGTCAATTTTTAAGTTGATTCAAGATCGGGGTGGTCGATATCTCATCTCGGGTAAGTTTTGGGTTTTTTGGACGAGGTTGGAGGCTTGTTCGGATGTTCAAAATAGCAAGGAAACACAATACGGCCGCGGCGTGTTGCATATCATATTGGTTGGGAGAAATGCCGCACATCGCATATTGCGTCAGTAGAGAGACGCGGCACGTCACTTATCTCATCAGTTGTCCAGTTCAGTTTAATTAATTTTGTCTCTATGGGGGTATTTGACTCTTTTCCCTTCACCCAATTGACCCATAACATGAGATTAAGGGTCCCAAAAGGCATAATTGGCCATTTAATTCACAAACTCTCTTAGAAGAAATCATCCTCTCTTAAGAACAAACCTTAACATCCTCTCAAGAGCACCAAAAATGCCATTCCATTCTCTTCAAAATAAGCAAGAATCAAAGTTCCCTAATTTAAGAAGTTCAAGAAAGCTTCAAGAACATCCCCAAGGTTTACAATTCAAGATTTCATTCATCAAATCAAGAAAAAATATATATATTCTTGAAGCATGTGATTTTCATGAGATTTAAAGCTTTATGTATATCAAGAAGTGCTTATGTTTTTTTTAATTACAAGGCTTTTTTATGAATGAGATTGCACTATTTGACTTGTTCGTGATTGAAGTATTTCAAGATTATTATTGAGTATAAAGTCTTTTTATGAATTGACATGAGTTTAAATCATGGGTTTTAAGCCTTAAGATTAAGTATTGAAATTTCTAGTAGATAATTCTTTTAAGCATTCTTTAATAAGCCTATATCATGATTTAAAGCAAGAATTGATCTTTTGATCCTCAGCTAAGATATGGAATCCGTATTTATTCAACTTGATTGTGATTTAAAGAAAGAGATGCATAACAGGTTTTCATTATAAACCCTTATGCTAGTATTTAAAGGTGGATTTCATAAATTATGAGAATAAAGTAATAAGATAGTAGTACTTAGCACCGAGTTGAGTATGCGGATAATATCACATGGCCCAAAACTATAAGCCAATGTAGGTTCAGCTTATTCCCAATATGTATGAAGTTACTGATAGTTATCACTCAAGATTAGATCCTATTGCTATGGCAAGGGTAGGATGGATCTCTCCAACATCAGCTTTTCCTTACTTGGGTAAGAAATTGGAATTCATGGTAGCTTACATGGTTTATGTCGGTTAAAAGAACCTCCCTAAGATAGAATAAAAGAAAAGCTTTTATAATTAAGTGTTATGGCTCACAAGATTTATATAGTATATGTTATTATTTATGATTTATGATTTTCAGCTTTTAGTTATTCAAACTTAAAGTAAGTCAAATACACTTGGCATTCATTAATTAAAAGTTTTTATGATCATTGAATTATTGTTTTACTAATGCATTCACCCCCACATACTCAGTACTATCCAGAAGTACTGAACCAAATATATGTCTATGTAATACATTTTTTATAATATAGGTCCTGGTGCTCAGTTCCAACAACATGATTAAATTTGAGCATCTCTACCTATATCCCAAATTTAGTGAGTCCTTATAGTTTGAGGATCCATTTTTATTAGACTTTGATATTTATAAGGGAGTTTAGTTATTTGATTTTATTTTAGTTCGAGTTAGTTGGGGCTTGTCCTAGTTGCTCTGTAGTTAAATGTAGAGACTTGTCCGACTGTTTTCTATTTTGGATTCAAAGTGTTGGGTTTTATCATTTTGAGTTTAAGACTTTTAGTTATTTTATTAATTCAGTATTTTAAGATTTTATATGACCGTTTATCTTTGTTATTGGTTCTAAAGTTGTTAGAAGGCTTAAAAGGTTAGCTTGGCACTACTCATTGTCTTGATCACTGTGTGACGTCAAGGATGTATTTATGGGGTGTTACAAGAGTCTTTTTCTTGGGTGTGTAGCGTGCCACACTTATATGGAGAAGCTACAAGGCATTTAGAAATGCTTTTCTTTTTTTTTCTATTTTGTGCTATAAAGTCTACTTCCTATGAAAACTCCTCTAAATCCTAGCTTACTCGCATTCAAATCATGCCTCCCCGAAGATCTAACGATCGTATAAACTCTGTTGGAACCTCTATCCCACCTGGGGAAGATACAGAGGTAACTTGCCATATTTATAAAGTACAGACCCCATCTAAGGCCCCTTCTCCTGAATATGCCGCTCTATCTGGGGTTCTACCAGTTCCCACTTTTCCTCCTCCAGCTGGTAATACTCATGCTTAATAACCTCAGGGGGATATCTCTTACACAGAGTTCGTCAGTTTATTCATATGCTTGTTCAACTGGTGGCATTGCAGTCCCTTCAACCTGATCATGTAGGTTTTGTTGTTAGTTCATCTAAGTTCACTCGGATTGGCTAGTTTATGAGGTTGAATCCCAAAACTTTGCTGGCTCTAGCATTGAGGAGGATCCCTAGGGGTTTATTAATGAGATAGAGAAAATCTTTAGGGTGATGTATGCTATTGATTCATAGGATGTGTAATTTGCCGCCTATTAGTTAAAAGATATGGCCTACTAGTGGTATGAGGAGTGGGAAGTGATGAGGGGTGATAATGCTAAATTGGCAGTGGGGGATGAGTTTTTAGGTACTTTTCTTGATCACTTCTTTCCTCAAGAGTTGAGGGAGGCTAAGGCCTATGATCTTGTGAACTTGAAGTAGCCAAGATAAGTATTAAGAAGTATGCTTTAAAGTTTCAATAGTTATCCCATTATGCACTAGAATTGTTGCCCAACATGAGGTCCAAAGTAAGAAAGTTTGCTTCTGGTTTGTCTCATAACTTGGTGTTAAAGTGTAAGGATGCTATGTTGAATAATGATATAGATATATCCAGGATGGTAGTTTATATATAGAAGGTAAAGGATAAAAAAATAAGTGGGTGGAGATAAGAAAGAGGAAAAGTAAGAAGTTTATTTATTAAGAGTAGGGTGCAAATAAGTAGAATAATGAGAGATATGCTAGACAATGGACTAAGAGGAAGAATTGGGGAAATTCTTATTTGAGCACTAGTGCTTCTTATCTTAAGCCTTCAGGTAATCGTCGTTACTAGTCTAGAAATGGTGCCAAGGCACAAGGTGCTCTATCTTAGGACAGTGGAGCTTAGTCAGCCCCACCTTATCCTCTTTGATATTTTTGTAGGCAGTTTCACCATATATATTGTGAGGAGGGAAAGAACTTGTGTTCTAATTACGGTCATCCTGGTCATTTTCAGTGGAATTGTCCTATAGGTAAAGTTGCCACTGGATCTAATAAGGTATCAGTCACAACTTATTTGGCTCATATACTTAAGAGCGCCACTTCAGGTACCGACACTGGAAAAAATCATATCTATGCTCTTGCTACTTATCAGGATTCTGAGGAATCCCCTGATGTTGTCACTGGTATCTTACAATTCTTCTCTTATGATGTTTATTGTTTGCTTGATCTGGGTTTTACCCTATCTTATATGAACCCTTATGTGGATATAGACAATCGTTTTGATCCTAAATTTTTTTTTGACTCCTTCTCTATTTGTACTTCTGTGGGTGAGTCTATTTTTGCTAGAAGGATTTATAGGGGTTGTGTGGTGTCCATTCTCAATAAGGAGACATTGGTGGATTTGATAGAACTCGATATGATTGATTTTGATGTAATCATGGGGATGAATTGGCTTTATTCATGCTATGCTTCTCTTGATTGTACAACCCAAAAGGTCAGTTTCTATTTTTGTAATTAATCAGTGATTGAATGGAAGTAGATTTCTTTAGTACCAAAAGAGAGGTTTATTTCTTATCTTAGAGATGAGAAAATGATTTCCAAAGGGTGTCTGTATAATCTAGTTTGGGCTAAAGATTCTAACTCTAAGAGTCTCTCTTTGAAATATATCCCTATGGTTAATTAATTTCCTAATGTTTTTTTCAATGATCTTATAGATATTTCTCACGATAGGAAATTAGATTTTGGGATTAGTCTTCTACTGAATATCAGTCCCATTTTCATTCCTCATTATAGAATGGCTTCGGCTAAACTAAAGGAGCTAAGGAGCAGTTAAAGAATCTTCCAGATCAGGTTTTAGTCCGTCCTAGTGTTTCGCTAAGGGGTGCTCCTGTACTTTTCATGCGAAAGAAGGATGGTCCTTTATGAATATGTATAGACTATTGGCAGTTGAATAAGATTATAGTGAAAAGTAACTATCCTTTTCCTAAGATTAATGACCTATTCAATCAACTTTAGGGTGCTAGGTGTTTCTTTAAGATTGATCTCCTTTCGAGCTATCACTAGTTGAAAATTAGAGCGGATGATATTCCCAATAATGCTTTTCAAACATGGTATGGCCATTATGAGATTTTGGTTATGTCATTTGGGTTAACTAATGCTCCAGCTACTTTCACGGATCTTATGAATCGGGTGTTCAAGCAGTTTCTGGATTTGTTTGTTATAATCTCCATTGATGACATCTTTGTATACTTTAAGAGTGGGGAGGATCGTGCCAATCACCTCTGAATTTTGTTGCAGATTCTTAAAGACCAAAATTATACAAAAAATTTCAAAGCGTGAATTTTGACTAAGTATTGTGGACTTTATCAGGCATGTTTTTTTCTATTGAGGGGATAAAGAAGGATCTCCAAAAATTTAATGCAATTAAGAAATGGCCTATATCCACAACTCCAACTAACATTAGGAGCTTTTGGGCTTGGCTAGGTATTATAGGAGATTTATGGAGAACTTCTTATCTATTGTCGCTCTGCTGACTTAGTTAACTTAGAAAAAGGTTAAGTTTTTGTGGTCCAACAATTCTGAAAGTATTTTTGAGAAGTTCAAGGATAATTTGACCTCTGCGCCTATTTTGACCCTACCCGAGGGTACTGATGGGTTGCTTGTGTATTGTAATGCATCCCATGTGAGACTGAGTTGTGTTTTGATGCAACATGGAAAGGTTGTGGACTATGCTTCTAAACAACTTAAGGTTCATGAGAGGAATTATCCAACTTACCATCTAGAGTTGGCAGTTGTGGTCTTTGCTTTGAAGATATAGCACCATTATTTGTATGGAGTGCATGTGGATATTTATTCAAACAATAAGATCTTGCAGTATGTGTTTACACAAAGGGAAATGAATCTCAGGCAGAGGCGATACTCGAATTGTATAAGATCTATAACATGAGTTTGCACTACCTTCCAGGTAAAGCTAATATTATTTTTGATGCTCTTAGAAGGTTGTCTATAGGGAGATTTTCTTACACTGATAGGGAGAAAACAGGATTAGTGAAGTATACTCACAGGTTGGCTAACTTGGGAGTTTGTATTTTGAAATCTTAGGGAGGAGAAGTGATTGCTCAGGAAGTGGTTAAATCATCTCTTGGTGCTGAGGTAAAGGAGAAACAGGCTATGGGTCCTATATTTATACAGATCAAGGATGATGTGGGTCAACAAAAGGTTATATCTTTCAAGATTGAGGGAGATGGAATCCTTAGGTACCAATAAAGTTTGTGTGCTCCAAATGTTGATGGGTTGTGGGAAAGAATCTTGGCTGAGGCTCATGAGTCCAGATATACAATTCACCCGAGTTTGACTAAAATGTTGACTTGAAGGAAATCTAATGGTGGAATAATATGAAGAGGGATACAGAGAACTTTATGGCTAAGTGTATGGTTTCTAAGCATGTTAAGGTGGAACATTTGAGGCCTGGTACATGTCCCAGGAGATAAAGTTGCTTATTTTGAAGTGGGAGATGATTAATATGGATTTTGTTATAAGTCTTTCACGGTCTCACAATTAGTATGATTCTATTTAACTCATTATGGAAAGAATGACTAAGTCTGCTCACTTTTTGCTTGTGAGGACTGGCTACTCAGGAGATGATTATTCTAAGTTGTTCATTCAGGATATAGTGAAGTTGAATATAGCGCTGATGTCCATCATTTCAGAGTCAGGTACATAGTTCTCTTAACTCTTATGGCGTTCATTTCATATAGGTTTGGGTACTTAGTTGAACCTTAGCACCACTTTCCACTCTTAAATGGATGGAAAAGTGGGGGATACTATTCAGCCCTTAAAGGATATGCTATAGGACAATGTAAATGATTTTAATAGCAGTTGGGTTAACCATTTGCCTCTTATTGAGTTTTCTTATAATAGCAATTATCATTCTAGCATTCAAATGGCTTCTTTTGAGGCTCTTTATAGTAGGAGGAGTAGGTCTCCCATTGGGTGGTTTGAGGTAGGTGAGACTTGGTTGTTTGGTCCTTACTTGGTTCATCAAGCCATGGAAAAAGTGAAGGCGATTAGAGAAAGACTTAAGACTTGTCAGAGTCACACAAATCTTATTTGGATGTAAGGAGAAGAGAGTTGGAGTTTGAAGTGAGTGATTTGGTGTTCTTAAAGGTTTCTCCTATGAAAAGAATCATGAGGGTTTGTAAGAGGGGGATGCTCAATCCCCATTACATTGGTCAATATTAGGTTTTGAGAAGAACTGAGAATGTCTCTTATAAGTTAGACTTACCATCAAGTATGGGCTCTATTCATCCTATTTTCCATATATTTATTGAAAAAGTGTGTGGGTGACCCTTCTTTGATAGTGCCTGTCGAGGGTGTTGGCATTTTGGATTCGTTGTCTTATGAGGAGCTCTCAGTTGAAATATTGGATATACAAGTTCATATTTTGAGGACAAAGGATGTAGCTTCGGTGAAGATCCTTTGGAGAAATCAAAAGGTGGAAGAAGGTACATAGGAAGCTAAAGAAAACATGAAAGCTAAGTACCCGTTCTTATTCCCCGCATTGGATAAAAGTCCTTGAGGTATGATTTTCGTTTCCCATTGGTATCATTTTGAATTTTTCATTGGATTCAGATGTACTCTTTCTATTATCGTACTAAACATGTCCTAATTTCTCATTCGAGGATGAATGATCCTAAGAGGGGGATAATGTAAGACCCTACAAAATTTCAATGAATTTATTTTTGATCCCCCTTTGCGTGACATTAATTTTTTATTTTAATTATGATTAAAGATGTTAAAAGGTTTTTTTGAGAGAGTTTCTAAATTTTGAAAAGGGTTCGGGGCGATTTTAGGACCCCGAGGCAGTATGCCTCTGTGATAATGGTGTGCCACGCCACTTAGCTTCTGTGATAAGGGCATGGTATGGAGACTAAGATCTATGATAGTGGAGTGACACATTGCAATGTATTTTTTGTTCAATTTTAGATTTTTTTCAATTGGCGTGGGGGGCTTTTGTTTTTTTTGCCATTTAAATGACTTTTAAACACCCAATGAACCCTTTCCTTTCAGTTTTCAAGGATCAAACACTATACTTTTCTTCTTTAACTCCCAACCCAAGAAACTGTAAGGGTTTCATAGAGAATTCATCATTCAAGCATAAAACTTCAAATTCTCTTCAAATTATTTGATATTTCATGCTTGTTTCTCATTCCTTAACTTGAATTTAAACTGTGACATTAATTTATTTAATATTCATGTGATTTGGATTGAGTGTTTTGAAATTGGGTTGAGGGATTGTATGTGTTATTACTTAAATTGCTTTTCCCATAATTTAAATGTATTATTCATGCTTTAATTTATTATTTTTGGAATAAAATTGGTGCATTACGATGTTGATTTGAATGGGTGAAATGGATTTCCTCAAATTCAATGAATTTTTGTTTGATAATAGTATTAATGTCAACCAACTTTAAAATCTTTGTTTTAAATATGGTTATACATAATTTAACTTATTTTTGAAAATATTGCATTGCATTGAAGGATAATGAATAACAATGGTTTTGGAATGCCCTTGGCGGCTGTGGTTTCTGATTTTAAGTGAAACTTGGGAGTCTAATGGATAAATGAACTGATTTGACAAAATTGAATTAGCTTGTAATCATATTGGTATGACGATACCATGTTGGTAAATGTCTTAATAAATGACTCCTGAGTTAATAGTTTGTTTATGTGCAAACTATTTTAAATTGGTCTTAAAGGGAATTGTGTAGCTAACCGTGAAGATGTATATCCCACAGGGACCTATACTGGTAACAACGTTTGCCGACTTTGGGGGTCTATATGACCCTGCATTTGGATAAGCATTATATTTTGTATGACTATCGCCTTGATGTATTTAGCCTATCCTTGGGTTCCTCAGTACGCGTGGCTAACACATACTGGGGCCCTTTCAACAGGGAGAGTTGGACCCATATAGCCCATGGGTTCTTTCAGGACGGAGCAAGCTATATAGTTCAGGTTAATGGTTTAAACTCTGATGTTCATGACCCTTGTCCCTATCCTAGCATCCTATATATGTATATATAAATATTGTGCATGTGGTTTTTGACTGGTTTTGGTAATGACATTATTTTATCCCTTTTTCATGAGTTAGATGCTAGTGCTCCCCCTCTGAATGTCCTTGGACGCTGCATTATTTCATGATTTAGGTTCATAGGACTTTTCTATTGCTCCCGTGCAGCGTTAGGTGGTTCGGTTCGTCTGTTGATTTGCTATGAAATGGTGAACCTACGTCTTTCGGAAGGCTTGATCATTTCATTAGGTTTCTTTTTCATATGTAGTATTTCTTATTTTAGAGGTTTTTCTGGACAAGTATCTGGATTGATGGTTGTTTTCTTTGGATTCATAAAATTTCCATTTGACTCATCTATTCTTCTTATTAGTATTTGGTTGGCTTCCAATGTATTCATCTATTGTGCTCTGAAGGTTAGACTAAGAGAGTGATCTCGGGCTCACGGTGGGCTTGAGATACCCGCCACAAGTAGGCCCTACTTAAGATCATGACAGACACACTCTTAATCCCACACTAATCATCATTCAAAAAAAAATTGTCATGCCTTCTCATTCAAGCTTGCCTAGGTTTTTACATATTATCTATGTTTATGAGCTATTACACTGGAGTGTGGTATCCAAGTTTTTTTTAAAGTGTTTTTTAACTAGTAATTTTAATGAAAGATGTGTTACATTTTACTTTGGTGAAGAATAATTAGTTGAGTATTTCTGATGCTAAAATATTTTAAAATGGAAATTTAGTAATTAAAAACCAATAGTTCAGAGAAGATTTAGAGTGTTTTCCGTTTTCCATTTTACTGGTTTGTTGTTGATATAGTGGTTTCTGAATATGTCTGAATGATTGGTCCATTTTGTTGGGGTTATCTTCTGTTTAGCATTTTTAAAATATTTTTTCTAGATTGAGTTGCAAAAACATGTATTATAATAATTAATACTTGACCCTTTCACCTAACATAATTTGTTGCAAAATACTTGAAGTTAACCAAAGTCATAAATTACTTCTTTCTATATCTATCCTTATTGTAAAAATCAGCAGATTATTAGCTAAATATGATGTCTAAATAAACATAGATAATACTCTATTGACTATAGTTATTAAGGATTGAAAGATTTTTCCATGTTGATTCGAACACCATGATTAATAAAAAATAATAGGAGTATTCAACATTTCAATATGGAACAATAAGAGGTATAGCGCACAAATGGAAAGTTCCATTGGCATTGATTAGCTGTTGGCCTGATAAATAAGTGTAACACCCCAAAAATTTTAGGACTTTTGTGCACCAAATGTTGCATAAATTGCAAGTACTTCTGAAGTTAAACTTCATGTCTTTGTAGTATTGAAAGTGATTTATACATGTATTAAGGCCTCAAGTAACTCCGAACTCATAGCCATGTCAAAAAACCCCCTTAATGGCTTATATCTCATGAAGTGTCTTGCTATAGTCAACTTCCAATGCAAATAACTCTTAGATTATGGAATATTTTTTATAAGACCCACTAATTGATAGATATTTTATTTAGCTTTCTAACACATCCAGTTTCGCTTTGTTCCAATGTCGGAGTAAAAAGTTATGACCATTTAACTAAAGCCCTGTTAAGTTGTCAGTAACCCACGACTCGTGAGTTAAACTTAAGACATGTGAGCTGGAGTCGTGAGTCGAGTCCTTAGAGATGCAAAATTGGTCTAATTTCCATGCCTCTAGCCCACGACTCATGAATTGGAATCGTGAATCAAGTTCTGATGGACATAAAATAGATCCGACTTCCATAGGTTGGACCCTTGATCTGAGCGTTGTACCCATGGCTTGTGGACCAATCCGTTGGAACCTATTTCTGAGAAATTTCTTTTGGATAAATTTAGGGGTATTTTAGTCATTTTCCTCATAGGTCCTACTCTTATATTCTTAAAACACCTTCTGAACACTCTATTATGATCTTTTTCAAAAATAATAAGGATAGAAACTCTTCCTCCTTCCCCAAAACATTCTAAGAGGCAAGAACACCTAGGGTTCAAGATTCAAGGCTTAGATTCAACCTATGTTCATCTAAAAGGTATGTTGAACTTACTTTAAGTAGTACTGTGTTTTGTCAATTTACTTGATAATAAGTGTTTTTTAATAATTGATTAATGTTAGGGTTGAGGAAATTGTTGTGAAAACCCTTATATCAATTTCTCTTCTTGTTTTATGGGTTTTCTATGCAATATTTATGGGTTTTGAGATGTAATATGTTATATAGAAATGGTGAACTTGTTAACACAGATTCAAAACTTTTAATGTTATGCATGATGAAAATATGGCCCTCAACCTACTTCAAAACTTGTCTTTTCATGGAAATTATGATTTTTACTATATCCTTTATATAAAGTATGACATGAAAGGATGAAAAGTTAAATAATTTTTCACATCCCATGGGTTCTATGTTTATGAACTTTCAAGATTGAATTGGGAGTCTAAAATGTCTTATGAAATGGCATAATATAAATGGCTTGCAAATCATGCTATGATTATACCAATATGGGAATGAATTAATGAAAGACTCTATGAATAAGAGTTTGTGTACAATATTTTAATTTTTAAAGGAAAGTATGCAGCTTCATCGGCTCATGACCAGAACCCGAAACCTATATTTTGCCAACATAGGGATTCTGGTAATACCCTAAGTTTTCATGTCATAAACCTATCATCTATTTCTCGCGAAATCAGATCCAGCCTAAAGTAATGGTTACTCATAAGTTGACACTCTCATTTCTATCTCAGCCATATAGCTATTTTTTATGAGAATTCATGCACTCGCAGATCATTTCAGTAGCTCATTATGTTTAAGATTCAACTATTAAGTTTATTTCAGTTGTTCATGATAGCTTATAGCCTCAGTTACCTTAGTGCTTTCAGCTTAATTAGCCACATTCGAGGACGAATGTTCTCAAGGGGGAAATAATGTAATACCCCGCATTTTTAGGCTAGTCTATGAACCATCATTCTTACGTGTATAAGACGTAATCCAAGTGATTCCCATGTGAATATAAGTTTAATGATCTTTATCCCCATTTTTTATGAACTTTTTAGGTTAAGAATGTTCATAGAAGTCACTTAGAGCCTAGTGGATCTAAGATCCTTCGATTTGTCCAAAGTTTGATATACGATTCTACAAAGATCTACTTTAAATGTGTATAACTTTTTATATACATAGAATTTTCTATCCCAAGGCCCACCAAATTATATATAATTGAATTATCTTTCCAATGATACTAATTTCACAAAAATTCAATAACCGAGTATAAAGTTATGGCATTATCCGTGTGAGGCAATGAGCCGACGCAATCTTGACGTATCGCATCGACTGCACCTCGACATAAAAATTTGACGCGGATCCAAAGCTATTTTACATGATAATTCAATTCCAAAAGGGCCTAGGGTTACTTTGGTCAATTCCCCTCACCCAAAACCATCCAATACACATAATTTCACCCCCAAAGAAGCAAAGATACCTCATTATTCATCTTTCATCTCAAGAGGAAAAACCCTAGCCCATCAAACTTTCTCCCTAATAAATTCAAATTCCTCCAATTATTCTCCAAGAAAATTCAAGATTAAGGGTTCCCAATACAAAAGATCTAAGAATTCATCATCAAAGTATCAATAGAAGTCCAAGATTCAAGCTTTTGCATTCAATTCATCAAAGATCATCTATTAAGGTATGTGGAGTTTGAACAAGAACAAATCTTTCATTCTTGTGCCCAAAAACTTGAATTTTTTTTAATGATTTTATTATTTGCAAGTTGGAATTTATACCCAAAGTGTTTTGTTTTATGTTTATGAACTTGTAAGTGGTTTAATCCTTGAAGTGCATGTTTATTCCACCTATTTATGCTTTGAATTGAGGATTTATACCATGAATTGCACATCCCTATTGTAAATTGCAATTTTCAAGTGTTTCCAAGATAGTTGTCAAGAATTAAGCTTCATTATGAAATCGTGATCATTTAAATATATATTTTTTCTTTAAATCCAAGGATGAATTTTTGAGATTGTTAAAGTATTTCAATACTATTATTGTGAGCATGAAGTTTATTGTGATTTGACATAACTTCCAAGTATGGGTTGTATGCCATAAGTTTCAGCCTTGGTATTCAAGAAAGATATTTTTAAGCAAGATTTGATCTTTTGATCCTAAGCTAAGATAGGAAATCCACGTTATTCATCTAGTTCATGATTCAAAGTAAAGAGAAGCATAATTGGTTTTCATTATAGACCCTTGTGCTATTTTAAGGTGGATTTTCCTAAAAAATTCTGACCAATAAGTATGAAGGTAGTATTTAGCATCGAGTTGGGTATGATTCCAAGGTCTCACGCCCTAGAACTACATGACACCGTAGTTTTCTGATTTTCCCATAGTGGGATAAGATAGTGATCACTAAAGTTAAGGTTCTATTTTGATGGCAAGGATAGAACAGCTCTCCCCAACGTGGGAAAGATGTAGGACTCCATGTTAGCTCACATAGTTTATGTTGGTTAGAAGAAACTACCAATCCCAAAGTCCTTAAGTCCCAAAGTTCCCAAAAGATTTCCAAAGATCCCAAAGTCTCTAAGTTTCAAAACAAAAGAATAATAGAAAAGCTTTTATAAAACTATGTGTAAAGGCTCACGAAGTTAGATTTAAAAAGTGAGTCCTTTCTACAATTAGGAAGTATGATTTTAACAAGAGAATTCAAGTACAAATTTTAGAACTAAATGTTATGGCTGATGAGATTTATAAAGAATGCTTCACTTCTTATTGCTACATATTTTAGTATTTCAGATATTCTTGCTTATGCGAGTCCCTTATATTTAGCATGCATTGTTTTACAAATGATGATTATGAGATATGTTTTTACTCATGCATTCACCCCTATATACTCAGTACATTCCCAAAGTACTGATCCACATATATGTCTATGTGTTACATTGTCTCATAATATAGGTACAAGTTTTAGTATGCACATTCAAATTTAGATAGTTTGTAGCTTCCAATAAACAGGTGATGGGTTGTTTTGATTCGAAGACTAAAGTGAAGTATAATTTTGTATTGTCTCTTTTATTCAGTCGTATTTATTAGGGATAGCTGGGGGTCATGTCTCGGCTACCTATAGTCAGTATTAGTAGAGGCTTCATAGACAATCAGTAGAGTGAGGTAGTTGATTAAAGTTTTTCCTTGTATAATCAGAGATGTATTATTTTAATATAGCTTTCTATTGAGCATATTAAAAAAATATTTATCTTCTGCATTATTTTGTCAGAATTTCGTATTTATTTCAGTTGCTCATCAGCTATGCCAGTAGAAATGGTTAGATTGGTATCACTTGTTGTCCTATGAACCGTATGACTTTTCGTGACCCATTTTCAGGGTGTTACAAACTTGATATCAAATCACATAGTTCAAGTGTCCTAGGGTGTCTGTGAAGCCGTGTCTAGTAGAGTCTTGCGGAATGGTATAAAGACGTTTGTACTTTTCTTTGAGAGTCTATGAGTCATTTAAGAAAACTTTCCTTCGTTTCATACTCTAGATCGTGCTGTAAAGTTGTTCCTTCAGAAACTCCTGTATACTCGTGTGTTACCCCAAAATTATTCATTTATGATTTATTCTTGAGATAACATAATTAGCAAGTTCCAGTTCCTCCCCAGATAATTCTCATGAGAGGAGATAGTATAAACCTAGATTATTAGATAAGGTGTTCATTTGAGGGATATTAAGATCCTCAGTGCTATGAGTCATAAGTAGTAGAAGCTTCCTATATTTGGATGTATGGGTATAGAAGTGAAGTGATAAGAATTTCCTATAGTTGGAAGTATAGGTAATTATACAAAAATCCCAATGTGATTTTCCACCAATGCACGAATTTCCTCAACCATCGCCTCAAATTATCCAGAATGATTTAAATCTTCCTTCAATTTTTTGGGTAGAGTGATGGAGTCTAGAGAGACAATAAAAAAAGCTAGAAGTAGGAGATTAATGGTCAGAGGAAACAAAATTAGCGATGGAATATGTGGACTTGCAAGTTTGTGTACCTTTGCGCAGAGCAATAAGGACATTAATATTTTTTGGAAGTTCAGCTAGAGGAGGTTCTGATGATGAAGGAACTGGTGCAGGAAATGTATCGTTCATCTCTTGTCTCCTCGAGTAAAAATGAACAATCGATGGTCTTACTGGTGAAGATGGATCAACTACTGCAGCCATAACATTCGAATGTTATTCAATACGAGAACTGAGAGATGGAAGAACATCATCTTATTTTTCTATCAAAGAATGATTTACCTTATAAACTAACCACTCAACTTCATCCTCTTTACATAAACAAATAGGAGATTCATAGAAGAATGATTTAGTCTTTGAATACCAAATCAGTTGAAACCATACATTTCCATGTTCAGTATAATAACACCGATAGACCTTCTAAAGAGGAGAATATCCCAAGAAAATAGTCTTCAATGCCTTAGGATCCAACTTGGTAATAGATAGTCTCAAACATAGCATGGTCTTCTAAAGACCTTAGGTTTCATTATAAATTGCATCTTGTTTGGAAAAAAACACTATAAGGAATATGAAATGCACCGAACATTGCCCCTTACAAATTTCTAGAGTCTTGAACTTTCTGTTCATCATACGACTCACACCACAAGTCGTATGGTATAGTGACGGGTCTAGGGACCCTAGTTGTATGTTGGTCAGTGTGTTTCTGGACAAGTTCTTTCCTAGTTACAAGATAATCCATATGAGTAGTATGGTCTTTTGATGAGAGTTTTACGGTTAAATCGTATGTTTTCCAGTGTCTAGCTCTTGGTGTTCTGTGTTGGTTATGACTAGACCATATGAGTCGTATGGTCTAGTGACGAGTTGAGCAAAAGAGTCATATGTTGGGCAGAGTATGATGTCAAACTTTCTGTTCTAGTGACGACTTGATTATACCAGTCATATGATGTGGTGACGAGTTAGAGGGTCAATTCATACCCACCGGCGAGTCTCCCACAACTTTTAAGCTGAGGGTATTTTGGACATTTCCATTCCCAAGTCCTTAAGACTCCATATCTTATAACACTTATTGGGAATTTATTCTACACTTATCAAGATTTAAAACACTCTCTAAACTCTCTAAAAACACTGCTCAAGAAAGATTGGGCTAGGGTTTCTTCAAGGTGGTCATCTAGAGGCTTAAAGATCAAAATCTATCCGAATCTTTGTCACTCAGGCATGTGGCTCTTCCCTCATTGTTAGTTCATAAAAATAATGTGTTTTAAAGATCGTTCATTAATCATTAAAGGTGGTCTTGAAAAACCATGATTGAGGTATTGAATACATAATATTGAGTATTGTTTTCTCATGGTTTAAATTATGATTATACATTTTTTTTATAATGGTTTTGCATAAGTGGGTGATAGGGAATTCTAATTCAAACTAAGGGGTCATGGTTAACCCTAACTTGATGGTTTTTGGCTTGAAAAATGGTTTGATAATGGTATTATCACGACCCAAGCTGGGGCCCTGGCCGTAATGAGCATCCTGAACCATGAAGGCTCGGGGGGCCTTCTCTATCTGGTAATCATGCTCAATATTCATATGATATAAGAAAATTTGTGAAAAACAACACATAATGGAACCATGGTCAATCTTATAAACTTTGAACAATTAAAAAGGAAATTCTGGATACTCTAAATATGTGACACCCATCTGCGAAATAACTAACATTACATGATTCAACATAAAACTAAAACAAGACTGCGACAAGGCCCCCAGTCAGACCATAAACTAAATGAATGACAATGTTCTATAAACCACGCCTTCTATAATAGGGGAGGCTCACCAAATGTAAATCTCTGAAACACCACTCTACTGCTAAGCTGGAACTCGGGACTTGTAATACCCCGCATTTTAGGCTAGAACAAAAACCGTTGTTTCTATGCATAGATGATCAAAAAGTCATAAATCCTATGAAAATTTGTCATGTTAATCAATTATGTAGTGTGTGAACCTATTTAAGAATGAATTGAGATCATAGAGGTCCCCTAACTCAAGGACGAGTTGAAAGTTTTTCTATCATTCGAGTTTGAGTGAGCGTCGAAATATGGGTCAAATTAAATCGACCATAAATCTTTGTATATAAAGAATTAGAGGACCTAATATATATATATATATATATCAAATGAAATCTCTTCAAATTAGCTTTCCAACGATACCAATTTTGCCTAAATCCGATACCCGAGCGAAATATTATGGCCATTTTAGTGATTGAGACAGTAGCATCATGCGATAAGCATGCGACACATGCCCTATCGCACGCACCAAAATTTTAGCTTCTATTTCTATATTTTTAAAGGCAAAATGGGTATCTTCCAGCCCTTATCCAGCTATAACACGGGATTAAACTCCCAAAACACCAAAATATGATTCTTTTCTCTCAAATTCATCAAGAACTCACCCTAGGGTTTCAAATTAAAAAATCAATTATCTCAAGATTTAACCATAGGTTTTCCTTAATTCTTAAAGATTCAGAATCTCCATTGCGAGGTCTACAAGAGGCACCCATCAATAGTATGTATAGAATCCCAAAAGTTAGAGTTCATTCAAAAGCTTCTAATTTAAGGTACGCGGGGTTTTCCTAAAATCTCATGGGTATGGAAATCTTGATTTTAAGAAAGGGTTTTTCAGATTTATGAATATATTCATGCTTTAGAAGCATTGATGATATTGTTTTGGCCTTTAGGCTTTCCCCCAAATAGATTTGAAATTATATATATATTGTAAGCGTGTGTTTTAAGTTTGATGATTGAATTGAGAGCATGATTCATAAAAAATCCCTCTCTTGTGATGATTTTCATTTACTTATGATATACTATGAAATCGTTTGAATGCATCTTGAAAAGCATGTTATGAAATGTCTTGAGTAATGTTATATTTGGATTGTGATTTCAAAAGAGAGAGGGTTGTTTATGTTGATAAATTTTGAACATAATTATATAATAAGAAGGGTTGCATGGTTTGTTAAAGATTACATGACCACTACTTGTTTATTGAAAGGATGGGAATTTGTATAGTTTTGACTTATGTTTTTGGAACATGAATTCCATTTGTTAAATTGCATGTTTAGGTGGTCTGGACTATGTTTTAATGAAAGAATCTTGCATGATGCATTATGGCTCAGAAATAGGACCTGCAAGTCTTGGTGTGATGACACCAATCCCGATAATGCCATGGTAATTCAGAACAACATAGATTTCATGTTTGAAGTCAGATTTTTAAGTTGTTGAAACTAGAATAATGCATGATTTAGAACGGGATAAAATTTGGAAAAAAGAGAGATTAGGTGGTTACCTAAAGAAGGCATGAGTTCAGAAAACTCATTTCCCAAACATCGTGATTTGCCAATCTGGGTATATTATTATATGCTGGCCTAGTGCCCTGTGGTGTATCAGACTCATACACTCCAACCTTTGCGGCACACTTGCGTTGGGAGCTTCCCCACCGATTCAATGGAGGATTCCATATAGACCATGGAATGTAAGACTTGTAGGGGAGTGCCACCTAACTCAGAAGTAATACAAAGATCAAAAACTGCTTTTGACAGAAAGTTTTTTTTTTTTTTTCAAGAAGGCCTGTGTGTTTTGAAAATTGTATATTTCATGATGTTTATGACTAGCTCTCAACTATTTTATTTATATAAAAGCTTTATTTTTGATTGCTCTGCGTACCAGTACATCTGTATTGATCCCACTTCCTCCAGGTTCTGAGGCACAGTTTAGGGGTCTTGATAAGTAGTAAATTTCATTAGACAGGAGTGAAGAGTACCCGTTGGTAATCCTTCTATATTTTAGAAGGCCTAGTTTCTTTCAGACAGTTATTATTTATTATAGTTTTGGTCTACTGGGTCCTTGTCCCAATTTTTAGACAGTTTTTATTTGATCATATAGTAGAGATTTTGCAGACGATTTTCAGATGGTGTTTAGTTGATATAGGATTTTATTCCTCATTGTTAAACTAAATTTTTATTATGACAATGTTTCTGTAGAAGATTATTTTTGCATTTCCTATATATATATATGAATAGTGTATATGATTACAAGTTAGAAGGGCTCTTGGACCTTCATGGTTCAGGATGTCTGTTACGGCCAGGGTCCTGGTTCGGGTCGTGACAAACTTGATATCAGAGCACGGTTCATGGTCCCTGGGTGTCTGCAAAATTACGTCGGGTAGAGCCTTGTTTACGATTGTGTAGCGCGCCACACTTATAAGCAGGAGGCTACTAGGAATTTAGGAATATTTCCCTTTCTTCATGTTCTAGTTTGTGCTATTGAGGTAAAATGTTCCTCTTCTATACTCTAATTCGTGCTATGGTGTCGCCCATACGAAAGTAAAGTTATCCTAATTCTTTTCTTATTTTGATGTGCCCAGATATGTCTCGTTATTGGGGTGATTCAAGTTCAGATGTTTAGAGTCTAAATGGTATGGTCCTTTCTAATTGAGCCATATAAGAGTTTAAAATTTTTGCAAGGACTTGAAAAGAGTCCGTTAGTGCTTCAGAGTGTATTGATTTTTGTGTGAACTTTGATTCTGATGAAATAGTACTTTTTGGCCTGCGGTATTAAGATTATTCCATCTCTTTTCTAAAATTTATGTTGCAGATGTCATGCTTCAGGGGGATTGATGTGTAACATAATGTTGAAACTGTATTTCCTCCCGATTAGTGGTATAAGTTAAAGTGTCGGTGTCATGACCTATTGGTAGAGAGATTAGACCAAGAGGTTAGTGATATGAAGTAACAAAGTTAGAAGTCAGAGTGAGGGTGACTTTTTTGTAAACAAATATTTTAGTTTAATAACCTATGTTTGAGGATGATTTACCACTTTATAGTGATAGACTAATTGTAACACCCCGCATTTCGGGCTAGAATAAAAAAATATGACTCTGATGCGTTGATAATCCCAGAGCCTTAAATCCTATACCAATTTGGAATGTTAATAAATTTTTTAGTAATTGAATCCATTTGAGCATGAATTTAGACCATAGAAGTCCTTCAACTCAAGGACGAGTTAAAACCATTTCGATCGATTAAGTTTTAGTGGACGTTGTAATTTGTGTCAAATTCTATTGACCATAACTCATTGTATATGATGAACTGGGTGGCCTACTATATACCAAATTATAGATAATTGAATAATCTTTCCAACGATACCAAATTCGCCTAAAACGGACACCCGGTGAAGAAGTTATGGCCTTTCAAAGTTGAATGCGGCGCCTATGCACATATAGGCGATGCATAGGGCGGCGCCTATGCAAATATAGGCGATGCATAGGGCGGCGCCTATGTAAACTTAGGCAATGCAAAGGGCGGCGCATAGTTATGGTTTCAGGTGACGAAAACACTCCGTTTTGAGTTACTTTAAGTGCAAGTTAGTCCTTACAAAACCCAAAATCGTCCTTACCCACTCCTAAACGGATTTGGGCCTATTAACAACATTGAAGCCTCCTAAAAAATCCCAAAATCTAATCCTTCAAGAACTTAAGAGAAGGAGCAACTAGGGTTTGAGAAAATAATCTTGAAGGACCGATCATTCCGAAACTTCTTCGTGAAACAAATTACAGATTTGGAATCCTCTCGACGTAGGCTTCGATAGACACCAAAAATTCGTGGAGAATAAGGTACGCGGGGTTTTCCTAAAATCTCATGGGCATAGAAATCATGTTTTAAGAATTGGGTTTTCGAATTCATGTGCATACTCATGTTTTTGAAGTTTTAATGATATTGTTTTGGCCTTTTGGCTTTCCCCCAAAGTGATTTGAAAGTTATATGTATATATTTATATGCGTTTGTCCTGAAATATGAATTTTAGAGCATGATTTTCATGAAACCTCTCTTAATGTAAATTTTTCCATGTTTCACGTAATATACAATGTTTTGAACACGAAAGAGAGGGTTGTGAATGTTGAATATGCATGTAATGAAAGAATGCATGGTTTTGCCAAAAATGCACATGACCACCATATGTTTGATGAATGTTTTGCATGGATTTGACTTGAGTTTCGGAACATGACATCTTTAATGCAAATTACATGTTTTGGTGGTCTAAACTATGTTTTGAATGAAAGATCTTGCTTAATACATTATGGCTCAGAAATAGGACTTGCAAGTCTTGGTATGACGATACCAACTCAGACAAATGCCATAACAGACACAGACTAGTTCAGAAATCAGATTTTTATCAGACTTTCATGATTTAGAAATTTCAGAATGATACATGTTCAGAAAAGGCTAAAATAGGGCATAAAGAGAGCTTAGGTGGTTCCCTGAACAAGGCGGGAGTTCAGACAATAGATTGCCTAAAACCGTGGTTTGCCGACCCGGGTATACTATTATGTGCTGACTTAAATGTCCTGTGGCGTATCAGACTCAGACCCTCCAACCCTTGCGGCACACTTGGGTTGGGGGCTTCCCCGCCGAGTCAATGGCGGATTCCATATAGCCCGTGGAATATTCAGACTTGTAGGGGAATACCACCTAACTCAGAAGTAAAACACAGATCATGATTTGAAATGAACAGACAGGTTGCATGTTTTCAGAAAGTGCCCATGTATTTTTCAGAAACAGTTTTATACATGATGTCTTGATGAAAAATTGCTTTCACTTAATATGTATATATATATATGTATGTTCCATTATACTATTTTTTTTGGATTGCTTCGCGTGCCAGTACTTTTGTGCTGACCCCCCCTCCTTCCAGGTTCTGAGGCATAGTCTAGGGGTCCAGCTACTCAGTAGACATTCTCGAGTTTGTAGACTTGATCTCACAGTGGTGAGCCTTCTATTATTCGGAAGGCCTAATTATGTCAGACACTATCTTATTTATTATGTTTTTGGTTTACTGGGGGCCTTGTCCCAGCTTCTTTTCAGACAAAGGTTTATGTTCTTAGTAGAGATTTCGCAGACTGATGTCAGATAGTATTATTCAGAAATATTGCAGGACTTGACCATGTTTTTCGGTACTCAGTTTCAATTCCGCAGTTTATTATGATTATGAATGTTGTGCATGATAACCAGATAGAGAATGGGTGTTCCGAGCCTTCATGGTTCGGGATGCTCCTCAAGGCTAGGGCCTAGGCTCGGGTCATGACACTAATGTGGTATCTAGTAGCATGTGTGGATTGTATGGTAGTCTATTGGGGGAGTGTTTGACTCAGATTTTTATTTATATAGAGTAAGATATGTATCCTTAGATCATTGACTATTGTTTGTCAATTTTCTATCTCTCGTAATATGAAATCTTGTTATCATAGTATTTTTGAAAAAAAAATCAAAGTCTAGTGAAGCCGTGTGGGGCTTTTTCGATTCACTAGCATAGTTGCTTTGTTATTCATTTCATTTTCTTGTTCAAAACACAAAAATCAAAGTCTAGTGAAGTCGTGTAAGGCCTATTTTGATTCACTAGCAACTTGTTGTACTTGTGTTGGTTGAATATATGTATAGTCGAATCTTTTCACATGAGATTGAGTTGGTAATGAAGTGATATGTCCTTGTGTGTTAGTTTAGTAGAAGGTAGAGAAGGAGTTACTAGTTAAGGTGAATTGTTGTCTGCTTGAAGTATGAAAATGGCTAGATGAGCCAGTAAGTTATAATTATAGACTCATGGTTGTTTGTGGAATTTGAAGGTAGTCTAAATGTATTCTTCGGTAAGTAAGTGTGATATGAGAAAGCCATATAAGTAGATAAGATCGTATGGGGTTATAATATAAGATTAAGGTTGACCATGTCTATTATGTGACTTTACCCACCTTGACCTTCTTTTCGTTGGTAGTTGTAAACTAGTTCTACTTTGAGAAGGTATGTAGTACATTTTTGAGGTATTTGGATAAAATGTCCCAATTTGATGGACTAGTATATTATGTTGCCTTCTTCATTGGTGGCAGATGATTGATGCTAGACTATTGGCTTGAATTTAATGTAGGATGTGGATGTAAGAATAGTGGCTTAAGATTAATGATGAATGTTTTGTGAGAATTATGTGTCAGGTTGGGTTGTAAATCATTCTTAGCATTGGACATTAAGTTTGAACAGTTGATGTCCATAAAGGTGGATGTGATGATTTCTTGGTTAGTGATACTAGTTATATGGAAGTGATCTAATAGGCTTGAATGGTGTATGCAATAGATTAATTTTATTTAATTAGTAACAAAGTATGATGTTGTATGTATGAGGTAGAAGTATACCCAAGGTGATATGGAGTTGAGGCATTTTCTAAGACTATTACATTATGCATGTGGCTAGTGGACATAGTAGTACTGTTGAGTGGCTAGATGGAGAAAGACTAGTAGTATGATTCATCAAAGTCTAAGTGATATCCTTGATTAAGTGTTATAATCTAAGTTTGAATTTTTGAAGTTTGAACCGACAAAAATAAAACTTAAAGCTCTATAGGTTGTGTACTCCGACTATGGGAATACTCACGACGATTCGAAGTTAGTAAGTGTTCAAGTATTATGAGATTGACTATTAGGGCAATAGAAAGATAGAGTGTGTCTCAGAAGGTAGGATTAGCAGTAGGTTTTCCCCTTCCAGGTGTAGCCATTTGGGTTAAGTTCTATTAATTACGTGTATTGCGTATTCCAGACCCCAGAGTGCAGTTAGTGTAGTTCAGTTTAGAGTTTAGTAAGGTATCTCTCAAACTTAAGATGATGACTTAAAGATAAGGGGGACATGATAGAACAAGTAACCAAGTCAGGCTCTCAGATTCTAGTAGTGATGTCAGTATGATATAGAACATCAGAAAGTGAGGGTGGGACTCAACCCATTCTTATCTCAGTATTTTTTAGTGATCCCAATTCCTACTCATGCCTTACATTTAAGTTCCATGATCATAGTTCATGTTCATGTATATGATAGAGAATCTCGTGCTTTTCCAGTTCTAAAATGAGGAATTCCAGTTCATTCAGTTGTTGGAATCACATTCCATATGTTATGAACTTCAAATTGAGGTCATGCAGCTCATGAATCATGTACTCATGCTTTATCATATGCTTAGTTCCCATAATTCATACTATACTCTTTATGATTGATGAGATTCAACTTATAGTCATGTATGCCCCAATTCAGATCACTTTGATAAATCCCTGATGTTGATTTGCTATTTCTTCGACCTCAGTTAAGTGTCAAGTCTCGTATAATATTCTCCCATGCTTCAAGGTCTTATGTTCTAACCTTTTTCTGACTCCTCCTTATGTGATAATAGTGGTGATAAGTAAATGTTTCTTATTAGTGGAAGATCATAGTATGCTTGTTTTAGATAATGCCATAAGTGTGAAGTAAGATCTGGGGCCAAGTCTTTGATATATGTGATGGTTAGTGGAAATTTGTGTGTGTATGTTCTTGGGGTAGCGCGTGGGAGTTATATTGATCGTGGATTAGAGAATATGTGAAGTATGTACTTATAGGTGTTTGCCTTAGAGTTCATATGTGGTTATAAAGATAGGATGGAAAGACATGTTGAGATTTAAGTAGAGGAACGCAATATGCACTAGTGATTCCATAGTATGAGATCATATTTAGTCATTGAAGTGGTAAGGCACAATATGCTTACGGTGTGATCTCTAAAAAAAATATATAGAAGATTGAATCATATGGTTTAGACTAGTATCGTGGTGTGGCATGTTGTATTTTATGAGTTGAAGTTAGGCTTAATCATAGTGAGAGGACTTATGTTACTTTAGACATTAGTAGAAAGATTTATCAATGCCCATATAAGAATTTTAAGTTGAATCAAATGAGTATGGTATTTAAAGGGAATAATATAGTTAAGGGAGTATTCGAGAAGTGCGCTAAGCTTGAAAGTAAGAAATTGCATTGCCTAAGGCCTGGTAATTCTATCCTAGTTTATGAGTTATATGTTTATATTCCATGCTATAGAGTAGTGTCACTGTTGTGATTCCTTAGTTGGGTGTCTTGTATAAATCATGCCCAAGATTTTTTGATCCCGAATGCTACTAGAACTTCTTTGGAAAAAGTATTGAAGAGATACTCCAGTTAAGTATAAATTTCCAGTATAATTCAGCCAGTATAACCAGCAGTTCAGTAGCAAACAAGTTACTGTGGTTTTCCACGTTTACACCTAGTCCTGCTATCCAAAGTCCCATGTGTATGACCATCCCAATACATAATCTATTACATCCATGTAAATTGCAAATTCAGTTCAGTCCGAACATCATGTTTCAGATTCAGCTATTTAGTCATGACTCCGTTCATAAGAGTTCAACGCATAGTCTCAAATCTTTCTAGGCATTTTAGCTAAGACAGTGTAATACCTTTGTATGATTTAAATCTTGTTGTCTCAAGATTCGTACTTACATAGGTTATCACTTCTCAATTCGATACGTATGATTGGATTATGAACAACTCAAGGGAATCCTAAATTCTCAGCATGAATCAGCTCCTTAAAGCAAGTAAGGGCAAGTCAGCTCAAAATTCAGTTTCATGATGAAAATTTAAATGTTTTAGATTAGTATATTCTTTCTTAGAAGACATATCATGTCCACATTATTCCATACCTTTAAGAATTCAACATTCCTACCCATCATTCAGGGACGAATGATCCCAAGGAGGAGATAATGTAACACCCCACATTTTGGGCTAGAATAAAAACCATCATTTCAATGCATAGATGATCCAAAAGCCATAAATCCTATGAAAATTTGTCATGTTAAGCAATTATGTAGTGTTTGAACCTATTTAAGAATGAATTAAGATCATAGAGGTCCCCTAAATTAAGGACGAGTTGAAAGCTTTCCTATCATTCGAGTTTGAGTGAGCGTCGAATCCTTGGTCAAATTCAATTGACCGTGACTCTTAGTATATAATTAATTAGAGGGCCTACTATATATTAAATAGAAGATCTTCGAATTATCTTTCCATTTTCCTAAATTCGATACCCAACCAAAAAGTTATGGCCATTTTAGTGACTGAGACAGTAGCATCTGCGATAAACGTGCGGTGCATGCCCTATCGCCCGCACCAAAATTTCAGGTTCTATTTCCGCATTTTTAAGGGTAAAATGGGTATCTCCATCCCTTATCCAGCTATAACAGGGGATTAAACTCCCAAAACACCAAAATATGATCCTTTTCTCTCAAATTCATCAATAACTCACCCTAGGGTTTCAAACTAAAAACCCAAATATCTCAAGATTTAACCGTGGGTTTTCCTTAATTCTTCTAGATTCGGAATCTCCATTGCGAGGGAAACAAGAGGCACCCATCAATCGTATGTATAGAATCCCAAAATCTAGAGTTCATTCAAAAGATTCTAATTTAAGGTACGCGGGGTTTTTCTAAAATCTCATAGGTATGGAAATCTTGATTTTAAGAAAGGGTTTTTCAGATTTATGAATATATTCATGATTTAGAAGCATTGATGATATTGTTTTGGCCTTTAGGATTTCCCCCAAATAGATTTGAAACAAAATATATATTGTAAGCGTGTGTTTTAAGGTTGATGATTGGATTGAGAGCATGATTCATGAAAAATCCCTCTCTTGTGATGATTTTCATTTACTTATGATATACTATGAAATCGTTTGAATGCACCTTTAAAAGCATGTTATGAAATGTCTTGAATAATGTTATATTTGGATTGTGATTTCAAAAGAGAGAGGGTTGTTTATGTTGATGAATGTTAACATAATTATATAATGAGAAGGGTTTCGTGGTTTGTTAAAGATTACATGACCACCACTTTTTTATTGAAAGGATGGGAATTTTGCCTAGTTTTGACTTATGTTTTTGGAACATGAATTTCCTTTGTTAATTGCATGTTTGTGTGGTCTGAACTATGTTTTAATGAAAGAATCATGCATTATGCATTATGGCTCAGAAATAGGACTTGCAAGTCTTGGTGTGATTACACCAATCCCGTTAATTCCATGGTAATTCAGAACATAATAGAATGCATGTTTGAAGTCAGATTTTACAGATGTTGAAACTAGAATAATGCTTGATTCAGAACAGGATAAAATTGGGCATAAAGAGAGCTTAGGTTATTCCCCAAAGAAGGCATGAGTTCAGACAACTCATTGCCCAAAAACTGTGATTTGTTGATTCGGGTATATTATTATACGCTAGCCTAGTGCCCTGTGGTGTATCAGACTCAGACACTCCAACCCTTGCAGTACACTTGGGTTGGGGGCTTCCCCGCCGAGTCAATGGCGGATTCCATATAGCCCGTGGAATATCAGACTTATAGGGGAGTGCCGCCTAACTCAAAAGTGATACAAAGATCAGAAACTACTTTTGACACAAATGTTTTTTATGTTTTTTCAAGAATGCCCATGTGTTTTGAAAATTATATCTTTCATGATGTTTATGACTAGATCTTAACTATTTTATTTACATAAAAGATTTATTTTTGATTTCTTTGCGTACCAGTACATCTGTATTGACCCCCCTCCCTCCAGGTTCTGAGGCACAGTCTAGGGGTCTTGATAAGTAGTAGATTTCATCAGACAGGAATGAAGAGTACTAGTTGGTGAGCCTTCTATATTTTAGAAGGCCTAGTTTCTTTCAGACAGTTATTATTTATTATAGTTTTGGTCTACTGGGGGCCTTGGCCCAGTTTTCAAATAGTTGTTATTTGATGATGTAGTAGATATTTCACAGACGGTTTTCAGACGGTGTTTAGTTGATATTGGATTTTATTCCTCATTGTTAAACTAAATTTAGATTATGACCATGTTTTCGTAGAATATTTTATTTTTGCATTTCCTATTTATATATGAATGGTGTATATGATTTCAAGTTAGAAGGGCTCTCGGGCCTTCATGGTTCGGGATGTCCGTCATGGCCAGGGCCCTAGTTTTTATCGTGATAGGACTGTGACTCGGATCCTGAAATATAGGGGTCAATACAGATGTACTGGTACGTAGAACCATCCAAAAACAAAATATTTATACATAAAGTAAGTGAGATCATTTCATAAAAAATACATCAACATAAACCATTTAAAAATCCATGGGCATAGTAAATAGTCCTTTAAAAACAGTTTTGTAAATAAACTCAACAACTTTCTCTTAGTTCTGAGCTAGGTGGTACACCCTATGAGTCTGATAGTCCACGGGCTAAATGAAATCTACTATTGACTCGGCGGGTAATCCCCCAACCCATATTTTCTACAAGAGTTGAGTTTCTGATTCTGATACGCCACAGGGCACTAGGACAACGTATAATACCTCTTGGGGACATAATAACCCGTATCAACAAATTACAGTTTCAGGCAATGAGTTTTCTGAATTCGTGCCTTCTTCGGGTAACCACCTAATATCTCTTAAGCCCATTTTAACCTTTTCTGAACATACATCTTTCAAAGCTCAAATTCTAAAAATCTAAGTAAAATCTGGCTTTTATTCTATTCCACGTCTGTTATGGCATTATCTGATTTTTGTATCGTCATACCAAGACTTATAAGTCATATGTCTAGGAAATCTAATAATATACATTTGTTCCTTTAATCCAATTTATTCAGTTGACCACCAAAAACATTCAACAATGCTAGAGAGTTCTTCTTATCAAACATATATCAACTATGCAGGGATGCTCTCTTTTCAGAATTTCAACAAACATATGGTGGTCAATTTCTCAAAATAATCATGCAACTGAATAACTCTCAATTTGAAAATAAAAAAGGTAACATAATGAGAGAGGAAATGAATTCTTCATGCTCTCAATTCATACTTCAAAACTGAAAACACATTTATACATATACACGAGTAGAGTTCAATTTAACATAAGGCCTCAAAACCAAAATCATGCATCATATAAAAGATTTGAAATACTTACTTTTCATTGTAATTCAAGATTTTCATGAAAACATGATTTCTCAATATTCAAAACATTAATATAAAGATTTATCCATGTCTATGTAGTTAGGAAAGCCCTACGTACCTTATGTTGTTTAGTTTGAAGATTGGAACTCTAATAATAACCCTTTTCTTGAAATTTTGAACTTAGAGGAAACCCTAGTTTGATCTTGTTCTTAAGAGTGGAGAGGATATGACATCTTGTAAAATCAATAAAAGATCGATTCTAATGTGTTTTGGATGATTTAAATCATGTAGGGGAAATTTAGGGTGGATAAAATACCAAAATACCCTTCCGGATTCAAATAAAAATTTCTAAATTTCAAGGATGACAACCTTGGTTGATAGGTCGTTAACCAAGTGATGACCTATCACACCGAGTCGTCACTCAGAAGCTGATTTTATGAGTTGCTATCTTGGTTGACGACTAGGGCTTAGGTGATGACCTATCAACTCAAGTTGTCACTTAAGATGAAAATAATGGTTCACTGGTTTGGGGTTATGACTTAGCTGATAGGTCGTCACTTAGGTGATGGCCTATCAACTCGGGTTGTCACTTTGTTAACAGACAAACATGATGAAGTAAAATGAGTATATCTTTTCGCTCCAATATTGGATTAAGTGAAACCAAATGCGTTGGATAGAATATTCAAGGAACTTTCATTTGATATATAGTATTTCCTATAATTCGTTATATAAAAGAAGTTTTGGTGGATGGAAATTGACCCAAGTATAGACGTTCACTAAAACTCAATCGATAGGAAAGATTTCAACTCGTCTTTGAGTTAAGGGACCTCTATTATCTCAATTCATGATTAAATAGATTAACACACTACATAATTGATTAAAAAACTAAATTTTCATAGGATTTATTGGCTTTGGGAACCTTTATGACTAGGAATGACAATTTACGTTCTAGACCAAATTGCGGGTTGTTAAAGGTACACTCTCAACCTATTTGTGAAAATGTCAATGAGAATGATCTTGTCACATGTTTAATTGTGTTTTGAACTAAGGCATTGGTAAGTGGTTGGTAAATAGTTTAATGGAAGCCTCATTGGCCATAAATTGATTTGAATTAAAACATTTGCAGTTTAGTTGGCTAAATGGGTTTGAGTCTCTCAATGTTGAATTGAATTGATGTCTTTGTTTGGACAATGGTTTTGAGTCCAAAAGTTGATTAATAATGGTTATGGCATGTTGTACTCTTGGAAGTGGATTCGTATGACGATACCAATGAGATGTCTTTTATAAGTAATTGGATTAAGAGTTGTGATTATGTAATGAATATTTTAATTAGGATTTAAAGTGGGATATGTAGTCGGGCCGTGAAAGATGAGCCCAAAGAACTAACACTAGAAACCGTGCTAGCCTGTGTGGGTGTCTATATGACCAGTAGGTTCGAGTCCCGTGAATGAAAATATAAATGGGCAGTTTGAGTCCCCCATTTTACATACATTGATTCTTAAGTTACCTTGATTATGCCGGGAGGTTCGAGTCCCCTATAAAGGCATATACAAATATGGATAATCTCTAGTTCGTGCGGCTACACGCACTGGGGCCCAAGCTCCTATGGTAGAGTTGGGACCATAGAGCCCGTGGGTGCCTTATTTTATGAAAGTTATGCTACACATCTAAGGTTAAGGTTTTTAAAATGTATGCTTAACTCACTATCCTATCCTTGCATGACACACACACACATATATATATGTATATATATATGTGTGATTACATATGATGATTTGATGTAACACCTCGCACCTTCGAGCTATAGTTGAACCATCTTTTTTATTTATATAGACCTGAATCCAATGGTTTCTAGTTAAAAATAAGTGTGAATAATATTTCCTTAGTGTTGGAACATCCTTGGAGATGAATATACACCATAAGAATCTCCTAGCCCAAAAGTTTAGTTGAGCAACTTTTAGTTAACGATTTTACTTAGGTCAAGTTTCAGAAACTATTTATCCTAGGACATAAAGATTCTTGTGGCCTATTATATATCAAATTAAAGCTTTTCGAGTCTACTTTCCAACGCCACCGACCATTCATCAATTCAAGTCTGGGGTAAAAAGTTATGAGTGTTTGAATGAGGTACTGTCCAGACTGTGTGATGGGACATGAGGTGCCCAACCTTGCCTTAGGCAATGGGGCTTGCATCACCCAGTCTAGATTTAGGTGATGTGGCAGGCGTCGCCCAGCTGAGGTTTAGCATTTTAAGGCTATATTTTTGAGTTAATTCAAGGGAAACAAAGTCTTTCTACATCCCATAATCGTCCCTTAACATCTTTACAGGAAATTTAAGTCCTTAGATATGTTTTAAAATTATCAAATCCCTAGTTCATCTTCCTAGAACACAAGTAGAGATAAAACATCTTAGGGTTTGGACATTCAAGCTTAAAGGGGAAATTTCTTCATGAATTCTTTGTCCTTAAGGTACGTGGGGCTATCCTAAACTTCTTAGTCATAGTGAAATCTTTTTTAGAAAGTTTTAAGGTGGTGAAATAATGTATTTGCGAAGGTATTTAAGGACACTTTAATGTATATGCTTTACGAACTCATGTAGATGACATAAAATTTTGGTGTTTAGGCCTTATCATGTAATTGAATTATGTTGGCTTGCATATAAGTATTTTTAGTTTGCAAAGTTGAATTGAGAGCATGAACAATTTAATTCCCCTCTCTCATTAAGATATCCTCTTATTTCACATGTTGTGGATTATGTAATGGCATGTTTATAAACATGAGATAAAGGTTTTTAGATTGCTTTTGAAGTTGATACTTGTTATGAATTGAGAGAGTGTGTGTCCTTGTTTAAAGATATTTGATGAGTTAATCGAAAGAATTGCATGAATTATTTTGAGAAATTGACCATCATGTGTTGAATTATTGAAAATGGAGAATCTTTGCATAAGTTTGCACATGATTTGGAAATAAGGATTCCCTTGCATTGTTTAAATATCTTTGGTGGTGAAATGATTGAGTTGGTTGAGAGATCTAAAGTAAAACAATATATGTCTTAGAAATATGACTTGCAAATCTTGGTATAACGCTACCAGAATAAATAATGCCATGACAGACTTAGAATAGAATAGAATATAGATTTTTATTTAGATTTTTTGAATTGGAGTTTAGAAAAGACTTAAGATGGGCTTAAAGAGAGTTAGGTGGTTACCCAAAGAAGGCACGAGTTTAGATTAGCTGAAATTATATTTTGCCGATATGGGTTTATTATGTCCCAAAGAGAGATTATACACTGGTCTAGTGCCCCGTGGCATATCAAAATCAGAAACTCCAACCTTTGCAACAAACTTGGGTTGGGAGCGTGGCTGCCATGTCAAGAGAGAATTCCATATAGTCTTTTGTAGAATTGTAGGGTGTACCACCTAGCTCAGAAGTAAGACAAAGAGTTGAGTCATGATTTACAGAAGTGTTTTGAAGCTTATTGATTTATCCCATGTATTTTAAAATGTTTTATGCTGACATGTTTTTATTAAGTGCTCTCACCTATGTTGTATACAAATATATTTTTTGTTTTTGGATCATTCTACGTACCAGTATATTTTGTATTGACCCACTATATTTTAGGATCTGAGGCTCAGTCTTGGGGTCCTGCTAATCAGTAGATCGATTGTCAGACATCTAAAGTTTGTGAGCCTCCTTTGTTTCAGAAGGCTTATTTTCACTAAAACGGTTTCATTTGGTCCTAGTTCATGGTCTGACCGGGGACTTTGTCTCGGTTTCATACAGATGCTACTTTTGGTTAAGTAGAGATTTCCCAGACTTGTGTTAGATAGTTTCGGATCTTATTAAACTTATGTCCATATTTCTTAAATGATATATTAGGATAACCATGATTCCATTTTGTTTTTTGGTATTTTTATAGTATATGAATTATACTTATGATTGCTAGTTAGAAAAAGGCTCTCGGTCCTTCAAGGTTTGAGATGCTCATTGTGGCCAGGGCCTTGGTTCAGGTTGTGACAAACTTGGTATCAAAGCACAGTCATGCTCCCAGGGTTTCTGCAAAGTCGCGTTGGGTAGAGTCCTCTTTATTGGTGTCTAGTGCGCCACACTTATAAGGAGGAAGCTATTAGGCATTTAGGAATGTCTCTCTTTTCTTCATGATATAGATCATACCATTGTGTTGTCCATATGAAAGTTATCCAAATTCCTTCTTTACATGGATTTTATTAGCTATGTCTCATTGTCGAGACGATTCAAGTGCAGAAGCTTAAGGTTTAAATGATGTGGTCCTTTCTAATTTAGTCATATACGATTATGAAATTGTACAAGGACTTGAGAAGTATCCATAAGTTCTTTTAAGTATATTGACTTAATCTTATACCCTTATATACATCAATCGTGCGTTTGAGCCTGAAGTTGGAGTGAATTTAGTCCCATTTTCCAAAACCCTTATTGCAGATGTCATGCTTAAGGGTAATGATGTATGGCAGACTATTGGAACATTATTTTCCACCTGAGTAGTAGTATGTGATAAAGTGTCATAATGTATGAGATATAAGATGGTCCAGAAGTTAGTGATATGAAGTCACAATCTTAGAAGTCAGAATAAGGGTGACTTTTCCGTAAAGAAGTTAGTTTTAGTTGTATAACCCTTTGATTGAGGGATGGTTTTATCTTTTTTAGTGATTGGCTAATGTTTTAGCAAGATTTGTAGATTCCATGGTAATCTGCAGAGGATGTGATTGTCTATGATCATTAATTTATTCAAAAAAGGGAAGGAACTCAGTATGGATAGTTACGGTGGTTATAAAAATCATTTATAGGTTGTGATTGAAAAGGGGTAGATTAGTTAATAATTTAAAGGTAGATACTTATTGGTGTTATGGAATTTGAAGATAGTGGCAATGTATGCATGGATAAGTAAATATGATGTGAGAAAGTGGATTATGTTAATAGATGGTAATAGGATATACTATAAGATTAAGATTGACTATCTTCATTATGTGACCTTACCCACTTGATTTTTCTTTTCTCTAGTAGTTGTAAATTAGTAGTACATTTGAGAAGGTATGTAGTAGATTTTGAGGTGTAGTAGTAATTTTGTGGAGAGGATTAACTTATGGGCCATAGTTAAGTGAAATAAGAGACTTACATTAACATTTTTATTCGATTGATTAGTGTAGTGTATAGCATGCTTTATATGATTGGTGTTGTTAGAAAATAGGCTTGAACTTTAGATGTGGAGTGTAGTGGTAAGAATAGTATCTCAAGATTAATAGTGAATGTTTAGTGGAAAAAAATTATTTTTTTGGCTTTATGTAATGTTTGAATAACCTAGGTTGGCAACTTGCATTACAAAGAGAAGGAAATTGTGAGATATATATATATATATATGTATATATATATTTAGTCATGAATATTAGTGTTAAAAATGATGAATTGTGGTTGAATCATAAAGTGGATAAGTGCATAAGTATAAAAGAATAAGTTGAACCCCCAGATTTCATGTTGTTAGATAAGGTTTTATGCGTATAAGTGTCATATACACATAGTTTATGTTTGCAAGTTTCTTAGAGAAGAAAAGTCTATGGAGTTGTTATATGGTGTTATGTAGAGTTGAATTGAGGAAATATAGGTAGGCAATATGCTCCTTTGGTATAGTTTTACAAATTTTGTTAAGTTGTAAGTTATGTGATTAGAGGTGTAATGCTAGTATTCTGATGAGTTGAAGTGAAGTGTTAAGTGTTTAAAAGCATGAATGTCCTTGCCCATGATGATGTTAGTCATAATTTGATGACTTTAGGGGTTAGAGGAAGTTATGATTAGTGTCCTTGAAGGGGGATGTCCAAGAAAGAAATTGGTTTGTTTTAATTAAAATTATTTGGGTGAGTTTGTGTTCATGTGTATACTGACCCCCATTGTGTTGATAGTTGTAATTATATATATGATGAGGGGATATGTTCGCAAGTCTAGGATTGTGATTTTGATCTAAGAGGGAGATGGTGATTTAATATAGTTCCCTAATTTTCTCAGTGTGGAAAGTTGCGGGGAGGAGTTATGATAAACCAGTTCCTATTCAACCATACTCCCCTACTTCAATTTAGGAGATGATTCTGCCAATATTCTACGTCATGTGTTCAAGTCATGCCTATGCCTATGGTTCGAGTTCTCCATGGACTTATGTTCATGATCTGACCGACAAACTAGAAGCAATAATGTCTCTCAGTAATCCAGTCTTTCATGTATTCAAGCTCTATGTTATGATGCTAATAATCCATAAATAAATCCATGTCTTATATCATGCTTGGTTCTAAAGGAACTATGCTTTCTATATTTTACCAATTCATTTTATGCTGGGATCAGCCAAAGTGATAAAATTTATGCTAACTCATGGAAAATTTTAGTTCTTTAAATGAGGAGAAATCACTACAAGTGACAATCTTTGTCTTCGTTGTTAACTATATAAATTTCGGATTTATTCTATATAACTCATGATATGTGGACCAATGTTTTCTCACTATGCTCTGTCCTAAGAACTCATGTTGTGTTGTGTTTATGAAAAACGACTCTCTACTTATGATCCAGACACTTGATATAGGAACACGTCGTGATTGTCTCGTATCTTCACATCATGTCCCACCTTAAGTAGATAAATAAATATGGGTTATAATTGAATAGTGTTTCTCCCATTCATGATGCTTGTGCTCGGGTCCCTTAGTGACCCTCCATATGTTAGTATGATGGTAATTGGGGAATCATAGGAATGTGTTAGGTAGGGGAGAAGATTTCTTGAAGGTGAATTTTTTTATGTCATTTCTTTAGCTAAAGCTATAGGAGAAGAGGGAAGAAGGACATGAACTTTTGTTATGTGAAATAGTTAGGAAGGATATATATGGAAAAAATCTTTGCGAGAGTGATTGAATTTTCTAGTTGTAAGACCCCACAAAGTTTCCTCGTAGTTTGAACCTTGGAATGGGTCGAATAAAGTGTCATTCAGGCCCTAAGAGATTAAGAAAAGACTTCCTAAGTGATTAGTGTTTAATCTTGTGGAATTTTACTAAAAATGACTTCCTATAATGTGGAAAATTGAGTTAGCTTTCCAACGATATCAATTTCATCAAAATACGGTATCGGGGTGAGAAGTTACGATTGTTTTACTAATCGGTGTCGGAATCGCGAAGGTTTGAAGGATGATTTGATGGACTGTCAAGTCTGTTATGGACCGTCAATCGTACCATTGAAACCAAGGTAGTGACCCCTGTTTCTGGCCATCGTGCGACGGCCAAAATATCGGACCGCCAAATTTTTGATGGACCGTCACTTTGACCGTCGATCTGAGGCAATGTGGCCTCATCCTGACCATCGATCGACGGTCTAATTGATGGACCATCAAACTTTTGATAGACCATCGATTAGATCGTCGCATCAAGGAAGTACGTTCAACTTTTTTCCGTCATTCGACGGACGATCTGACGAACCGTTGGACTCCCGACGGACGATCCGACGGACTGTCAATTCGATCGTCGTAGACCCCGATCAACAATTTTAAACCCATTTTTAAAAGGGTATTTAGGTGTTTTCCCACCCTTTGAAAACCTTATATATAAACCAGGTGATCAACTAGCCTCATTGTCTCATCTCTCATACTAAGAGGGTAGGGTTTTCTCCTCCAAATCATATCAAAGCAAGAATTCTTTGCCAAGAAATCTATGAACTCACCTTAGATTGTGCTAGTGAGTGGAGGATTGAATCTCCCAAGTGCAAAAGCTTTATGAACACTTTCTCAAGAGTGAGAAGTGGAAGCTTAGAGGAAGATTGTTTGTCCAACTTCTTAATCTACGGTATGTGGGGTTTTGAACAAGGGTAACCCTTTTACCCTTTTGCCCAAAAGTCTTATTTACATCATGATTTTTCCTAAAATCTATGAGGTTTTACATGAATTTGAATTATGGTTTTTCACCCATTATTATTGAATGCATTATATTGACATTCCACATGAATTAAGGGTCAAATGGCATGACTTTTGCATGTTTTCTTGAGAAATTACAGCTGAGTTTAAACCCCATAATTTTACTCCATGAGAAGTTAATGTTTGCAATGTTTGAGATATTGAAGCATATGTCTAAATTGAGACTTGAGAGAAATTGCTGAAATTCCTAGATTTTCATATGATTTATGAATCTATATGCAATATATTATGCTTTTGATGAGCTTTAACTTGATATTGAACTATGGGTTAGAAAGCCCTATTTGAGACTTGTGAATTTATGAACTCTGATGCTATAATCCCCCATGATTTGACTATTTTGAGATGATTGAGAAACTAATTGACCTAATTGTCGTTGAGATTTGAAATCCACTTCACTATACGAGATTATCGATTTGATAATTGGGTTCGTGGTGAACCATGAGATTATTCTAAAAGTAGATTTTTATAAGATGAGTGCAGATAATCTACAGAGAGTAGTATTTAGCACCGAGCGGGTAAGTCACTACAGTTTCTTACCCAAAAACTACGTGCCACCGTAGATTGGGCCTGAGGCTGAGTTTGTGAGGATTATGATTGGGCCCGAGGCCTAGTTTCTTTTAGTGATCACTAGACCTAGGTTATACTCCCTGACAAGAGTATGACGCTCCTCCCCAACGTGGGGTCTCTTCCTTAGGAGGACCAAACGTTGGACTCCATGTACCTCGCATGGTTTATGTCGGTTACAAGAACCTCCCTTGCCCTTTTAAACTTGAATTCAGCTACTCCTTTCAAACCAAGGTATTTTCCCTCCTATGAACTATTTTCACTAAACTAGAGTATTTTGCCTTGAGGTAGATGATTTCTCCTAAATCTTGAAATGAGATATTTTCCTAACTTTCATGATATGCCTCTACGTATGTTCTAAAATCTTATGAGGTCATATTTCTAGTATTTGAGTTTGAAGAGATATAAAATCATGAACATTAAATGTTGTTTTACCCACCATCCCATATGCATTAGTTGATGGTACTGTCTAAAGCCTCTTTTTTCTTGAGTATTGAGAATAAGAGAAGATTTTCGATTTTGAGGTTGAAGAACAATGACTCATGAGATTTGTGTAATATGCCTCATCTTATATGATTTATGAACTTTATATTTCATACTTATTCAAGCCATGTGAGTCATCTCATATTGCATACATGATTTGAATGAAGAAAATTGATATTGTTTTATATACATGCATTCACCCCCGCATACTCAGTACATTCCTAAGTACTGATTGACATATATGTCTATGTGCTACATTGTTTACTAATGTAGGTTCAGGTGCTCAGTCCCAGCCTCACCCATGATCTTCGAGTACCTCGCGTACATTTCCTACAGTGGTGAGTCCTCTTGGTTCGAGGACCAATCTTCAGATATTCCAGGGACTGAAAGACTTTGTTGTTACTTGTAGTTCATCCCGAGTCAGTTGGGGGACTGTCCCATCGGCTCTCTAGATTATGGATTTATAGAGGCTTTGTCAGACTATTTGGTAGATTTTGGTTTTGTTGGGATTTCTTTATCATGACCATTTAGATCGAGTACCCCTTCTTTCCTTTATTCCCTTCTATGAACATGGATGTGCTAGTGGTTGAATTCAAATTTTCTCCTTGAATTAAGGGTTATCAGTAGGAACCGACTCTATGGGTTAGCTTGGGGATACTTATAGCCCTAGGAACCATGTGACGTCCCAGGTGGCAATTTTGGGTAGTTACAAAGTGGTATCAGAGCGCCAGTTTTCTAAGGAGTCCAACGGAGTCAGATAAGCCACGTTTAGTATAGTCTTTCTCATTGGTGTGTAGCGCCATATCTATGTGCAAAAGGCTACGAGACGTTTTAGGAAAAGTTGTGTCTTTTTTTTTAGATTCTATCGTGCCTCCAGTTGTCCCCTCTTTATCTAATGATCTATGCTTCTCTATTTTCATAAAACTACCTCTTCGAAGGGAGAATGTTCGTGGGAACAATGATGAACAACCCCCACCCTTTAATCCTCTGAATGAGATGGTGTACCATACTGAATTTAGAGAGGTCATTCATGCGTTGGCCCAAGAAGTTACTGCTAATGATTGGGCCAATAACTAGGCCCTAGATACTAATCAGTGGGGTGGTAATGTAGCCACAACTAGAATTCATGACTTTCTACGGATGAACCCGCCTGAGTTCTATAGGTTGGGAACTGATGAGGACCTACAGCTGTACTTGGAGGAGGTAACGAAGATCACTGATGTGATGCATGTCTCGGGAAAAAAAATGTTGAGTTGGCATCTTACAGACTGAAGGACAATTCTTATGATTGGGTTGTGTCGTAAAGGAAGGGTAGAGATGAACATGCCGCTACTGTGACTTGGCAAGTATTCCAAGATACATTATTAGATCGATTCTTTCCTCTTGAGATGAGGGAGTCCAAGATTAAGGAGTTCATGAACCTGATATAGGGATCCATGACTTTTAAGGAGTACTGCTTGAAGTTCAGTCAGTTGGTCAAGTACGCTCCTGATTTGATCTCCAACACCCGGGCTTGTCTGAGTAAATTTGTGACCGATGTTTCTGGGATGGTGCTAAAGGAGTGTAGAACCGCGATGTTGAATAGGGATATGGATCTAGCTAGGTTGATAATTCATACCCAACAAATAAAGGCGATAAACTTAGGGAGAGAGAAAAAATAAGGGGTAACAAGAGAGTGAGATCTGATCAGCATGAGTTTAGCCGGCCTAGGTTCCATGGAGAGAACTTCCCTCAGTTTTAGAGATGTCTTTCTTCTCCAGTGCCTTTATCAGCTAGCGCTCCCACGCCTAGAGGCAAGCCGGAGAAAGAGGTAGGCCTTTCATGTCTAGATCGCAGAACAGTATTGTTACCCGACCCTATCATCCTTCTTGTGCTAAATATTGTAGGAATCATCCCGGGGAACAGAGATGCTCGAACTCCTACACCGGCTACTAGTGCACCAGCTCATATACCTCTTCCTGCCCCTGTTCAGGGTGCTTCTTCTAGCACTACTAGCGTTCAACGCCAGAATAGATTCTATGCTTTACCATGCCGTTGGGATTAGGAGGACTCCCCTATGTTGTTACTGGTATTCTTCGAGTCTTTTGTCTTGATGTTTATATGTTGTTGGATCCCGAGTCAAATCTCTCTTATATGACCCCACTTGTGGCTGTGAACTTCAAAAGGGGTCCCAAATGGATTCCCGAGCCTTTCCTAGTTTCTACACCAGTCGGAGAGTCAGTTGTTGCTAAACAAGTGAATAGAGACTGTCCTGTCGCTGTTCTTCATAGATTCATACTTGCGGACTTGATAGAGTTAGACATGAGAGATTTTGACCTTATTCTGGGTATGGATTGGCTTCATTCTTGCTATGCGTTTATAGATTGTCGTACCTGTGTAGTCAAGTTTTAGCTTTCTGACGAACTAGTGTTTTAGTGGTCCGGGAGTTTGGTATCTCCCAAAAGTAATTTCATCTCCTACATCAAAGCCAGAAAGCTAATATCCAAAGGTTTCATCTATCACCTAGTTAAAGTCAAAGAAACTCAGTCCGAAACTCCAACTATTCAGTCAGTCGATGTTGTTAATGAGTTCCCAGATGTCTTTCTGGAAGATCTCCTAAGGGTACCTCCCGATAGATAGATAGAGTTCGGAGTTGATCTTCTTTCCAACAGTCAGCCTATTTCTGTCCCCCATACCGTATGGCACCTGCCGAGCTTAAGGAGCTAAAAAAGCAACTCAAAGATCATCTAGATAAGGGTTTCATTAGGCCCAACATTTCTCCTTGGGGTCACCTATTTTATTCGTGCAAAAGAAGGATGGATCCTTGCATATGTGTGTTGACTACTGTCAACTAAACAAGGTCACAATTAAAAATAGGTATCCTCTTCCAAAAATTGATGACCTATTTGATCATTTGCAAGGTGCAAGTTATTTTTCCAAGATAGACCTTAGATCCGGCTATCATCAACTTAAGGTTAGGAAGTGTGATATTCCAAAGACAGCCTTCCTAACCCGCTATGGTAACTTTGAGTTCCTAGTCATGTCCTTCTGGCTAACCAATGCCCCGACTGCTTTCATGGACCTTATGAATCGTGTGTTCAAGTGATATCTTGATATGTTCGTCATTGTCTTCATAGATGACATCCTTGTTTACTCCCGTGATGAGAATGGACATACACAATACCTTAGAATTGTTTTGTAAACTCTTAGAGACCATCAGTTGTTCGCCAAATTCAGTAAGTGTGAATTTTGGCTAAGGTCTGTAGCCTTTCTTGGTCATGTTGTTTTAGTCGGGGGTATTAGAGTTGATCCCCAAAATACCGAAGCTATTAGAATTTGTCCTAGACCTATCTCCCTGTCTGATATTAGGAGTTTCTTGGGTCTAGCTGGCTATTACCGTCATTTTGTTGAGGTTTTTTGTTCCCTTGCGTCTCCTATGACCCGATTGACCCAAAAGAATTTTAAATTCTGGTGGTCCGAGTGCTATGAGAAGAGTTTTCAGGAGCTGAAGACTCGTCTCACTTCGTCCCCTATGTTGACTTTGCCTGATGGTTCTGATGGTTTTGTGGAATATTGTAATACCTCTGGAGTTTGTTTGGGATGCATGTTAATGCAAAGAGGTAAGGTTATAGCCTATGCCTCTAGACATTTGAAACCGCATGAAAAAAATTACCCAACCCATGACCTTGAGCTTGCTGTTGTGTTCTTTTCTTTAAAACTTTGGAGACACTATCTTTATGGTGTCTATGTAGATGTGTTTACGGATCATAAGAGCCTGCAGTATGTGTTCACCCAGAAGGAGTTGATTCTTAGGCAGAGAAGGTGGTTGCAGTTGTTGAAATATTATGATATGATGGTGTTGTATCACCTAGGCAAGGCCAATGTAGTGGCAGACACCCTTAGCAGATTGTCCATAGGTAGTGTTGCGCATATAGGGGAAGGTAAGAGAGAGTTAGCTCATGATGTTCATTGTTTGGCTAGGTTGGGTGTTAGGTTGCTTGATTCAGTGGAGGGGAGTACGTTGGTGCAGAGTAGTTCCGAATCCTCTTTAGTCTCAGAAGTGAAGGAGAAGCAGGATAGGGATCCTAGTTTGGTCCAACTAAAGGAGTTAGTTAAGGACCAAAAGGTCGAGGTTTTCTCCTAAGAGGTAGATGGTGTGTTGAGATTGCATGGTAAGTTGTGTGTCCTGTGTGTTGATGATTTAAGGCAGAGGGTTTTGGATGAAGCGCATTGCGCACGTTATTCCATTCATCCCGGCACTACCAAGATGTACCACAACTTGCGAGAAATCTATTAGTGGAAAGGTATAAAGAAGAACATAGATGAGTTTGTGGCGAGGTGTGCAATGTGTCAACAAGTTAAGGTATAGCACATAAGACCTGGTGGCGTGATGCAAAAGTTTAGTAGACCCACTTGGAAATGGGAAACGGTGAATATGGACTTCATGATCGAAATTCCTCTTTCACGTCGTCATCATGACTCTATTTGGGTTGTTGTGGTTAGGTTGACAAAGTTCAAACATTTCTTGCCCATGCATACTTCTTATACTGCTGAGGATTATGCTAGATTGTACATCCGGGAGTTGGTCAGGCTGCATGGAGTCCCTTTGTCTATCATTTTGGATAGGGGTACTCATTTTACTTCTCAGTTTTGGAAGGCGTTTCAGCAGAGTCTTGATACCCAAGTTCTCTTGAGTTCCGCATTTCACTCACAGACAGATGGTCAGGCTGAGAGGACCATTCAGACCCTGGAGGATATGTTGAGGGTGTGTGCTCTTGATTTCATAGGTAGTTGGGATGAGCATTTGTCATTGATTGAGTTTGCCTATAATATTTGTATGATAGGAGGTGTAGATCGCTCGTGGGTTGGTTCGAAGTGGGTGAGGCAGCCGCGAATAGACCTGATACAGTGTTTGAAGCTATGGACAAAGTTAAGTTGCTTACAGAAAGGTTGAAGATGGCTCAAAATCATCAAAATACTTATGCTGATGTGAGAAGGAGAGATCTTGAGTTTGAGGTGGGTGATTTGGTGTACTTAAAGATTACACCCATGAAAGGGGTGAAAAGATTTGGTAAAAAGGGAAAGCTGAGTCCTCATTATATTTGCCCGTATAGAGTCTTGAGCCGTGTTGGCAAGGTAGCATATGAGGTTGAGTTTCCCTCAGAGTTATCTGCCGTTCATCCTATCTTTCATATGTCCATGCTCAAGAAGAATATTGGTGATTCTATTGTGATTGATCCTTCAGAGAGTGTCAATATTCAGGATAGTCTTTTCTTCGATGAGATTCCCGTGGAGATCCTAGATTTTCAGATCCATAGACTCAGGAACAAAGAAGTTCCCTTGGTCAAGGTTTTGTGGAGGAACCAATCTATTGAGGGTGCTACTTGGGAGGCGAAAGGAAACATTCGAGCTAAATATTCGTACCTCTTTTCCGCGAGTTCAAATCAATCCGAAGGTACTATTATTCTTTAATTCAACCCTTCTTATCTAGAGTTTAGCTATGCATCCATCCTTGTATGAGTTCTTGCAATATCCAGAGTGGTCATAAGTTTAGGGAGATCTGGAACCATTAGGTAATTGTTTCATCTAGGTGTACTCTATTCTTCCTATATCCCTATCCTAACTAGCAACATTCGAGGATGAATGTTTCCAAGGGGGATATAATATAAGGCCCCGTAAAGTTGCCTCATAGTTCGAAACTTGGAATGTGTCGAATAAAGGGTAATTCAGGCCCTAAGAGATTAAGAAAAGACTTCCTAAGTGATTAGTTTTTTAATCTTGTGGAATTTTCCTAAAAATAACTTCCTATAGTCTAGGAAATTGAGTTAGCTTTCCAACGATATCAATTTTGTCAAAATTTGGTATCGGGGTGAGAAATTACAGCCGTTTTACTTAACTGTGTTTGAATTGGTCAGGTTCGACGGACAATTCAACGGACCGTCAAGTCTGCGACGGACCATCGATCGTCCTGTCGAAACCAAGGCAGTGACCCCTGTTTCTGGCTATCATGCGACGGCCAAAATGATGGACCACCAAATTTTCAACGGACCGTCACTTTGATCGTCGCTCTGAGGCAGTGTGGCCTCATCCTGACCATCGATCGATGGTGAAATCGATTTACCATCAAACTTTCGATGGACCATCGATTAGACCATCGCATTAAGGCAGTATGTTTACTTTTTACCATCATTCAATGGACGATCCGATGGACCGTCGAACTCCCGATGGACGCGTCAATTCGACCGTCGTAGACCCCGATCAACAATTTTAAACCCATTTTTAAAAGGGTATTTAGGACTTTTCCCACACTTTGAAGCCCTTATATATAAACCAGGTCATCAGTTGGCCTCATTGTCTCATCTCTCATACTAAGGGGCTAGGGTTTTCTCCTCCAAATAATATCAAAGCAAAAATTCTTCCCCAAGAAATCTAAGAAATCACCATAGATTGTGCTAGTGAGTGGAGGATTGAATCTCCCAAGTTCAAAGGCTTCAAGAACACTTTCTCAAAAGTGAGAAGAGTAAGATCAGAGGAAGATTATTTGTCCAACTTCTTAATCTAAGGTATGTGGGGGTTTTAACAAGGGTAACCCTTTCACCCTTGTGCCCAAATAGCTTATATACATCATGATTTTTCCTGAAATCTATGAGGTTTTACATGAATTTGAATTAAGGTTTTTCACCCATTATTATTGAATGCATTATCTTGATATTCTCCATGAATTAAGAGTCAAGTGGCATGATTTTTGCAAGTTTTCTAGAGAAATTACAGCTGGGTATAAACTCCATAATTTTACTCCATGAGAAGTTAATGTTTGCAATGTTTGAGATATTGAAGCATATGACTAAATTGAGACTTGAGATAAATTGCTGAAATTCCTAGATTTCCATATGATTTATGAATCTATATGTTATATATTATGCTTTTGATGAGTTTTAACTTGATATTCAACTATGGGTTAGAAAGCCCTATTTGAGACTTGTGTATTTATTAACTTTTGTGCTATAAGCCCCCATGATTTGACTATTTTGAGATGATTGAGAAATTAATTGACCTAATGGTCCTTGAGCTTTAAAATCCACTTCACTATATGAGATTATCGATTTGATCATTAGGTTCGTGGTGAACCATGAGATTATTCTAAAAGTGGATTTTTATGAGATGAGCATAGATAATCTAAAGGGAGTAGTATTTAGCACCGAGCGGGTAAGTCACTACGGTTTCTTACCCCCAAACTACGTGCCATTGTAGGTTGGTCCTGAGGTCGAGTTTATAATGATTATGATTGGGCCCGAGGCCAAGTTTTATTTAGTGATAACTAGACCTAGGTTATACTCCCTGTCAAGAGTATGACGCTCCTCCCCAACATGGGGTCTCTTCCTTAGAAGGACAAAACATTAGACTCCATGTAGCTCGCATGGTTTATGTCGGTTACGAGAACCTCCTTTGCCCTTTTAAACTTGAAATCAGCTACTCCTTTGCAAACTAAGGTAATTTCCCTCCTATGAACTATTTTCACTAAACTAGAGTATTTTTCCTTGAGATAGATGATTTCTCCTAAAACTTGAAATGAGATATTTTTGTAACTGTCATGATATGCCTCTACATATGTTCTAAAATCTCATGAGGTTGTATTTCTAGTATTTGAGTTTGAAGCGATATAAAATCTTGAACATTAAACATTGTTTTACCCACCATCCCATATGCATGAGTTGATGGTACTGTCTAAAGCCCTTTTTGCCTTGAGTATTGAGAATAAGAAAAGGTTTTCGGTTTTGAGGTTGAAGAATGATGACTCATGAGATTTGTGTAATATGCCTCATCTTATATGATTTATGAACTTTATATTTCATTCTTATTAAAGCCATATGAGTCATCTCATATTGCATACATAATTTAAATAAAGAAAATTGATACTATTTTATGTACATGCATTCACCCCCAAATACTAAGTACATTCCCAAGTAACTGATCCACATATATGTCTATGTGCTACCCTGTCTCATAATGTATGTTCAGGTTCTCAGTCCTAGCCTCTCCCGTGATCTCCGAGTACCTCACGTACATTTTCTACATTGGTGAGTCCTCTTAGTTTGAGGACTAATCTTCAGCTATTCCAGGGACTGAAAGGCTATGTTGTTACCTGTATTTAATCCCGAGTCAGTTGGGGTACTTTCCCATCGGCTCTCTAGATTATGGATTTGTAGAGGCTTTGTCAGACTATTTGGTAGATTGTGGTTTTGTAGGGATTTCTTTATCATGACCATTTGGACCGAGTACCTCTTCTTTTCCTTTATTCCCTTCTATGAACATAGATGTGCTAGTGTTTGAATTCAAATTTTCTCCTTAAACTAAGGGTTATTAGAAAGAACCAGCTCTATGTGTTAGCTTGGGGCTACTTATTGCCCTAGGCACCATGTGACGTCCTAGGAGGCAATTTTGGGTAGTTACACTAGTCTTAGTGGGGGATCCATGAAGTGGGGGTAGTAATAATAGTCTTGAATGTGTAATTGAGGGAAACACAAACCAATAGGTTATGTGGTTTGAATTCCTTAATTTAAAATACGAGTGTGTTTGATGGTAGTGATAGGGTGAATTAATTTTTTTGTTGGATGTAAAGTACAGGGTCCAATAGCTTAAGTTGGCACCTCTTTTCTTCGAGTTAGGATTCAACATAGATGCATTTTGTAGTGGGACTCAAACTATTGTGGTTTGAAGTGCTATGAGAGAATTTTAAGTTGGATATGATGCAACATGTTATTTGTTGTTTGGGGGCATAGTTGAGTAGTGTCTCTAGGTTTTAGGTCTATTCATTGTATCTTGTAAGGTAGAGAATGCTTATGTTTCTTATTTTCCACAAAATCTTATTTCATAATTAGTACCGTTGTATATCAAGACTTTGATCACCAAATAAACACATACCATATGATGTGATGATTATGACCCCTAAATCTCATGTGCAATATCATCTCTATGCCAATTCTTATTATCTCACGTTTTATGCTAACACATTTCACTAGGGTTTATCCTGAAGATCTTTGATGTCTTTGTGTATTTTGTTGAGGAAAAATGTTCAATGTGAGGTTATGTTCCTTATTCCATACTTTTAGAGCTTCAACAAGTCCCTACCTATCATTTGGGGACGAATGATCCCAAGGGAGAGATAATGTAACACCCCACACTTTTGGGCTAAAGTTAAGCCGTTTTTCCAATTTATATAGACCCGAATCCAATGATTTCTAGTTAAAAATAAGTCTGAATAATATTTCCTTAGTTTGGGAACATACTTGGATATGAATATACACCATAAAAATATCCTTGCCCAAAAGTTTAGTTAAGAACTTTCCTATCGATGGACATTTAGTTGAGGATTTTACTTGGGTCAACTTCCAGCAACTGTTCCTAGGATGTAAAGACTCAAGTGGCCTAATATGTATCAAATTAACGACCTTCGAGTATTTTTTCCAATTCCACCGACTGATCGTTAATTTGAGTCTAGGGTAAAATGTTATGAGTGTTTGAATGAGGCACTTTACAGACTGTGTGATAGGGCATGCGGCGCCCAAACTTTCCTTAGGCGATGGTGTATGAATCACCCATCCTAGATTTAGGCGATAGGGCAGGCGTCGCCCAGTCGAGGTTTAGCAGTTTATGGCTCTATTTTTGAGTTAATTCAAGGGAACCAAAGTCTTTCTACATCCCATAACCATCCCTAAATATGATTTCACGAAATTTAAGTCCCTAAATACATTTTAACATTATCTAATCCCTAGTTAATCTTCCTAAAACATAAGAAGAGAGAAAATAACTTAAGGTTTGGACATTCAAGCTTAAAGAGGCAATATCTTTGCGAACTCTTTATCATTAAGGTACGTGGGGCTATCCTAAACTTCTTGGTCATAGTGAAATCATTTTTTGAAAGTTTTAAAGCCATGAAATGATGTATTTTCCATGGTATTTGAGGATACTTTAATGTATATGCTTTACGAACCTATGTAGATGACATAATGTTTTGGACTTTAGGTCTTACCATGTAATTGAATTATGTTGGCTTGGATGTAAGTATTTTCTGTTTGAAAAGTTGAATTGAGAGCATAAACAATTTAATTCCCCTCTCTCATTATGATATCCTCTTATTTCACGTGTTGTGGTTTATGTAATGGCAAGTTTATAAACATGAGATAAAAAAATTTAGATTGCTTTCGAAGTTGATACTTGTTATGAGTTGAAGAGAGGGTGTGTCATTGTTTATAAATATTTGATGAGTTAATCGAAAGAATTGCATGAATTGTTTTGAGAAATTGACCATCATGTATTGAATTATTATAAAGGGAGAATCATTGATAAGTTTGACATATTTTAGAAATTAGGACTCCCTTGCATTGTTTAAATGTTTTTGGTGGTGAAATGATTGAGTTGGTTGAAAAATCTAATGCAGAACATTACATGGCTTAGGCATATGACTTGAAAGTCTTGGTACAACAATACCAAAACAAATAACGACATGATAGACTCAGTATAGAACAAGATATAGATTTTTATTCAAATTTTTAGAATTAGAGTTCAGAAAGATTCATGTTTAGAAAAGACTAAAAACGGGCTTAAAGAGAGTTAGGTAGTTAACCAAAGAAGTCACGAGTTCAGATAGCTCATTGCCCGAAATCGTGTTTTGCTGATATGGGTTTATTATGTCCCAAATAGAGATTATACGCTGGCATAGTTCCCGGTGGCGTATCAAAAACTCCAACCCTTGCAGAAAACTTGGGTTGGGGGATTGGCCTCTGAGTCAAGAGAGGATTCCATATAGCCCGTGCGATTATATAATTGTAGGGTATACTACCTAGGTCAGAGTAAGACAAAGAGTTGAGTCGTGATTTACAGAAGTATTTTGAAGCTTATTGATCATGCCCATGTATTTTCAAATGCTTTATTCTGACATGATGTTATGAAATGCTCTCACCTATATTGTATAAAAATATATTTTTTGTTTTTGGATCATTCTAGGTACCAATACATTTTGTATTGCCCCTTATATTTCAGGATCTGAGGCTCATTCCCGGGGTCTCACTAATCAGTAGATCGGTTTTTAGACATCTGAAGTTGGTGAGCCTCCCTTGTTTCGTAAGTCTTGATTTCGTTAAAATTGTTTCATTTGGTCTTTGTTCATGGTTCGACCATGGGCCTTGTCCCGATTTCAAACAAATGCTACTTTTAGTTTAGTAGAGATTTCGCAGACTTGTGTTAGATAGTTTTGGATTTTATTGAACTTATGTATGTATTTCTTAAATGATATATTAAGATGACCATGATTCCATTTTATTTTTCGGTATTTTTATAGTATATGAATTATGCTTATGATTGTCAAATAGAAAATGGTTGTCGGGCCTTCGTGGTTTGGGATGCTCGGTGCGGCCAGGGCCTTGGTTCAGGTTGTGACATTTTACATGGTTTTCAATGATGGAATTATTTTATTCCTCTATCTCTGAGTTACTTGCTAGAACTCTAATTGCTAACCTTCTTTAAATGTTGTATCCCCACGCAATACAGGCACCAAAATTTTTACTAGTTTTCCTACGCAGTGATCAGGTACTCGAGTTAGTTCATGATTTAACTTTGAAGTGGTGAGCTTCCATACTTTGGAAGGATTCATTTCATAGTCCTTTCCTCCTATGTATTTAACCTTGTTTTGATATTTTTTGGGCAAACATCGGGTGCATGTCGCGATATGTAAGTGACATTGGATTTTTTAGATGCTTTGTTGGATTACAGTGGACTTAAGTGTTTTTATTGGATTTTTGGTGACAGACAATTGTCAGGTTGACAGTGGTTGGGATAGACTTCTCATTGAACTATCATTAGTTTTGTTATATGTTCGGAATTTATCCAATACTTAAGGTTGTTGAGTTGACAAGGTTAGGTGAATGGGGTGATCTCTGGTCCACACGAAACACAATACCCATTACGGCTAGGCCCTAGTTCGGGCCATCACAAATTTTATGTTAGAGCCTAGGTTCATGGTTAATTCGGTGTCCACAAAGCTGTGTCAAGTAGAGTCTCTTTAATGGGTGTGAAGCAAACCACACTTATAAGGGAGAGGCTACGAGACATTTAGGGATGTTTCTCTTTCTTTTTGTCTTACTTTGAGCTATAGAGTCTAAGGTCTTGGATTCCTCTAATTATCGTTTGCTCTCTTTTTAAAATCATGCCTCCCCAATTATCTGAAGCTCGTAGAGACTCCTCTGTTCCACTTAGGGACATTATTGATTGGACACACCTTGCTTATATGGTTCAAATTTGGTCTAAGGGTCCAGTTCCTGATTGTCTTCCTAGAGTTCCATTGATTCCCTCGATCCCTCTTCGATCTCGTTAGATAGATATGATGAATGTTGAGTTTCATCTATCTATACATATCTTGGCTCAGTTGGTAGATTCCTAGTCTGAGCACAGTGCTTCTATTAATCCATCTTCTGAGGCCACAAGAGTTGGTTAATTTATGAGGTTGATTCCTCCAACTTTTATAGGTGTAAGGTTGAGAGGATCCTTAAAGTTTTATTGATGATATGGAGCAGATCTTCTAAATTATGCATGCGTTAGATGATGAGGGTGTGGAGTTTGCTGCCTACCAATTAAAGAATGTGGCATACTAGCAGTACGAAGAGTGGGAATAGTCTGTAGGCAGTGATGCTGAATCTACATTGTAGGATGACTTTTCTAGTGCCTTTTTGAACCACTTGGTCAAGGTGTATGCCTTGAAATTCCATTAGTTTTCCAGTATGCTCCTAAGTTGGTATCTAGCATAAGAGCTTGAATGCGTAAGTTTGCTTTTGGGATGTCCTGTGAGTTGATTCTTTAGAGTATGGCTGCCTTGTTGAACAAGGATATGGATATTTCTATTGTTTATATGCAACAGGTTAAGGAAGAAAGGAAGAAGTAGGCTGAGAGTGGTGAGAGCTAGAGTGAGAGATTTAGGTTTTCACCAGCAGCAAAGTGGTAGAGATGGGGAAAGTGGCCTGAGTAGAACAGGGGGAGTTCTGTTTCTTTCTCTACGGCTAGTACTACTTACCCAAAGCCGTCGGGTGATTATTTCTCTAAGCATGGTGAAGGGTATTAGGCATAGGGTGCCAATAATCAGGTTGTTCTGGCCCAGTCAGATCCATCATATCCTCCTTGCAGAAATTATGGTTAGTCGCACCATAGCCAATGATGAGAAGGGGAGTAACAAATGTTTTAATTATGGTTAGATTGACCATCTATAACGTGATTGACCTTATAGGGTTTCCACTGTGTCCAATAAGGTTCTTGTTTCCTCTTCATCTGCTCCTGCACCAGAGGGTGCTGCTTCTGCTTCTGGTACCAACACTGGTCGGAATCGCTTATATGCTCTTGCTTCTTGTTAGGAATCTGATTCATCTCCCGATGTCGTTACTAGTATGTTCATAATCTTTTCTTGTGATGTGTACAATTTATTTGATTTGGGGTCCACTCTTTCTTTTGTGACCCCATTTATGGGAGTGTATTTTGGTTTTGGTCCCGAGTGTATTTCGGACCCTTTTTTGTGTCTATCTTGGTTGGTTACAATGTGGTTGCTAAAAGAGTCTATAAGTTTTGTGTTATATTTTATAGTAGTCTAGACATGGTTGATTTTGATGTCATATTGGGGATGGATTGGCTATATTCATGCTATGCTTATTTAGACTATTGGACCCGGAAGGTCATCTTTAAATTCCCAAATGATTCGGTCATTTAGTGGGAGGGTATTTACCTAGATCCTAAGGGAAGGTTCATATCATATCTTAGAGCTCAAAGATTAATCTCAATGGGATATATCTATCACCTAGTCTAGGTTAAAGATTGTAATTCAGAGGGTCCTTCTTTACATTTTGTTCCTATGGTAAATGAGTTTCTTAAAGTCTTTCCTGATGATCTACTCGGTGTCCCTCTTGATTGGGAGATTGATTTTGGTATTGATCTTGTCTTGGGAAATCATCCTATTTATTTCCCCCCGTATAGAATAGCCCCAACTGAGTTAAGGGAGCTTAAGGAGTAATTAAGGGATCTCTTAGACAATAGTTTCATCTGTCCTAGTATGTCTCTGTGTGGTGCACCGGAGTTATTCATGCATACTAAGGATGGTTCCCTACGGATGTGCATTGATTACCGGTAGTTGAATAAGGTGACTATAAAGAATAAGTACCCTATTTCGAAGATACATAATTTGTTTGATCAGATCAAGGGTGCTAAGTTCTTCTCTAAGATCGGTCTTCGATCCGGGTAACATCAGTTAAAGATTAGGGAGGTGGATATCCCTAAGACAACTTTCCATACCTGGTATGGATATTTTGTATTCTTAGTGATGTTGTTTGGCTTAACCAGTGCCACTGTGGCATTTATGGACTTGATGAATAGGGTCTTCCATTAGTTTTTGGATTTGTTTGTAACTGTCTTCATTGATGATATTTTGGTATACTCTAAGAGTGAGGAGGTCCCGGTGAGGATCTTGGATTGGCAAGTTGGTCAGTTGCGAAAAAAAGACTTGGCTTCGGTAAAGGTTCTATAGAAGAACCAAAAGTCTGAGAAAGCTACTTGGGAAGCGGAGGAGGACATGAAGTCCAAGTATCCATTCCTATTCCCTATTCAAGAAATTTGTGCTTGACGTATGTGTTGATATTAGCATCTTTGTTTTTTAACTTTGTTAAAGGAAAGATTGATTTCCTTAGTATCTTTGTTTTCTAACTTGATCAAAGGTAGTAGTAGAGGCGATTGGACTATAAATCCTACTTGTATTGCCTTGTCCCATCATTCAAAGATGAATGATCCTAAGTGGGGGAGACTGAAATGCCTCGAAATTTAGCCCTTGAAAATTTGTTGAGTCTTGAACTTTCTGTTCATCATACGACTCAACACAAGTTGTATGGTGTGGTGATGATTCTAGGGACCCTAGTCATATGTTGATCAGTGTGTTGCTGGCCAAGTTCTTTCCTAGCTACGAGAGACTTCATATGAGTCGTATGGTCTTCTGACGAGAGGTTTAAAGTCAAATCATATGTTGTCCAGTGTCTAGCCCTTGGTGTTCTTTTTTGGTCATGACTAGACCATACGAGTCGTATGGTCTAGTGACCAGTTGGGCAAGGGAGTTATATGTTGGACAGAGTGTGGTATCCAACTTTCTGTTCTAGTGACGACTTTATGATACCAGTCATATGATGTGGTGACGAGTTGGAGGGAAAACTCATACCCACCTGCGAGTCTTCCGCAACTTTTACCATGAGGGTATTTTTGGTATTTCCCTTCAAAGACCTTAAGATCCCACATCTTTTAACACTTATTGGGCATTCATTCTATCTGTCAATCATATACATATTCATATAATATGAAAGTGAAAATACATAATGTAAAACAATACGGAATCATGGTCAACTTCTATTTCAAACTGCTCAACACTGAAAGGAGTTCATAAAGATCAACAACATCTAACTATAGTCTGTGAAATCTCTACTAACTAAAAATAACCTCTGTCTAAAGACTGGGACAAGGCCCCCTGTCGGACCATAAATCAAAATAAAATCACAATGACTTTTACACTAGGCCTTCTGAAATAAGGGAGGATCACCAACTTCAAATCTCTGACCAATCAATCTATGAATTAGCGGGACCCCGAAATTGTGTCTCAGATCCTGAAATATAGAGGTTCAGTACAAATGTACTGGTACATAGAGAAATCCAAAATAGTGCATTTATATATAACATAAGTGAGAGCAATTCATAAAAACCTTTTACGAATAATATATGAAAACACATGGGCACACATTAAAGACTTTTTAATATTTCTTTGAATCCACGACACACGCATTATCTTACTTTTGAGCTAAATTGTACATCATACAGTCTGTAATTCCAGGGGCTATATGGAAACCGCCCTTGACTCGGCGGTCAATCCTCTAATCCATGTTTGCTGCAGGGATTGGAGTAACAGTAAGGGGAGACACGCGATACCACACAACATGGTGTGATGATCCCCAATAAAATCAACATGTCATGGTAGTGCACAAGACCACAAAGCATGGATCCTTACCATAGTCCCAAATTGGGATGACATGAATCAAGGTACACAAGGCCATATAGCATGGTACCATAACCCCGTGTCAGAAAATCACAGTTTCTAGTAGTGATTCTTTCAACTCATGCTTTCTTCTGGCAACCATCTAACTCTCTTTAATCCCATTTTTAACCTTTTCTAAACATGCATATTTCTGAATTAAAAATCTAAGTAAGATCTGTATTTTTAGTCAGTTCTGAATCTGCTATGGCATTCATCTATTTGGTATCGTTATACCATGACTTTCAAGTCATATATTTAAGCCATAAAATATCAATTTCATGTCTCTTCATTCAAAACATAAAGTTTGGACAACCATATCATTCAAACAGTTCAAGCGAATTCATATTTCAAAACATATGTAAAATTATGCAAAGACTCTCTCCTTTCAACATTTCAACAAAAATGTGGTGGTCAAGTATTTTGTAACAAACCATGCAATCTCTTTGAATCATTACTTTTCATTTGTATTAGAAAGAATCACCCTCTGTTCAGTTCGTATCAAAAATCAAGGCTTAAAAATAGTAACGACATTTGAATTAGGCTTCTCAATAAGCAATTGAATAATGCACAACATATTAAAACAAGGGGTTTATAGCAAGATAGGGATTATAATTCTTCACGCTCTCAATTGAAGTTTTAACCATCAAACCAAATGCATACATACATATATATATTTACAACAAAATCGAGTGTAAGGGGGAAGGCCTCAAGACCAAAATATTTATATCAAGAAGGATTCACAATGCATAATTGTAAATGTAAATTTAAGACCCTTTTGTAAATTCATGATTTCTCAACATTTAAACATAAGTAAAACGATTTCACCATGACCATGTAGTTTATAAAAAACCCACGTACCTTAGATTACTTATTTTAAAGAGTAGAACTCGAATCTTGATTTTTTTTTTTGGAAATCTTGGACTTAAGAGTTTATTCTTCTTGATTTCTTATTCAGAGAGGAAACCCCAGTTTGATCTTGTTTTTAGAGTGAAGAGAGTAATTTGATGTTGTAGAACTAATAATAATGGATTAATAATGCTTAAGATGTGATTTAATTTGCATGAAATGTTTTTGGAGTGAGGGAAAGACCAAATACCCCTACGGAAACCCAAAAAGTCACAGAATTACATTATTTGACGACCAAGGTTGATGGACCGTCACTCAGGTGTTACGCCATCACATAGGTCTTCACTTTTATGCTGGTTTTTACCACTCACTGTCTTAGTCTGATGACTAGGTCTGATTGGCCTTCACATAGCTGATTGGTCGCCAGCTTCGTCGTCACATTTTGGCAGACAGACACTTCGAAGTAAAATAAGCATAACTTTCTACTCCAATATCGGATTGAGGTGAAACCAGTTGTGTTGGAAATAATACTCGAAGAACTTTCATTTTATATATATTATTCCATATAATTCATTAAATACGATATGTTATTGTTTATGCAAGTTGACCCATGTTTAGACGTTCACAAAAACTTAATTGATAGAAGAGTTTCCAACTCGTCTTTGAGTTTGGGAATTTTATCACCTCAATTCATATTCAGAGGTATTCACACACTATAGGATTGGTCATCACACATATATTAACAAATAATCATTGGGTTCGGGTATATACGCGTAGAAAGGATGGTTCAAACATTAGCCCGAAAGTGCAGGGTGTTACATTATCTCCCCATTGGGGTCATTTGTCCCCAAATGATGGGTAGGGACTTTTGAAGCTCTAAAAGTGTAGAATAAAGAAAGTAACATTGTATTGAACATTTTTCCTTAAAAAATATGAGAAGGCATCAAACGAGCTTCATGATAATCCTTAGGGAAACGTGTAAGCACAAAACATGAGATAACCAAACTTGACATCAACATGATCTTAGCATGTGTTTTATGGCACATGATCAAAACATTGTAAGACATGAATTTTCCTAAGAATCCTCAGTCTGATTAAGATTGGTACAAGACATGAGATGATATTCTCGTGGGACATAATAATAGAAATATTCGCATCTTACAAGACACAACGAAAAGACTTAAACGTAGATACACTACTTGTCTATGCCCCAAACAATAAATTGCATGCCTCATCATTTCCAACTTACAATTCTCCCAATACGTATCTAACCCAATGAGTTTGAATCACATTGCATAGTACTTTAATATTGAAGCCTAATTTGGAGGAAAGAGGTGCTAGCTTTAGCTACGGGGCCCCGTACTCTATACCCTATTAAGAAAATTACTTCACCTTTTCACCATCATCAAACACACTCGATTTTTAAGTCAAGAAGCACCAACCACATAACCCATTGGTTTGCGCTTTCATCAATCACAACATTTAAGCCTATCATTACCGCACCCACTTCATGGATCTCCCCACTAAGACCAACCAATTCAATCATTCTCACTAAGGTTTTTACCATATAGCTCCTTCTTAACTATCTCACGTAACCAAAGTTCATCTCCTTCTTCCCCCTTCTCCTATATCCTTAGCTCAAGAAATAATATAAAAATTTTCATCTTCAAAAACATCTACTCCCCCACCTAACATACTACTAACCTTCCACAACCACTATCGTACTAACATACGGAGGGTTATTAAGGGACCCAAGCATAAGAATCATGAATGGAAATACCAGTTGTCAGACCACAACTTATACTTATTTCACTACTCAAGGAGTGACATGAGGTGAATATATGATAGAATAGACACAAAGTGCTTCATATATCAAGTGGCTGGATCATAAGTAAAGAGTCGTTTGGCATAAACATAACACTACATGATTTCTTTCAAAAAAACACAGTGAGGAACATGGATGCACATATCATGAGGTATATGGCATAAGGCCAAAATTTATGTAGTTAAAACTAATACAAGGATTGCCACTTGAAGTGATTGATCCTCGTTTAAACAACTGAAATTTTCCATGAGTTAGCATAAACTTTATAACTTTGACTAATCCTGGCATAAAATGAATTGGTAACATATGGGAAGCATAGTTTCTTCAAATCAATCATCATGCGAGACATGGACTTTTATGGATCATGAGTAACATAATATAGAGCTTGAATACATTGAATATTAGATCACAGAGTGATATTATTGTTTCTAGTTTGGAGACTGAAACATGACATGAATTACATAAAAAGCTCAAACCATAGACATAGGCAGGACTTAAATACGTAAGACATTGGTAGATGTCCATTCAATTTGAAGTATGAGGATATTGCTTGAATAGGAATGGATTTATCATGAGTTTTACTTAAAACTAGACACCACAAGAAAATTCAGGAACTACTTTAATCCATCATCCCCCCCTTAGACCAAAGTGACACCCGTAGACTTGCAGACTTAACGTCACATAAAAATATTTAGCCACAACCCTAAATGCAAATGAGACATCACCATAAACTTAATATCTAAACTCTCCCTGATGAAGTATACTCTGAAGGCTTGCTTTCTAAAAAATAGTACTCTTAACTTTCGATAACCTCTATAGCCATCACTCTACAGCTCCCACTATCATGAGCATACGCATCCACACTCCTTATCACAAAGGGGCATCAATATACATATGAACACAAACTCCCCTTAATAAATATATAAAAATACTAAATACTTTCTAGAACCTCCCCCTTCTAGGGAGATGAAATGTAATTTTCTCCAACCCCCAAGGTCATTAACTTACGACTACCATCCTCATAGGCATAGACACCCACACTTTTAAACACTTATCATTCCATCTTCAATTTCTTAGAATGCTATCTTTACACCTCTAATCACACAACTTACAACTTAACAAAATTTGTGACACTGTACAAAGGAAATGTACTAACTACCTATATTTTCTCAATTCCTCTATAACGAACACCATACAACAACTTCTTAGTCTTCCCCAGATATCTCCATAGTAAAAATTTCAAGAACACATACTAGGTACATCAAAAACTTATACACATAAAACTTTATCTAACAACCTTCTACCTGGGGTTCAAATTATTCCTTTATACTCATGTTCTTATCCACTTAACGACTCAACCACAATTCGTAGTTCTAAAACTAATCCCATGCATATAAATATATCATAATTTTCCACTCTTTTTTCCATCAGTTTCCAACCTGGGCTATTACACACCTCCCATCAAGCCTACAAGTTTGTTCCCTCAAAATACACATTATTAGTCTTAAGCTACTATTCTCATCACCACACTTCACTTCTAAAGTTCAAGCCTATTGTCTAACAACGCCAATCATATGGAGAATGACATATACTATACTAACCAATCGAATAAAAATATCAACCTTAATCTCATATTTCATTTAACTATAACCCATAAGTTCATCCTCTCCATGACATCATTTTTACCCCTAAAAATATTCTACATACCTCCTCCCATGTAGTACTAATTTACAACTACTAGAAAAAAAACAATTAAGGTACAAAAGTCATATAATAGGGATAATTGATATTAATCTTATATTATAACCCATTACGATCTTATCTACTTATTCCACTCCCTCATATCATATTTACTTACCCATGCATACATCACCACTACCGCAACAATTCTATGTAAAATAATGAATTTCTACCTATAACTTATTGACTAATCTACCCCTTTCCATTCACAACCTATGAAAAATTTCTACAACCACCATAACTATCCATTATGAGATTCTTCGTATTATAAATAAATAATAATCATATCTTGTCACTTCCTTCACAGACTATCATACAATCTACAAATATTGCTACCACATTAGTCTATCACTATAAAATGGTAAACCACCCCTCAATCAATGGTTATACAACTAAAACTATTTATTTGCACAAAATTCACCCCCACTCTTACTTTTAACCGTATGACTTCATATCACCAACTTCTTGGACCATCTCACTGCCAATAGGTTATGACAATTTAGCATATACTACTACTTGGGTGGAAATATAGTTCTAACATTCTTCTACACATGAATACCCTTATGCATGACATCTGCAACAAGAATTTTATAAAAGGAGACTAAATACACTTTGTACCTCAGGCTGAAAAGAATAATTTCATGAAGATAAAGGTATGCACTTGAATCAATAAACCTTGAAGCACTAAAAGACTCCTCTCAAGTCCTTGTGCTACCTCATAACTTTATGGATAACTTAATCAGAGAGAACCATATCGCTAGGGGAGCTAGACTCTTAGACCTATATCACCTCAATAATGAGGCATGACCTATGAAATTAGAACAAGGAAGGAATTTAGTATAACTTTATTATGGACAACGTTATAGCATGAACTAGAGTATGAAGGAATAAGAAAAAAATCCCAAATGCTCGGTAGCCACCAGATTATAAGTGTGGTGCACAACACACATATAAACAAGACACTACTAGACACGATTTTGTAGACACCCTGGGACCATGAACCATGCTCTGATACAAAGTTTCTCATGACCCGAGAAAATTCCCTGGCCGCGATGGTCATCCCAATCTGTGAAAGCCCAAGCGCGCTTCTATATCTGGCAATCATACACACATTCATATAATAAGAAGAAAAAATGCAGAATGTAAAACAAAATAGAATCATGGTCAATAAATGGGAGGTTTGAGTCCTCCATATTGTATACATTGGTGCTTTAGTCACCTTGATTTTCCCAAGAGGTTTGAGTCCTCCATAAAGGCATAATCAGATATGGATATTCTCTGGTTCGTACGGCTACACCCACTGGGGCGCTTCCAACTATGGGAGAGTTGGGCCCATATAGCTCGTGGTTACCTTATTTTATGATATTTATGATACACAACTAAAGTTAAGGTTTTTAAATACATGCTAAACCTGGTTCCTGTAACACCCCGCATTTTAGGCTAGAACGAAAACCGTCATTTCTATGGGTATATGATCCAAAAGCCATAAATCCAATGAAATTATAGTGTGTTAATAATTTATGTAGTGTGTGAATCTATTTGGGAATGATTCAACATCATAGATGTCCCTTAACTCAAGGACTAGTTGAAAGCTTTCCTATCATTCAAATTTTAGTGAGTGTCAAAACTTGGATCAATTTCAATCGGTCATAACTTCTTGTTTATGACTAACTAGGGTCCAACTATATATAAAATTAAAGTTCTTGGAGTCCTCTTTCTAACTCCACCAATTTTACAAAAATCCAATACCGTAGTACAAAGTTATGCTCATTTTACTTCAAAGTGTCATGTCTGCCAAAACGTGATGACGAGGCTGACGACTTATCAGCTGTGTGACCGCCCATCAGACCTGGTCGTTAGCCTAAGGAAGTGAATGGTGAAAACCATCCCAAAAGTGATGACTTAAGTGACAACTTATCACTTGAGTGGCGGCCCGTCAACCCTGGTCGTCAACTGATGCAATTATGCAAATTTTTTTGGGTTCCTTAGGGGTATTTTGGTCTTTCCCTCACTCAAAAAACCTTTCACACAAATAAAATCACCCCTTAAGTTTTATTAATCAATCACTATCAGTTTCACAATATCAAAAACTTCCTCTTCACTCTCAAAATAAGATCAAACTAGGGTTTTCTCCAAGAACAAGAAATTCAAGAAAATCAAGCCTTCAGTTCATGTTTTCCAAGAAAAGAATCGAGATTAGAGTTCTTCTCTTTAAACTAATTAATTTGAGGTACGTGGGATTATCCTTAAAACTACACGGGCTTGGAAACACTAGAACATGATTTAAAAATTTTCAAGCATAATTTTAGAAAGGGGTTTTAAAATATATGATTTTAATAAGCAATATAAATGTTCAAATGCATAGTTGATTTGGCCCTTAGGCCTTTCCCCTTAAATTGATTTACATGTATATGTATATGTATGAAAAATTCAGATATGAAAATTGTTTCAGAGCATAAATTATGAAATCCCTCTTTTGTGATGACTTTAAATTTGTGATCTTATAGTTAATGATTAGATATGCATGAATTATGGCTTCAGAGACTCCGACCCTTGTGGCTCACTTGGGTTGGTGGCTTGGCTGCCGAGTTAATGGCAGATTCCATATAGCCCATGGAATTACAGAATTGTAGGGTATACCACCTAGCGCAGAAGTAAAACAAAGAGTGTCACATAGTTCAGATGATTTTACAGAGTCTTTCAACTATTCTCATGAGATTTCTTATTATATGATATGTTTATGTACTATTTTAAATTGGTATCATATATGTTGAATACAAATTATTATTTTGGATTTGCTCTGCGTACCAGTACATTTGTATTGACCCCCTACCTTTTAGGGTCTAAAGTTTAATTCAGAGGTCCTACTAAGGCACAGAGTTTTCAGACAACAGTTATGTATGCAGTTGGTGAGCCTTCTTTATTTCAGAAGGCCTATATCTTTCAGATTATGTTACTTATTATGGTTTTGGTCTATTGGGGGCCTTGTCCCAATTTTCAGATAGTTGTTATTTTTAGATGTAGTAGAGATTTCGCAAACTGGTTCAGATATTGTTTTGTTGATATTGGGGTTTTATCCTTCATTGTTAAATTAAATTCAGAGTATGAACATATTTATGTATTAAATTATATTTTTGCATTTTATTTTATTATATGAATGTTGTACATGATTTATAGATAGAGAAGGGTGTTCCGGGCCTTCATGGTTTGGGATGCTCGTCACGGCCAGGCCCCAGTTCAGGCTGTGACAAATTCATATCAGAGAACAGATCATGGTCCCAGGGTGTCTGTAAAATTACGTCGGTTAGAGTCTTGTTTATGTGTGTGTATTGTGCCACACTTATAAGAAGGAGGCTACAAGGCGTTTAGGAATGTCTCCCTTTTTTTCATGTTCTAGTTCATGCTATGGAGTCAGAATGTTCCTCTTTCATAGTCTAATTCATGCTATGGTGTCGCCTATACTAAAGTAAAGTTATCCCAATTCTTTTCTCAATTTGATATGCTCAGATATGTCTCATTATTGAGGCGAATCAAGTGCAGAAGTTTAGAATGTAAATGGTGAAGTCCTTTCTGATTGATCCATATAAGATTTTGAAAATGTGCAAGGACTCGTGAAGAGTCCATTAGTTCTTTAGGGTGTATTGATTCTAGTGTGAACTTTGATTTTGATGAAATTGTGCTTTTTAGCCTGTGGTGTGTGGCAGAATGTTGGAACTGTATTTCCACTAGAGTAGTAGTATAAGTTAAAGTGTCAGTGTCATGACCTATTGGTAGTGATCTTGGACCAATAAGTTAATGATGTGAAGTCACAAGGTTAGAAGTCAGAGTGAGGATGACTTTTATGTAAATAAATATTTTAGTTGAATAATCAATGTTTGAGGATGATTTACCCCTTTATAGTGATAGACTCATGTGGTAGCAAGTAGTATGTGTGGATTTTATGGTAGTCTGTGGGGGGTGTTTGACTCAGATTTTTATTCATACAATGTAAGATATGTATTCTTAGATCATGGATTATTGTGTGTCAAGTTTCTATCTCTTGTAATCTTATTATCATTGTGTTGTCGAAACTTAAAGTCTAGTGAAGTCATGTGGGTCTCTTTCGATTCACTAGAATAGTTGCCTTGTCATTCGTCACATTTTCTTGTTCAAGACACAAAAATCAAAGTCTAGTGAAGTCATGTGAGGCCTTTTTCTATTCACTAGCAACTTGTTGTTCTTGTGTTAGTTGAATATATGTATAGCTGAATCTTTTTTCGTGAGATTGAGTTGGGAATGAAGTGATATGTCCTTGTGTGTTAGTTTAGTATAAGGTAGAGAAGGAGTTATTAGTTATGGTGAATTTTTGTCTGCTTGAAGTATGAAAATGGCTAGATGAGCCATAAGTTATAATTATAGACTCACGGTTGTGTATGGAATTTAATGGTAGTCTAAATGTATGCTTGGGTAAGTAAGTGTGATGTGAGAAAGTCGTTAAGTAGATAAGACTGTATGGGGTTATAATATAAGATTAAGGTTGACCATGTATATTATGTGACTTTACCCCCCTTGACCATTTTTTATTGGTATTTGTAAACTAGTACTACTTGTGAGAAGGTATGTGGTAGATTTTGAGAGATAGTAGTAGTAATCTCATAAAGGTGTTTTGGTCATGTATAGTATCTAGAAAAATGAGGTATTTAGGTAGAATCTCCTAATTTGACAGACTAGTATATTATGTTACATTATTCATTGGTGGTAGATGATTGATGCTAGACTATAGGTTTGAATTTAAATGTAGAATGTGGCTATTATAAATATTAGTACCATTGAGTTTCTAGGTGGAGAAAGACTAGTATTATGATTCATCAAATGCTTGGTAATATCCAACTATGGAGATACTCACGAGGATTCGAAGTTAGTAAGTGTTTAAGTATTATGTCATTGAATTTTGGGGCTATAGAAAGATAGAGTGTGTCTCAGAAGGTAGGCTTAGCAGTAGGTTTTCCACTTCCAGGTGTTTCCATTCGGGTTAAGTTCTATTAATTGCATGTATTGTCATATTCTAGACCCCAGAGTGCAGTGAGTATAGTTCATTTTAGAGTCTAGTAAGTGATATCTCAAACTTAAGATGATGGCTTAAAGTTAAGGGGGAGATCATAAAACAAGAGACCAAGACAGGCTCTCAGATTGTAGTAGTAATGTCAGTATGATATAGAATATCAGATAGTAAGGGTGAGGCTCAACACTTTCTTATCTCAATATTTTTCAGTTATCCTAATACCTACTCATGCCTTACATTTCAGTTCTATGATCATGGTTCATGTTCATGCATATGATAGAAAATCATGTACTCTTCCAGTCCCAAAATGAGGAATTTTAGTTCATTCAGTAGTCGGAATCACATTTCATATGTTATGAACTCCAAATTGAGGTCATGCAGCTTATGACTCATGTACTTACTCTTTATAGTGTGCTCAGTTCCCATAACTCATGCTACAAGACAAATGATTGGCTGATGTTGATTCGCTGTTCCTCAAGCCTCAGTTAAGTGTCAAGTCTCATATAATATCCTTCCATGCTTCAATGTCTTATGTTCTAACCTTTTAGTAACTCCTCCATATGTAATTATAGTGGTGATGAGTCAATATTTTCTTGTTGATGAAGGATCATTGTATGCTTATTTTAGATAAGTCCATAAGTCTAAAGTAAGATCTGGGGCCAAGTCTTAAATACATGTGATGGTTAGTGGAAATTGGTGTGTGTATGTTCTTGGGGTAGTGCGGAGGAGTTATATTGATAGTGGTTTAGAGAACATGTGAAGTATGTCTTTATGGGTGTTTATCTTGAAGTTCATATGTGGTTATAAAGATAGGCTTGAATGACCTATTGGGATTTAAGTGGAGGAACGCAATATGCACTAGTGAATACATAGTAAGAGATCAGAGTTAGTCATTCAAGTAGTAAGGCACGATATGAATAAGGTGAACTTTAAAAGGATATAGAAAGTTCAATCATATGGTTTGGACTAGTATCGTAGTGTGGCACATTGTAGTTTGTGAATTGGAGTTAGGCTTGATCATGGTGAGAGGATGTAAGCTACTATAGACATTAGTAGAAAGATTTATAAATTCCCATATGAGAGTTATAAGTTGAATAGAATGTATATGGTATTTAAGGAGAATAGTATAGTTAAGGGATATTCGAGAAGTGTACTAAGCTTGAAAGTTAGAAGTTGTATTTCCTAAGGCTTGGTAATTCTATACTAGTTTATGAGCTATATGTTTATATTCCATGCTATAGAGTGATGTCATTATTGTGATTCCGTAGTTGGATGCATTGTGTAATTCATGCTGGAGATTATTTGCTCCCTAATGGTACTAGAACTTCTTTAGAGAGGGTGTGGAAGAGATACTCCAGTTACATATAAGTTTCCAGTATAGTTCAGTCTGAATAGCCAAAAATTCAGTTTAATAGTTAGGAAGACAAGTTGCTGTGGTTTTCCACATTTTCACCCGGTCCTACCATCCGAAGTCTCATGCGTATGACCATCCCAAGAGATAATCTATTCCATCCATGTAAATTGCGAATCTAGTTTAGTCCAAGCATAATGTTTAAGATTCAGCTATTTAGTCATGACTCAGTTCATAATAGTTCAGTGCATAATCTCAAATTTTTCTGAGTATTTTACCTCAGACAGTGTAATACCCTGGTACAGTCTATGACTTGTTACCTCATGATTCTTTCTTGCCTAAGTTATCACTTCCTAATTTAATATATATGATTGGATCATGAACACTTCTAGGGAATCCTAAACTTTTAGCATGAATAAGCTCCTTAAAGCAAGTAAAATCAAGTCATCTCAGAATTCAGTTTCATGATAGAAGTTTAAATGTTTTAGCTCGGCCATATCCCTTCTTAGAAGACATATCATGTCCATGCTATCCTATACCTTTAAGACTTCAACATTCCTACCCATCATTCATGGACGAATGATCCCAAAGGTAAGATAATGTAACACCCCGCAATTTTAGGTAGAACGAAAACCATCATTTCTATGTGTAGATGATCAAAAAGACATAAATTCAATGCAAATATAGTGTGTTAATCATTTATGTAGTGTGTGAATCTAGTTGGGGATGATTCGAGATTATAGAGGTCCCTTAACTCAAGGACTAGTTGGAAGCTTTCCTATTGTTCATGTTTTAGTACGCGTCAAAACTTTGATCAACTTTAATCGACCATAACTCCTTATATATAATGAACTGCGGGGCCTACTATATATCGAATGAAATTTATTTTAGTCCTCTTTCCAAGCCACCTATTTTGCTAATATTTGTATCGGAGTAGAAAGTTATTCTCATTTTACTTTGAAGTATTTGTCTGCCAAAACGTGACGACGAGGTAGACGAATTATTAGCTGTGTGACGGCCCATCTGACCTGGTCGTCATCCTAAGGCAGTGAATGGTGAAAACCAGCCCAAAAGTGATGACTTAAGTGACGACTTATCACATGAGTGGCGGCCCGTCAACCTTGGTCGTCAACTGATGCAATTATGCAATTTTTTTTGGGTTCCTTAGAGGTATTTTGGTCTTTCCCTCACTCAAAAAACATTTCAAACGAATAAAATCACCCCTTAAGCATTATTAATCAATCACTATCAGTTTCACAATATCAAAAACTTCCTCTTCACTTTCAAAATAAGATCAAACTAGGGTTTTCTCCAAGAACAAGAAATTCAACAAAATTAAGCCTTAAGTTCAAGATTTCCAAGGAACGAATCGGGATTCGAGTTATTCTCTTTAAACTAATTAATTTGAGTTACGTGGGGTTATCCTAAAAACTACATGGGCTAGGAAACACTAGAACATGATTTAAAGATTTTCAAGAATAATTTTAGAAAGGGGTTTTGAAATATATAATTTTATTATGCAAAATAAATGTTAAATGCATAGTTGATTTGGCCCTTAGGACATTCCCCTTAAATTGATTTACATGTATATGCATATGTATGAAAAATTCAGATATGAAAATTGTTTCAGAGCATAAATTATGAAATCCCTCTTTTGTGATAACTTTAAATTTATGATCTTATTGTGAAAGATTTGATATGCATGATTTATGGCTTTAAAATAGTTTACTCAAATACCATAGTCATTTGAGCATGATTTAGAGATTTTTAGAGAGAGTTTCTTGATATAAATGTGTTTTGTTAAAGAGTAAAAGATTTGCATAAGATTAAGAATTTTGACAGGACCACCTTGTATCATTTGAAATGTTGTCAAAGAGAGTTACATATTGTGTTTACATGAGTATTTAAGGAAAGGGTGCTTCGAACTAATTTATTGATATGGTGGTCCCAAATTTATGTTTTGGAAACACATATTCTAATATTGTAATAATGGCTCAGAGATATGACTTGCAAGTCAATGGTATGACGATACCATAAGTATGATGCCATAACAGAGTATGTTTTCAGAGTATGTTTTCAAAGTATGTCTTTCGAGAATACTTTTAGAATATGTTTTCAGAGAATGCATATTTTAAAGAGTTAAAAATGAGCATAAAGAGAGTTAGGTGGTTACTCGAAGAAGGCTTGAGTTCAAGCAACTCTTAGCCTAAAACCGTATTTGACGATACAGGTAGATTATTATTGTACGCTGGCGATGGCCGTGTGGCGTAGTAGATTCAGAGACTCCAACCCTTGTGGCTCACTTGGGTTGGGGGCTTGGCTGCGTAGTTAATGGTAGATTCCATATAGCCCATGGAATTACAGAATTGTAGGGTATACCACCTAGTGCAGAAGTAAAACAAAGAGTGTCACAGAGTTCAGATAATTTTACAGAGTCTTTCAAATATGCCCATGAGATTTCTTATTATATGATATGTTTATGTACTGTTTTAAATTTCTCTCATATATGTTGAATATAAATTATTATTTTGGATTTGCTATGTGTACCAGTACATTTGTATTGACCCCCTACCTCCCAGGGTCTAAAGTTCAGAGTAGAGGTCCTGCTAAGCGACAGAGTTTTCAGACAGCAGTTATGTATGTAGTTGGTGAGCCTTTTTTATTTCAGAAGGCATATGTCTTTCAGATTATGCTACTTATTATGTTTTTGTTCTACTGGGGGCCTTGTCCCAGTTCTCAGATAGTTGTTATTTTTAGATGTAGTAGAGATTTTGCAAACTGGTTCAGATGTTGTTTTGTTGATTTTGGGGTTTTATCCTTCATTGTTAAATTAAATTCAGAGTATGACCATGTTTCCGTATTCGATTATATTTCCGCATTTTATTTTATTATATGAATGTTGTACATGATTTCCAGATAGAGAAGGGTGTTCCGGGCCTTTATGGTTCGGGATGTCCGCCACGGCCAGGCCCCAGTTCAGGCTGTAACAAACTTTGTATCAGAGCACAGATCATGGTCCCAGGGTGTCTGCAAAATCGCATCGGGTAGAGTCTTTTTTATGTGTATGTAGCGCACTACACTTATAAGCAGGAGACTACAAGGCGATTAGGAATGTCTCCCTTTCTTCATGTTCTTGTTCATGCTATGGAGTCAGAATGTTCCTCTTTCATACTCTAATACTTTTTATGGTGTCGCCTATACAAAAGTAAAGTTATCCCAATTCTTTCCTCAATTTGATATGCTCAGATATGTCTCATTGTTGTGGTGACTCAAGTGCAGAAGTTTAGAATTTAAATGGTATAGTCCTTTCTGATTGAGCCATATAAGATTTTGAAAATGTGCAAGGACTCGTGAAGAATCCATTACTTCTTTAGGGTGTATTGATTCTAGTGTGAATTTTGATTTTGATGAAATTGTGCTTTTTAGCCTGTGGTGTGTGGCAGAATGTTAGAACTATATTTCCACCAGAGTAGTAGTATAAGTTAAAGTGTCGGTGTCATGACCTATTGGTCGTGATGTTGGACCAAGAAGTTGATGATGTGAAGTCACAAGGTTAAAAGTCAGAGTGAGGATGTCTTTTATGTAAATAAATATTTTAGTTTAATAATCGATTTTTGAGGATATTTACCACTTTATAGTGATAGACTCATGTGGTAGCTAGTAGTATGTGTGGATTTTATGGTAGTCTGTGGGGGGGTGTTTGACTCAGATTTTTATTCATACAAAGTAAGATATGTATTCTTAGATCATGGATTATTGTATGTCAAGTTTCTATCTCTTGTAATCTTATTATCATTGTGTTGTTGATACTCAAAGTCTAGTGAAGTCGTGTGGGGCTCTTTCGATTCACTAGAATAGTTGCCTTGTCATTCCTCTCATTTTCTTGTTTAAGACACAAAAATCAAAGTCTAGTGATGCCGTGTGAGGCCTTTTTCTATTCACTAGCAACTTGTTGTTCTTGTGTTAGTTGAATATATGTATAGCTGAATCATTTTTCATGAGATTGAGTTGGTAATGAAGTGATATGTCCTTATATGTTAGTTTAGTAGAAGGTAGAGAAGGAGTTATTAGTTATGGTGAATTTTTGTCTGCTTGAAGTATGAAAATTGCTAGATGAGCCAGTAAGTTATAATTATAGTCTCACAGTTGTTTATGGTATTTAAAGGTAGTCTAAATGTACACTTGGGTAATTAAGTGTGATGTGAGAAATCCGTATAAGTAGATAAGATTGTATGGGGTTATAATATAAAATTAAGGTTGACCATGTCTATTATGTGACTTTACCCCCCTTGACCTTTTTTTATTGGTATTTGTAAACTAGTACTACTTGTGAGAAGGTATGTGGTAGATTTTGAGAGATTGTAGTAGTAATCTCATAAAGGTGTTTTGGTCATGTATAGTATCTAGATAAAATGAGGTATTTAGGTAGAATCTCCCAATTTGACGGACTAGTATATTATGTTGCATTATTCATTGGTGGTAGATGATTGATGCTAGACTATAGGCTTGTATTTAAATGTAGAATGTGGCTTGTTGACATAGTAGTACCATTGAGTTTCTAGGTGGAGAAATACTGGTAGTATGATTCATCAATTGCTTGGTGATATCCATGTTAAGTATTAGAATCTAAGTTTGAATTTTTGAAGGTTGAACCGACAAAAATAAGAATTGAAGCGCTATAGGGTGTGCACTCCAACTATGGAGATACTCACGAGGATTCGAATTTAGTAAGTGCTCAAGTATTATGTGATTGTGTTTTGGGTCTATAGAAAGATAGATTGTATAACAGAAGGTAGGATTAGCAGTAGGTTCTCCTGTTCCAGGTGTAGCCATTTGGGTTAAGTTCTATTAATTGCATGTATTGTCATATTCCAGAACCCAGAGTGCAGTGAGTGTAGTTCATTTTGGATTCTATTAAGTGACCTCTCAATCTTAAGATGATTGCTTAAATCCAAGGGTGAGATCATAAAACAAGAGACCAAGACAGGCTCTCAGATTGTAGTAGTGATGTCAGTATCATATAGAATATCAGATAGTGAGGGTGAGGCTCAACCCATTCTTATCTCAGTATTTTTCAGTTATCCTAATACCTACTCATGCCTTACATTTCATTTCTATGATCATGGTTCATGTTCATGCATATAATATAAAATCATGTACTCTTCCAGTCCCAAAATGAGGAGTTTCAGTTCATTTATTAGTCGAAATCACATTTCATATGTTATGAACTCCAAATTGAGGTCATGCAGCTTATGACTCATGTACTTACGCTTTATAGTGTACTCAGTTCCCATAACTTATGCTACAAGCCAAATGATTGGCAAGATTTAGCTTATAGCCAGGTATGCCCTTAATTCAGATCACTCTAATGAATCCGTGATGTGGATTCGCTGTTCCTCAAGCCTCAATTAAGTGTCAAATCTCATATAATATCTTTCCATGCTTCAAGGTCTTATGTTCTAACCTTTTAGTAACTCCTCCTTATGTAATGCTAGTAGTGATGAGTGAATATTTTCTTGTTGATGGAAGATCATTGTATTTTTGTTTTAGATAAGGCCATAAGTCTGAAGTTAGATCTGGGGCCAAGTCTTGAATACATGTGATGGTTAGCAGAAATTGGTGTGTTTATGTTCTTGGGGTAGCACGGGGGAGTTATATTGATATTGGTTTAGAGAATATGTGAAGTATGTCTTTATGGGTGTTTATCTTGAAGTTCATATGTGGTTATAAAGATAGGCTTGAATGACCTATTGGGATTTAAGTAGAGGAACAAAATATGCGCTAGTGAATCCTTAGTATTAGATAAGAGTTAGTCGTTGAAGTAGTAAGGCACGATATGCATAGGGTAAACTTTAAAAGGATATAGAAGTTTGAATCATATGGTTTGGACTAGTATCGTAGTGTGGCACGTTATAGTTTGTGAATTGGAGTTAGGCTTGATCACGGTTAGAGGATTTAAGCTACTATGGACATTAGTAGAAAGATTTATAAATTCCCATATGAGAGTTATAAGTTGAATAGAATGTATATGGTATTTAAGGAGAATAGTATAGTTAAGGGATATTCGAGAAGTGTACTAAGCTTGAAAGTAAGAAGTTGTATTTCCTAAGGCCTGATAATTCTATACTAGTTTATGAGCTATATGTTTATATTCCATGCTATAGAGTGATGTCATTATTGTGATTCCGTAGTTGGATGCATTGTGTAATTCATGCTGGAGATTATTTGCTCCCTAATGGTACTAGAACTTCTTTAGAGAGGGTGTGGAAGAGATACTCCAGTTACATACAAGTTTCCAGTATAGTTCAGTCTGAATAGCCAAAAAATCAGTTTAATAGTCAGGCAGACAAGTTGCTGTGGTTTTCCACATTTTCACCCGGTCCTACCATCCGAAGTCTCATGCGTATGACCATCCCAAGAGATAATCTATTCCATCCATGTAAATTGCGAATCTAGTTTAGTCCAAGCATAATGTTTAAGATTCAGCTATTTAGTCATGACTCAGTTCATAATAGTTCAGTGCATAATCTCAAATTTTTTTGAGTATTTTACCTCAGACAATGTAATACCCTGGTACAGTCTAAGACTTGTTACCTCATGATTCGTTCTTGCCTAAGTTATCACTTCTCAATTCAATATATATGATTGCATCATGAACACTTCAAGGGAATCCTAATCTTTTAGCATGAATCAGCTCCTTAAAGCACGTAAAGTCAAGTCAGCTCAGAATTCAGTTTCATGATAGAAGTTTAAATGTTTCAGCTCGTCCATATCCCTTCTTAGAAGACATATCATTTCCACGTTATCCCATACCTTTAAGACTTCAACATTCCTACCCATTATTGGGGGACGAATGATCCCAAAGGTAAGATAATGTAACACCCCGCATTTTTGGCTAGAACGAAAACTGTTATTTCTTTGCGTAGATGATCAAAAAGCCATAAATTCAATGCAAATATAGTGTGTTGATCATTTATGTAGTATGTGAATCTAGTTGGGCATGATTCGAGATCATAGAGGTCCCTTAACTCAAGGACTAGTTGGAAGCATTGTTCATGTTTTATTTAGCGTCAAAACTTGGATCAACTTCAATCGACCATAACTCCTTGTATATGACGAACTGTGGGTCTACTATATATCAAATGAAATTTATTTTAGTCCTCTTTCCAACACCACCAATTTTTCAAAAATTTGATATCGGAGTAGAAATTTATTCTCATTTTACTTTGAAGTATCTGTCTGCCAAAACGTGACGACGAGGCTGACGACTTATCAGTTGTGTGATGTCCCGTCAGACCTGGTTTTCATCCGAAGGCAGTGAATGGTGAAAACCAGCACAAAAGTGACGACTTGGGTGATGACTTATCACCTGAGTGACGGCCCGTCAACCCTGGTCGTCAACTGATGGTTTTCTCCAAGAATAAGAAATTCAAGAAAATCAAGCCTTAAGTTCAAGATTTCCAAGAAACAAATCGAGATTTGAGTTCTTCTCTTTAAACTAATTAATTTGTGGTACGTGGGGTTTGTCCTAAAAACTACATGGGTTTGGAAACACTAGAATGTGTTTAGAAAGGAGTTTTGAAATACATGATTTTATTATGCAATATAAATGTTCAAATGCATTGTTGATTTGGCCGTTAGTCCTTTCCCCTTAAATTGATTTACACGTATATGTATATGTTTGAAAAATTCAGATTTGAAGATTGTTTGAGAGCATAAATTATAAAATCCCTCTCTTGTGATGACTTTAAATTTGTGATCTTTTTGTGAATGATTTGATATGCATGATTTATGGCTTGAAAATAGTTTACTCAAATACCATAGTATTTTGAGCATGATTTAGAGATTTTGAGAGGGAGTTTCTTGATATAAATGTGTTTGTTAAAGAGAGAAAGATTTGCATAAGATTAAGAATTTTGACATGACCACCTTGTATCATTTGAAATGTTGTCAAAGAGAGTTGCATACATGTGTTTACATGAGTATTTAAGGAAAGGGTGCTTCGAACTGATTTATTGATATGATGGTCCCAAATTTATGTTTTGGAAACAGAGATTCTAATATGTAAATAATGGCTCAGAGATGTGACTTGCAAGTCAATGTTATGACGATACCATAAGTATGTATGCCATAACGGAGTATATTTTCAGAGTATGTTTTCAAAGTATGTCTTCAGAGAATGTTTTCAGAATATGTATTAAAAGAATACATGTTTTAAAGAGTTAAAAATGGGCATAAAGAGGGTTAGGTGGTTACCCGAAGTAGGCTTGAGTTCAAATAACTCCTAGCCTAAAACCATATTTTCTAATACAGGAAGATTATTACTGTACGATGGCGATGGTCGTGTGGCGTAGTAGATTCAGAGACTCTGACCCTTGCGGCACACTTGGGTTGGGGGCTTGGCTACCGAGTTAATGGAAGATTCCATATAGCCCGTGGAATTACAGAATTGTAGGATATACCACCTAGTGCAGAAGTAAAACAAAAAGTGTCACAGAGTTTAGATGATTTTACAGTCTTTCAAAAATGCCCATGAGATTTCTTACTATATGATATATTTATGAACTATTTTAAATTGCTCTCATATATGTTGAATACAAATTATTATTTTGAATTTGCTCTGCGTACCAGTACATTTGTATTGACCCCCTACCTCCCAGGGTCTAAATTCAGTTAAGAGGTCCTGCTAAGCCACATCGTTTTCAGATAGCAGTGATGTATGTAGTTGGTGAGCCTTCTTTATTTCAGAAGGCCTATGTCTTTTAGATTATGTTACTTATTGAGGTTTTAGTCTACTGGGGGCCTTGTCCAAATTTTTAGATAGTTGTTATTTTTAGATGTAGTAGAGATTTCGCGAACTGGTTCAGATGTTGTTTTGTTGATATTGGGGTTTAATCCTTCATTGTTAAATTAAATTCAGAGTATGACCATGTTTCCGTATTCGTTTATATTTCTGCATTTTCTTTTATAATATGAATGTTGTGCTTGATTTCCAGATAGAGAAGGGCATTTCGGGCCTTCATGATTTGGGATGTCCGTCACGGACAGGCCCTAGTTCGGGTCGTGACATTTCCTATCCTTGTTGGCTAAGACAAGTAGCTGATCTGTATGATCTTTTATGGTTTTTGATTCTTTTATTCTCTTTATTTCAAATTCCCAAATCAGATTCCTCACTTGCATATTTCGAAATCTTTCGTTTCTTTGGTATTCCTTTTCAAGATACTTCCAAATTTCTGCCACGGACTTTATTTGCATAATTCTGGTAAGAATTGAAGGAGATACTGCAGAGAAAAGGCATGCTTTGACTTTGGTTTTCCTTGTATTTCTCTCCTTGTGATGTCTCATCTGATTCATTGTTGCACTATCTCCAAGAGGAGTTACTTCATAGTCCTCTTCTAGTGTTTCCCATAGATCCAGTGCTTCAAGATGAACCGTCATTCTAATTGCCCAAGCTTTATAATTCTCACCATTGAAGACGGATGAAATTAGAAAGCTTGTTTCAGAATTCATTTTCTATAAACTATTTAAGATGACAGTTTAAAGAATGGTTATATAGAAAGAACTTGTGTTTTTGAATCACTCTCTTCTCACAGGTCCCTCAAGATGGCAATGCTCTGATACCAATCTGTTGGAGAGAAAATCAAATCTTAACAAAGAAAAGAAAGAGAATAAAGCATCTTTAAGTTTCATTGCTCACAGCCACATTTATACATAAGAACATAATTGAAAAAGCTCAATAAAAGGAATAAAATAAGCTACCATTATTTCTAATAATTATGACCTAAAGATAAGCAAAAGTAATAAAGCTGATTTTGCATGATTGCAGCCTCATTTAATAAATTTAAATCCTACTTTAAATTTGTATTTACAGCAGCTGGTACAACTAATCTGCCATTTTTGAGGCACTAATCTTAACAAAGTTCTCCCTTTCTACCTCGGATCCACCAGTGCATTCCAAGTATTCTCCAAACAAAATTTTCCTAGCATATTCTTGGTATATCTCATCTAGACATAAATTCCTCGAGTAAAGGACTCCTTAAAGAATCACATTAAAGAGGTAATAGATAGTAAAAGACAATGGTACAAATATCAGCTTTCTTCCTGCCATTGTAAATAAATGTCAAGAAATTCGATTTGCTTCTCTTTTGTTTAATCATAAGATATTTTATCTGTATACTTATTTTATTTAAGTTTGTTGATTTATTTTTTTGTAAAGTAATTAACTGATATTAGATAAGCATCAAGAAGATTCAAAGTTACTATAATCAGACAAGACTATGCAGGGAATTTTTGCATGTTTTGTTCCATGATAAAAAAGAGATATATACATATACACTATCTTCTATATATGGAAAAAACCTAAAGGAATATATTCTATGAATTTCTACAGATTTCCTAGGCTATGTACATAATCATAAATGTAGTCTATTCATTTTGTAACCCTCCCCCTCACGTTGGATCATAGTTATTGATCATGCCGACCTTGTTACGAAAATAATTAACTCGAGCTCCATTCAACGCCTTCGTGAATAAATCTGCTAATTCCTCTCCAAGTTAACATAGCCAGTGGAAATACGTTCTCCTGAATCTTCTCAACTGGTTCATATCATTATGTTTAGTTCTTTCATGAAACACTCAGTCTGAAGCACTATGAAGAGCAACTTGATTATCACACCTGAGTTTTGCTGCTATTGGATGCTCTAACACAATTTTAGTTAAAAGATAATTTACCTACATAATCTCACTTTTAGACTATGAAGTAGACCTGTACTCTGATTCTGTACTAGATGGAGATGCAACATTTTGCTTCTTACTCCTCCATGATATCAAGTTCCCTCCAACAAAGACACAATATCCTCTAGTAGATCTTCTATTAATTTTGGATCAAGGCCAATGTGCATTTGTAAAACACTCAATTCGAGTATGAGTGTAATTACTACACAACATGCCAAGTCTAGGAGCTCGATTCAAGTAACATAAAATGTGTTCCAAAGTTGCCCAGTGTTAAACTGTATGCACAAACATTACTGGCTAACAACACTTAGTAAAAAAGCAATATTTTGATGAGTCACAACAAGGTAGTTTAACTTTCAAACTAACCTCCTGCATCTCTCTATCTGGATCATCACAAGGATCACCATCATCTTTATAAGGCATTCTTGATGTCCAACTGATGAAAATTCCAATTCTTTAAGCAGCTAGAGAAATAAACAAGTGGAAAAAAGTGAGTTTTGCAACTGTTAAGAATGTATCTGAATAATCTACACTATAAGCCTAGCATACCCTATAGCCACAAATCTATCCTTAAATCGTGAAACGGAACCATCTTGATTAAATTTAACTTTAATTAGTCCACTTACATCCCACTGGATTCTTTTCCTTAGGTAAATCCATCGAATTCGAAGTGTGATATTCCTCCAATGCATGAGTTTCCTCAAGCATTGCCTCAAATCATCCAAGATGATTCAAACCTTCCTTCACTATTTTTGGTCGAGTGATGGAGTTAAGAGAAACAACCATAAAACTAGACGTAGGAGATAAACGATCCTAGGAAACAAAATTAGCAATGGAATATATAGACTTGCAAGTATGTACCTTTACAAAGAGTGATAGAGAGTACAACATTTTCAGGAGGATCAGCTAGAGGAGGTTCTGATGATGAAGGAACAGGTTCTGATGATGAAGGAACAGGTGTAGGACATGTATCATTCATCTCTTGTCTCCTCGAGTAATGTTAAACAATACCTTTATTTGGAATAGAAGTGCCCGGGTTGTCCCAAGTAGATGCCTATTCTTCCTCTCAGCAATTCCATTTTGAGATGGGGTATCAACATACAATGACTGATGAAGCATACAATGTTGTATCATGTAGGATTGAAATAATTCTGAAACGTGTTCTATGGCATTATCACTCCTTAGAACACGCACCAAAGCATTGAATTGAGTGTATTGACTTCAACACAGAGATACAAGAATGAGCAAAACTTCTGAGCGACTCCTCGTAAAATATATACAAGCCATTCGAGAAAAATCATCTATGAAAGTGACGAAGTTCTTATGCCCGGATTTAGAAACAATAGAACATGGGCCCCAAATATTAGAATGAACGTATTCAAAAGTCGACTCGACTCGCTAGTTAATCCTTGGATTTAACTAGCTATGATGATGTCTTGCAAATTGATATGATTCACTCTCCAATGAGGAAAGATTCTGAAACTAAGGACTAAGATTCTTAAATATAGGTAGAGAAGGATGACCCAATATGGTCAAACAAATCTCTAGTTCACTCTTCTACTCCAAATTGAAACTAATTATGTATTTTTGCAATAGATTTAGTGAAGAGCTATGGATCTTGAAGTTGTGATCTTTAAAAAGCAACTTGGATTGTTCACATATATATACATACATAAGTGATGAGCTTTCTAGCTCCGATATTCAATATGTTGGCCCATAGATTTCTACAAGTAGGGATGACAAAACAAATAGCAAGGCTTTATTGGAGTAAAAAACTGCTTGGATGGGCTTATAAGCAAAACGTAAGCTACAAATTCTAACTTATAAATATGACATATTTTTGTCATTTTTGACTTAAGAATCAAACTCAATAAAAATTATTATAACATTAATTCAAATAAATTTTATGAACAATTTAAGAGACAATTTGACAATAATTTTTTAAAATTTAATTTTCAAATTATTCATAAAAATTTTCTAGCACATCCACTAAAAATTTGCAGCAGCCAGCAGGTTAGTGCAAAAATCCAATAACTCGATAGTGGGTTTAGTGACCTATGCTAGAACGATAGATAAACAGAAATATTACATGTCAATAGTTACTATACAACCACTTTGTACCAAGAATTTTCTTGGAAGGTTTTCTTAATTTTCTCCTAATTTAACTTGCATAATCCGTTGAACCTTATCCTTTGAGAAAGTAGATAGAAATTGACCTCAAATACAAGAAATTTTTGGGTATGTTTAACGGGAGTAAAAATTTACTACAGTTAAAACTATAGTGAGAATTAAAGATTTTACTACAGTGAAAGCTAGCATCCTTTTCCTATGTACATGTTTGAGTACTATGCTAAGTATTAGAGAGATTATCTTAAATAATGTGGAGCAATATATATACCATAACGAACTTGAGAAATACTAATTACCATAACGATAGAAATACTAATTACCATAACGATATATGTCGTAAAAGAGTGACTATTAGCGCCATTGCATTTGATATACTGATAAAACAAAAAGTTCACAACGTGAAGTTATCTAATAAAAACAATACTATTCATACGGAAAACTTAATGGAAACAAAAAAGATAAGCGAGTTGTTGTGCAATAAAACAATCCAATAAATCTTTTAAGCTAATGGTATCGGAACCTTGTTGCGAGAAAGAACATCATATAGAAAGAACATCATATAACTATCAAACATCCATAAATCAATTTCATGGCAGAACTTCAAAAACCACGTATATCCACCAAACTCACAACACAGAAGCAACCAAAGGTGACATTGACTATTATTCAGATATACGAATAAACAATCAACCTTGTATAATCCATAATCCAGTAATGTCATCATTATTATGCAATTTTTCAAGAAGTTTTTTTTTCGAGGGATTATAATTAAGAGTAATTACACCAATAGTGTTAATAGTACGAGTGAAAGTCAATTTTTAATTAACATTTTCATCCTTTAGAATCAACTCAAGTGTGTCAGTGTTGGACAATAAAATTCTCGAGTGCGAAAAATAAATAATTCGAGACAAGAAAAATATATTGCAACAATCGATTTATTGATTTCAATGCGAGTGTTACAATCTCTATGAATTCTCTGATTCGCGTTTTCAAATATAAATTCAAGGTCTTGAAGCTTGATCTTGAATTTTAACTTGGTTTGTAGACTTGAGGGACTTGATCTTGACTTGTGCTTGAATTCAAGGGCTTTTGAGCTTGTTCTTGAATATTGCGGTCTTGATCTTGAATCTTGATGAACTTAATTTGAATGCTTAAGCTTTTTAGAGAAATAGCAACGTTTGATCCACGAGCTTTCTCTTGCTACTTGTTAGAATTCTGGGGTCTGGGGGTCCCTTTTTCTGAATTAGAGGCCCCTATTTATAGTTGTAGGAAAGGAAGAGTCATGATGAATATGGACTTCCTTTAACCAATCAGATTTAAGTGATGTGGCGTCTTTTTATGGGCTTTTATTTCATGAGCCTGCTACATCATTTTGACATGTGGCACGGTTCTATTGGCTCCTTCATTTGACTTGGCATGCCACATCATTTGACATGTGGCGTTTATTTAGGCCTCTATAATATGACAATATTTTGGGCTCAACAAAGTGGACTTATCATTTGTAGCCCAAAATTAATCGACTAGCCCAATAAATATTGGATTTTATTTAAATCCATGCATGTTTAGACTTAAATAATTAATTCAATAATATTAATCCGTAATATTTATTAGGGACTAATATCTTTTGAATTTAATATAACCCGAATTTTGTACGGATTTAAATTTAATAAAATTGCATCGCCCACAAATGCCCCTACTTCAAGACTTGTCGAAATATTTAATTTTTTCAGAGACTAGACTTGAAGTAATAATTTGATATTTCACTTTAATTAGATATATATCATGATAAATCAATACACGTGAGAACATATTAACAATATATTTCTTTCCCCTTTTTCTTGTTGGGATCACGTGTAACATATTTTATAAAAAACGAACCCTTCCTGCAAGCATTTAATGCCTACTTAAAGGCATTGTATTTTTTTTATTTTTTTATATTAGGACTTAAACATAATTTTTTTTTCCATGCAGTTGTGTCCAATTTGTAGCCGCCTATAGCACCGTGTATGTGAATTCTATTAGGATTCAGATTGCAAAAGCCTAACTCATGTCTGACAGTAATTGCTTAGCCGACTCCAAACTCCTATAAATATCGATCGTTTAATCGTTTGTGATTCAGAATTCAACTATTGCGATTCACATCATCTCTGTTGCGCCGCGATCAAAGCATTATTGGTGAGTTACTTCTTCTTTTCTTAATTTGTTTACTATTATTTTCTCTTCCTCTTTTTTTTTTTTTTTGTAGGTTGAAACAAATAGCAATATACAGCAATCGGCTTAGGGAGCAAGAGTTTAAGTTCGCCTCCGTCACCTTAAGTCCGACCAATTTACTTGAAGATGGTGGATATTGGCTTAAGGTGCGAGAGTTTAACTTCGCCTCCGTCATCTTAAGTCCGACCAATTTTACTTGAAGACGGTGGACATCGGCTTATGGTGTGAGAGTTTAACTTCGCCTCCGTCACCTTAAGTCCGACCAATTTACTTGAAGATGGTGGACATCGGCTTAAGGTGCGAGAGTTTAACTTCGCCTCTGTCACCTTAAGTCCGACCAATTTTACTTAAAGATGGTGTAATGGTTTTCTTTAGGTATGGGCCCTTTGACCGATGTATTTATGCAATGATCTTCTCTAAGTATGGTCCCTTTTTCAATGTTCAGCTGAAGGTGTGAGGTTCTAACTTTGCCTCTGTTACCCTAAGATCTGCCGAACTCGGCTTCAAATATACATGACTATATTTCACCAGAGCCAAACACATGAAGAACCCTTTTATTCTTTGGCCCTCCTTTGTTTTTCTTTTCCCGGTATATATTTCTTTTCTTCTGAATCTTGACTTTGTGTCTAACCCAGACTCTTTTATTTATGCAGCTTGCAGAGATGGTTCGCTTTAGAGACTACACATCTTCATCCTCTAAAAGGAAGTACCTTCTCTCTAAGTGTCGGATTGGATTTCAGAACATGACATTGGTGCTAATCATTTGGTTAAAGTATGGCTTCTTCGTACTCTTAACCAATGTCAATTAAATATTGCGAGTACCCTTTCTTGCTTAGGACGTCGGGTACTTAAAGCAGAAGTACGTTGGGGGGTACCATGGAGATAACTGGTGAATATCATCATATTCAAGGATATTGGGAATGGACCGAGGGCATATTGGCTATAAGTGCACAAACCTTGAAGGCAGCAAAAATATATGATGCCGTTTATGCTTTACTGTTTACCAATGATCGAAACTCGAACATATTACAGGCATTCTTTGAGGCTTATTGTCCAAATACCAACACATTGCTTACTTCAGTTGGAGAGCTATCCATATCACTTTGGGACTTGTACAAAATTGGAGGTATTCCTATAGGAGGCCTTCCTTATGAAGAAGTAGTGCCCGAAGCAAAGGAGCTTACAGGTGTTGATGAAAAGAATGAGAAATTTATCCCTCATTCTTGTGAATCCTTGTTTATAGATTTTCAACATCTTAAAGAAGGAGAGGCTTCTAATCTGAGAGTTCCTTTAAGAAAATGGATAAAATTTTGGAGCAAAAGGATATTAAGATACGAGTCAGCCCCACCGAGGAAGGAGAAAAAATTTGCTTGCTTAAAGTCAACCCATAACCCAACTGGGACTATTCCAAATGTCGTGAAGTGGTCAAGTGCAGATGATGTCACGTTTTCTAAACATGGAGTGAAGTATGAACACAGAATCGATACGTATTTGGAAGCATTCCTATCATGTTGGTTGTGCACCTTTGTATTTTCCTCTAGGGATGGATTTTTCATTCGTCTGGGAACTTTTAGAATTGTAGCTATGATGGCGGATAAGCAAACTTTCAGTCTTGTCGTTCCAGTCCTATCGAGCATTTATAATGGTCTTAATAGAGTCTACAAATCTTCACAAGTTGAGCAGTTCAGAGTATCATTTCCTATCCATTATGTGTATGGTTGGCTTTCTTACTATTTTAAGACACATTTTCCACTTTCTAAAGGACCATCTGTTCCATTGATGACAGCATATTCCGACGAGGGTGGGGCAATGTATTTTCATGGAGAGTTTGCCATAAAACGCATCCATCAAGGTGACACTATTACTTGGGCTCCCACTATGCTGAGCCAGACCACTCCTTGTCATTTTGTGGATGATGATAAGGGTGATGAGTCAGAGATAAGATATTTCATGAGCCTCCACTTTAACTTACTCCCTTTTAGATATGGAGGTTCATTCATACTTGAGCCATACAGTCCACACCGGTTTAGCCATCAGTTTGGATTTTATCAAGGCCTTCCCAGAGTCTTGGAAGATGATATTCGCAGTGCTTCATCAGATGAAGGCCTTAAATTTCATCGAATTTGTGTATTGCATGGATCTATGTCAAAAGCAACTTTTCCTAAAGCCGCACCCAATGTGAGAAGATATTTATCCATGCCATATAAATCCTGGTGGGATAAAGTTCATGGGAACTTTCTCAAAGTTAATCTACAATCTTTGGTGAATGTTGTAGGTCTGATTATTGACAATCCTCAAGAACATGGTGAGGGGGTCCCAAATATGGCTAAGCCTCCAGTTTTGAAAGCTAAGGCAGTAATTCAATGCAAATTTAAGGGACCTCCTCATGCAGAAACTCAGAAAGAGGATTTGCCTGCCCTGGCTCAATCGACTTTTAATAAACGAACCTTTCAAGATGAGAACGATAGTAGTCACGGAGATCATTGTTGGAAGAGGGTAAAACCATCTTTGGTGAAGTAGAGTGATTCTAATACCCATGTGGATATTCTTGCTAGTTCATCCAAGACTTCGCCAGCTATCGAGTAGGTAATGACTCAACTCTTCTACCATTTCACAGTATATGCATTGCCTTTATATACCCCTCATATTATATTTTTTTTGTAGGCGCAACCAAATAATGTCCAAATTTTGGAAGATCCTCATCAAAGTAAGCCACAAGAGAGTAGCGAGTCTGTAGTAGGTCCAGACTCAAGAGAGTTATTTTTGTCATCCAAAGAGGTTACTTCTAACTCTTGTGGTAAAGCAAAAGAGGAGTCAAACTTTTCCAGGTAACCAACAATAACCATGTCTGTTTTTAATGGCAAGAAGGTCATTTCAGAGCTTAAAAAGGAGTTTATCATGAAGGCTTGGGCTAGTATCTGTACCAAACTTGGAGGCCTTACTCCAAATCATGCTTCTTCTATCCAAGATGACATCGAAATCATACTTAATGACATGAGTGGAATGGGGGCAGATATTTCCCCCTTGTAGGATTTATTGGGGTCTTTCTTTGGGATGGAGACTTCCTATGACCAACCATGATCCACCCTTGTTGATAAGACCACATCAATTAAAGAGTCAAAGACATATTTAAAAGCCAAAGAACATCTTGAGCTTGTATTGAGAGAGAGGGATGAGAAATCTGAAGAAATTTTTGCCACCTGCAAATCTCTTAAGAAGGCGAGAAAGAAAGTGAAGAAGTTGAAAGCTCACTGAGATGCTGCCAAGCAAGAAGCTGAAGAGATGGAATCCAAAGTTTTAGCTGCTGAAGAAGAGTTTTCCAAGTGTTTTGATACCTCTCTTGCAACAACAGAATCCTCAAAGGTCGTGGAGAAGAAAAAACAAGTCTTAGAGGCTGCTTTATAAGATTTAGTCAATTATAAGCTATACTTAGATTAGCCTTAGGATATGTCTTCCTTCAAACCTTTTTGTTGCTTTCTTTTACCCTTTTTTATTGAGTAGTCGGATCTATTAGTCACAATGAAAACTCTTATTCTTTATATTGCACATTTATTTTAATATTTCCTTTGAATTCCAACCCCAAGAATTACTTGCTTATTTTGATGCATTAATGTCGCCATATTAAACTCTAGCTTTTCTCTTCCAAAATTATTTCTTATTGGCTTTACGTCTTTGTCTCTCAACCGAGTCGGACGTGCAACTTCAATTTGAAAGCCTTAAGAATTAAAGCTTTTGACTTCATAATTGATAATTGCACGTGTGGTAGATCAATGCCCCAACTATAAGATTTGGGTATTCGAAATCCTATCGAAAGAGATTCCTTTACTTTTGATAGGTTGTCCCCATTGTGCCACAAGTATTTGACATAATCCAATGCTTAATTGAGATGTATGCAGACTTGACTTTTATACGACGGATCAAACGGGGACATGTATTTTTTTTACACTCATGCAACTGAACTCAGAATGAAATTCCAAGCGCCTACGTACCTTAGTAAAGAGGATCAAGTCACAACGTAATTCTGGGTGAGTGTTTTTTTATAAAAAGAAAAAAAAATTATTGTTTCCTAAGTTTTGCCTAGGTCGCCTCTTTCGAGGTTTTCAACCTAGCGGACATTTATTTGATGATTTTTTTTAGCCGTTCACAGTTTATACTCTTGCGGGCCAGGAGTAGACATGCAGTTTATACTCGTGCCTTAAGGAGTATACATGCAGTTTATTCTCGTGCCTTAAGGATTGTCCATGCAGTTTATACTCATGCCTTAAGGAGTGTCATCTTCCTTCAAGGATAATACTTCTTCAAGAACTTGGCTTTGATGGGGCCAACCCTTACGCCATTTGCATCGATAAGCTTGTAAGCACCATTTGAATATGCCTCTTATACAACATATGGTCCATCCTACTTTGAAGTGAATTGTCCCCCAGACTTATGAGAAGTGATCATGGGCCTTCTTACTGCAAGGACTTGATCTCCAACTTAGAATCACCTCAAGAAAACCCTTTTGTTGAAAGAACAAGATAGCCGGGATTGATAGTATTCAAGATTTTGTTGAGCCTCTAGCCTCTTCTCATCAAGAGCTTCTAACTCCGCAAGACACAACTTAGCATTTTCTTCATCAGTGAGCCCTTCTTGAATAGCCAGTCTCAAAGAAGGTATTTGACGCTCAAGTGGCAGGACTGCCTCAACTCCAAAAGCAATTGAGTATGGGGTTGCTTTTGTTGGTGTACGGTAAGTTGTCCCATACGCCCATAAAGTTTCTTCCATTCGCTCATGCCAGTATCGTTTGGATTTGGAGACGACTTTCTTCAATAAGTTGCATAAAGTCTTATTGAAGGCTTTAGCTAGACCATTGGCGGCAGCATGTTACATTGAAGACTTGCACTGCTTAAATCCAAATAGGTCACAGATCTTGTTCATCAACTTGTTATCAAATGGCTTGCCATTGTCAGTTATTATATATTGAGGGATTCCAAAGCGGTAGACGATATTCACTTAGATGAAGTTCGAAACATTTTCTTTCTTTACTTCCTTGAGAGCAATAGCTTCGGCCCATTTTGAGAAGTAATCTGTCACAGCCAAGATGTATAAGTGTCCCCCAGAAGACTTTGGTAGTGGACCAACAACATCCATTCCCCAAGCATTGAATAGACAAGGCGCTACAGTTGAATATAGCACCTCTGGAGGTTGATGTATGAAATTTGCATGGAATTGACAAGCTTTGCATCTTCTCGCATAGTCCAAGCAATCATTCACCATCGTTGGCCAATAATATCCCATCCTTTTAATGTGAAAATGGAGCTTCGGTCTAGACTGATGTGATAACTCCCGAGTGCGCTTCTTGCAAAGCTTGAATTGTTTCTTCCTCTCCCAAACACCATAAGAGTACTTTTTCAAATGATTTTTTGTACACTGTGTCTTTGTAGTAAAAGAAGCGAGGTCCACGATGATGAATGTCATTCTTTCTCCTTGGATATTCAGTAAGTATCCCATAATATAAGTAATCAATAATAGGTTGTCTCCAATATTGTTTTACAGCTTCAGACACGGCAACGAGGTATTCAATCTTGTTTTCCACATCCTCATCTGACGGCGGTACTACCCATTCTTGGCAGACAGTAACTTGGGTCTGATTTGGAAGAGCTAGGGTTGAGGCCAGAGCATCTAGGGCATCAGCTTGCTTATTTTCTCTCCTTGGAACATGTTGGAGGGTTACTCCTCCAAGACACCCCATCAACTTCTGTGCATAATCATAGTATGGTCGCAGCTCAGACTTTTTGACTTCATACCTTCCCAAAAGATATTTGATCACCAATTGGGAGTCACCAAAGACTTGTAATTATAGTTGTTTCATGTCCACTGCCATCTCGAGTTCAAGTATTAAAGCTTGATATTCAGCAACATTATTAGACCAATGATTTATTAGGGTAAAAGAGTATGGGATTACCTCTTCTTGTGGAGTGATGAATACCACCCCGGCACCAGCTCTATCTCGATGTGCGGCACCATCAAAGTACATCTTCCATGGGGGTATAGCTTCAATGACCATTGTATCTTCATCAGGAAGTTCATCTCTCAGTTCCCAATCATCAGGTATCGGGTGGTTTGCTAAGAAGTCAGCCAATTCTTTTCCCTTTATGGCCTTTTGGGAAACATACATAATCTCAAACTTTGGAAATTGAAGGTACCATCTTCCAAGTCGGTCACTAAGGACAGGTTTCAATATTATAAACTTGATGGTATTTTCCCTATACACGAGATGAACCATATGATCTTAAAAGTAGTGTTTCATCTTTTGAATTGAGAAGGCCAACGCCAAACATAACTTTTCAATTGGAGAATACTTTAGCTCATTTGGTGTCATCATTCTGCTCAGATAGTAAAGAGAGTTTTCTTTGCCTTCACTATTTTCTTGAGACAGTAGCGCTCCAACCAATCTTTCTTATGCCGTGACGTAGAGCATCAACGGCTTCCCAGGTATGGGTGTCGCAAGAACTGGAGGTTTCATTAAGTACGATTTGATACTCTCAAAGGTATTACTACAAGCTTAGTCCCATGCGAAGGGAGTGTCCTTCTTCATAAGATGACTAAATGGTTGACATTTTCTAGCCAGGTTTGAGATGAACCTCCTTAAATATGCTAGCCTTTCTTGAAGGCTTTTTAACTCATGAATATCCCGAGGCTTGGGCATCTTCAAAATTGCATCAATCTTAGCTTGATCAATTTTAATTCCTCGGTGTCGCACAATGAAGCCAAGAAATTTTCCTAAATTAACTCCAAAGGCACACTTCAATGGATTCATTTTAAGTTGATATCTTTGAAGTAACTCGAATACCATTCTTAGGTCTTTTAAGTGGTCATCTCTCTTTCTTGACTTCACCACTAGATCATCCATATAGCATTCAACATTTTTATTAAGAAGGCCATCAAAGATGATCTGCATAGACCTTTGATAAGAGGCCCCAGCATCCTTTAAACCAAAAGGCATCACCTTGTAGCAATAAATACCTTTAGGCGTATGAAATGCAGTAAGTTCTTTATTCTTTGGCGCCATACGGCTTTGATTGTAGCTGGATGAACAATCCATGAAGGACATTGCCTCATAACCAATGGTGGCATCAATCATTAACTATGGTATGTGGATTGGAAAATCATCCTTAGGGCATGCATTGTTGAGATCTCGAAAGTAGACACAAGCTCGAATTTGGCCATTCTTCTTCCATACTGGAACAATACTTGAAATCCACGTGGGATATTTGACTTCATGAATAAAGCCAGCTTCAATAAGTTTGTCAACTTCATTTTTGATCAGTGGAACCAACTCCGACCTAAAGCGTCTTTGGGCTTGCTTAACAGGACGGGCACCATTCTTGACTGCAAACTGATGGACCGCTACTTTTGGATCTAAGCCAGGCATTTCTTTATAGCTCCAGGAGAAGACATCCATATATTCTTTAAGTATATATATATAAGCGATTTTCTTCCCTACTTCTAGAAACGTACTCAGGTAAGTTGGTCTTGGTTCTTCATCGGTTCCAAGATTAACTTCCTTTAAGGGATCTATTGTAACCTTTACTCCTTCTTCAAGTTGTGATGGAGCATCTCTATCATCTTCCTCCTCTTGAGAATCATTGTCATTGATAGATATATGATAACACCAAAAGGCATTTTCTATCTCTTCATCAACCTTTATTTGAGATGAGACGTCTTTCTCGTTTTGGGTCATAACATGATATGAGGAGGCAACACTCTCTTCATCTTCTTTGAGTTGCTTGGTATAAACCATAGTATGCGCCTTTTCTTTTAATACCTCATTGCATGAAACTACCAGTTCCATCTGTCACTTCATTCTAGAAGGAATCAAACTTTGGAAATCCTTCTGGATTTTAAATGAAGAATGCTGCATCTTTGTTTGACGACTTCTTTGATGCTTGTTGTTCTTTTTCTTATTTATAGGACCCAACCTTTTGAACACAAAAGTTCTTCCAGTTGATTCTCCAATTTGATCAAATACGGAGGGTCTTTTATTAGGTGCAGTGGATTCTTCTTCCACGGTGATGTAATTACTAACTGCCCTTCTTATGGAGATACGAATTGGAGGTGGCTGCGCGTATCCTAGCCCTTCACGTGCTTGACTGGTGTTACTCACTGATGGAAGTTTTACCAACCTTGATGGCTCATTAGGATTGTATCCAGCCTTTACAAATAGCTTGTATGCATTTAGATCAAAGCCCTCTTTTGTACGCTTCGTAGGGAGTGTCATATCTGGTAGTGGATTTTTAGCCAAAGATTCCCCAAGTGGCCTTGAGGATAAATTTATTGCATCAATCTTCCTGATAGGTCAAGTTAGCCCCTTTAGCACATTATCTTGGGCATCAGGTGAGTGATCTTTCTCTTTCTTTACCTTTGGCACGTAGCGAAGAACAAGAGTTGCCTTCTTTTTCGTAGGAGCGACACTTTCTTTATTTGAAGTGAAGAAGGGCTTCCTGTTGGAAAATTTTTCGATAGTCACCACGACCTTCTTAGATGCAAGATCGTCACACTTGGTCTTGGTGACATCTGCAATCCTTTTCTCATCTACAATATGATTCTTTAAGTAGAATTTTGCATCGGCAAAATATGACTCAGCTTCAGTGAATAGCTTGTCATCGATGACTATCATTCTTTGCACTCTGTTTTTGAGGTACGTCAAGTATTGATAGTAAGAGAATGAGATAATTTTGTTCCCGTGCACCCAAGACCTACCAAGCAATACATTGTATGAAGTTTTGGCATCGATCACATGCATCAATGGGTTTGATTGAAAATCATCCATACTAATCCCCAACTTGATACATTTCATGGACCTTTGGCCCCCTTAGTTTAAGCCTTGGATTATTATACGGCTTTCGTCCAGTTCGCTAGTAGCGATGCCAAGCTCCTTCATCATACAGATAGGCAGGATATTGACTCCAGATCCTTCATTTATCAAGATTCTATTGATCTTTTTTACTAGAATTTGACCTACCATGTATAAGGTACGGTTATGTAGGGTCTCACCAAGAAGAAGATCGTTATTTGTGAATGTGATTTTTCTATCACACGCATGTGCCTCTTCACCAAGAGTTTCATCCAACCTTTCAAAAGATGAATGAACTTCCATGGGTAGATTCTCACCCTTTTCCCCCTCTTTGGCGGTATTAAAACAAGACGCCTCAAGGTTGACTTAGGTTGTCTTTACATGAAACCAACTCGGCAAGAATTCCTCTAAAGTCACCGGACGTCGAAGTTTTTGGGGGTGAAACTCCGTCACCCTCATCTTCTTTGGGAGTTCATCCAACTTCTATTTCCTTAGTTTCTTCACCACTCTCCTTCTGGTTGGCTTCTCGTATGACTCCTTTCACAGAATCATCATCTTGCGTCAGCGTATAGTCACTAGAGTCCAACCTTCATCATCTTGTTTGTCAACCGAAGACCTGTCAGGCTCTAATATCTCTTCATTATACACTTTGACACAAATTTTAATCGGTTCAAGTGAGCCAAAAGTGATAGAGATTTGATGAGAACTGGTTGTCTTATTGTCGAAGAAGATTTTCTTCTCTTTTGCCAGTTGCATAACTTTATCTTTAAAGACAAAGTATTTCTCCAGAGGGTGACTTATGAGCCTGTGATATTTGCAATAATTAGGGTCTTTGGTCCTTCTGACTTCGTTGGGACGCTTCATGTCTGGGAGGTCGATGAGCTTATGCTGAAGGAGTTCATCAAAAATCTCAGCAACATCAGAATCAAGGAAGGGATATTTCTTTTCTTACATTTCCTTTAACGTTTTCTGATTTGGACATGCTCTAGAAGTCGTCTTTACAATTTGCTTCTTGCTCACCTTTGTGGTGACTTTCACCAGAGATACATCAACATTAATGGATTCTTTGTTATCATTTTTAGGGACAAACTTACCCCATCTCTTAAGTTCTTTCTTATCCTTTCCCCTTCGAGGGTCATGGATAGGCTCTCCTTCCTTTACAGCAGAAGACATGCTCAATTCTATGTCGTGAGCACGAGTAGCTAACTCTTCAAAGTATTTGTCTTAATGACTTGCAAGATATAGAGAAGCCCCCAGTGCATTCCTTGGACGCACATCTCTATTGTAGAAGCTTCACTGAGCCTATCTTTACAGTTTAGACTCGCATTTCTCCATCGATTGATGAAGTCGATGACTGGCTCATCCTTTCTTTGTCGAGTATTTGTGAGCTCAATCATGCTCATTGTATGCCTTGTGCTATAAAATCGATTTAGGAACTCGTGTTTCAATTTCTCCCAACTATCGATGGAGTTAGGCTCGAGGTCTGTATACCAATCAAAGGCATTTCCCTTTAGGGAATGAACAAACTGTTTGAAAAGATAGTCACCGTAAGTTCCAGGATTATTACATGTCTCGACAAAGTGTGCGACATATTGTTTTGGGTTACCTTTTCCCTTAAATTGTTGAAATTAGGGGGGTTGATAGCCAGCAAGCATTTTGAGGCTATCTATTCTTGCAGTGTAAGGCTTAATATATGCAAGGGAAAACTTGGTGACAACATCATACTTGTCTTTGAGGGTCCCTTCAATAAATTCCCTCAATTTCCCAATCAGTATTATTCCCTCAGTAGAAACTTGCACCTCTTTAGTCGATGGTGTTTCTTTCACAGGATTTTCTATCTCATAAACCTCTGGAGCTTTTCTCGGTGCATGGCTAGATTCTCCGCCTATCAAGCCTTCCACCCTATCTACTATCTTATCAATCCAAGACTCTTGATTCTGAACATAGTTGATCAGGCCTTCAATTGCCTTTGTCAGATTCGTAAGTTGCTCTTCCATAGACGAGGCATCAGTTACCATTGCTTGCATGATCACCGAAGATGTTGGAGAGTAACACGAATTATCACATAAGTTGATTTTTGAAGTTCTTAGCTTATGTGGTGTAAGTGTAGATGATGAATTTATTGAACGACCATCGCTCTTGGCTCCAGAGTATTTGGAACCGAAATGCTCAAGTAGAGCTAAAGTCTTTTTCAGCAATTCGGCCACACTACTTCCTCCTTCTGAAGCACTTGCATTGTATTTTGTTCCTTTCGAGGTTAAAGATCCAAAAACTGGAGCTGGAACAGACGACACTGGATGTGTTTGTTATCCTAGCAAACCTGCCTTGCTTCTTGTGACAGCTCCCAGGCTTCTGAAAATAACACCAAGGATGCTTTGTACTTCAGCGGAGAACTTTAAATCTGCAACCTTTGAAGCAGTTGATTGAGAATTGACCTTCTTGGAAGTCATTTCGTTGTTCTTAAATTTTGAAGTATGAAAAGTTGAGATGAGAGGTAGAGATTGTCCCACTGGGAGTGCCAGAATTTGTTGGACAATAAAATTCTCGAGTGTGAAAAATAAATAATTCAAGAAAAGAAAAATATATTGCAACAATCGATTTATTGATTTCAATGCGAGTGTTACAATCTCTATGAATCCTCTGATTTGCCTTTTCAAATAAAAATTCAAGGTCTTGAAGCTTGATCTTGAATTTGAACTTGGTTTGCAGACTCGAGGGACTTGATCTTGACTTGTTCTTGCATTCAAGGGCTTTTAAGCTTGTTCTTGAATATTGCGGTCTTGATCTTGAATCTTGATGAACTTGATTTGAATGCTTGAGATTTTTAGATAAATAGCGGCGTTTGATCCTTGAGCTTTCTCTTGTTACTTGTTAGAATTCTGGGGGTCTGGGGGTCCCTTTTTCTGAATTATGAGACCCCTATTCATAGTTGTAGGAAAGAAAGAGTCATGATGAATATGGACTTCCTTTGACCAATCAGATTTAAGTGATGTAGCGCCTTTTTATGGGCTTTTATTTCATGAGCCTGCTACATCATTTTGACATGTGGCATGGTCCTATTGGCTCCTTCATTTGACTTGGCATGCCACGTCATTTGACATCTGGCGTTTATTTAGGCCTCTATAATATAACAATATCTTGGGATCAACAAAGTGGACTCATAATTTGTAGCCCAAAATTAATGAACTAGCCCAATAAATATTCGATTTTATTTAAATCCATGCATGTTTAGACTTAAATAATTAATTCAGTAATATTAATCCGTAATATTTATTAGGGACTAATATATTTTTAATTTAATTTAACCCAAATTTTGTACGGATTTAAATTTAATAAAATTGCATCTCCCACAGTCAGATCTTATTTACATCAGTTATGCCTTGACTATTTTTTTCTTATACGACAAACACAACATTGTACTATCTTATGCTTGATATCACAAATGAGTCTGAAAAAATTTTAGTTGATCAAAATTTTTTTGCTTTCTCTTTCACCATAAACTCCTCTCTTTCTTGATATTGATTTGTTTGTGGTTTGGCTCCACCTGTTATGTTTACAAACTTTCTCCTACTATGGGACTATCACAAAAACTGAACAGATTCATTAGCATCCATGCAGTAAGTAGAGTGAAGAGTAATTAAGGATTGGGTAAATGCAATTTAATTATAGTACATAGACCCTTGTCATCCGATCCTTTCCGGACTCTACGCATAGCGGAAGCTTTAATGTACTGGGATGCCCTTTTTTTACATACACGAAATGTTTTCTTGCAACATGACTTTAGTTAGCTGAGTAGTACTCATGGTATTAAATATGACCATAACTTTACATGTGAATCTTAACCATTCAATCTGCCATAGTACATCTATCCGATAAAATACACACATTAACACTTTCTATTTTGTTCCTTTCAACTACAGTAATCAATGATGTTTATGTGTTAGAGTGATTGTTATCATAATTTGTCTGTTTTACAAAACTTGATTTTAACCACCAAGAACAACACTACAAAAGAGAACATCTGCAATAAACTAACACCAAATAAGAATCCCACACCTGAACACACTGCAATTCTGATAATATCTCCATGTTTCACAAAAAAATGCAATTTAATGAATTTCTATTAATTCAACACCAATGTCCCTACACATACAACATGACATAATTCTTTTCAATGATAAGAAGTAACTAAATTAATATGTATACTTCTCCGAACATAATAAATATAAAAACTTACATAAGCTCTTTCCTAATTCAAAACCTCTTCAAGTACCTTGATTGGTACCAAGAAACTGGACAGTTGGTCCTTCTCAAAATTTGATACCATACTCTTAATAATATTGTTCTCCTTTCATGAAAAATCATTTCCCATTATATGTTTTTCTTGGAACATTGAAGTTTTGATGAATGACAATATGAATGAAACAAGTTGATATGAGTTAATTCAATGCAACTGGAAACTTCAACTTACTGATCACATGGGGAATAGAACAAGTTGAATTTGATTCAAACACTTGATGATAAGGGAAAATAAGTTGAGTTGAAAAAGGAGTCCTACGTAAAGAAGGAGTTTCACTTCTGAGTATATCTTGAAGATTCCTATGTGTGGGAGGAGAAAGATTTTGATAAATTAATATGTGCTAATTTAAAGAATTGGAATTTGACTACAACACCAAGGAGACAAGAGTTGGAATTCAAGAAGGAGTCTCACTTGAAGTAAAACTCTATGGAATGAGAGTTTTGATTAGAGAAGCAGATTGAAATAAAGAATGACTATTTGGAGAGTTGTGATTAAATAGAAGATACAGCAATCAGAATAATTCACGCACTTAAAAAGAAGAAAAGCATAATTGACAGATTGACTTTACGAAGTGTTACTCAATCACTGAAGAAATACGTTGAAGAACCTGGTCCTCAGTACAGAATCAAGCTAAGAGTTTTAGCGTTGATTTTTAGAGTCGTTCATTGTGTTTGAACTATTGATGTAATATTAGTTTCAGTTTGTTATAAACTGAACTAGGAGTTAGTCTTCGAGTTGGAAAAACTCAAAGACTTTGGGAACGCATACCTTGGGAGGTGTGTGTGTAATTAGGAATTAGATTTTATAATTCCAAGTTGTTAAGTTATAGAGATTACAGTTTATAATTCCTATTTATTGGTTACAAGAGTTTTGTAATCAGTCATTGTTGAGGCTCAGAGTTATTTACTGAAATTGGGGTTAAATCCTGTAGAGGTGCATGTCGTGGTTTTTTACACCTTTTGAGTCAGGTGTTTTCCATGTAAAAATACACTATGTTCTTTACTTTCTGTTTTACTGCTTCTGTGGAACACGTCAGGCAACCCGTTCCATCAATAGGTAACAGTTAGGCAAAAATAAGATAATCGAAAGGGCACGAATTCTTAACAAGTTGTATCAGAGCGAGGTTGCCTTAAAAAGGGCTAGAACCTAAGACAAATATCAATATGATGAATTTCACACCACCTACTGGTCATAGTGAAGGTCAATCCACTATTAGACCTCCATTCTTTGATGGTTCTCACTTTATTTGGTGGAAAGTTAGGATGAAAACATTCATTCAATGCGAAGACTATGAGTTATGGGATAGGATCACTGATGGTCCTACTATTCCAATGAAGTTAGAATATGAAAAATAGGTCTAGAAAGTAAGAAGTGAATTCACTCCTGATGACTTATTGGCATTCAAGAAAAATGCTAAGGCGAAAAACATTTTGGTATGTGGATTAGGACCTGCTGAATACAACAGGGTATCAACATGCACCACTGCTAATCAAATTTGGGATGATCGAGTAAATGCTCATGAAGGAACATCTCAAGTAGGAAAATTCAGAATTTCTCTTCTCTTCACTGAGTATGAGGCATTTAAGATGAAGGAGAATGAAACCTTGCATGAGATGATGACAAGGCTTACTGCCTTAACAAATGAGCTGATCTCCTTAGGAAAAGTTATATCTAAAAAGAACAAGTTGAGAAGGTATTAAGGGTATTACAAAAATCAAATTGGAATGTTAAGGTGACTGCAATCAGGAAAGCAAATAAGGATCTTGCAGGCATGACCCTAAATGGATTAGTGGGGAATTTAAGAACTTATGAAATAGAAATTGATGGAACTAAAATGGTAGCAGATTGGGGATTTGACTTAGATGATGATAAAGTTTATGAAGAAGAACTGATGGCTCTTGGAGATTCATACTTAGAGGAAGAAGATGATGCTTCTGAGGTAAGTATACTTAAACTTAAAGAAAAGTTGCATTTGTTTTCTAAAACAAAACTTATTTCCTTGATGAGTGCACTAATTGATTACTTCCAAGAATCAACTTTTGATAGGGATGAGCTATTCAACTGTCTTGCAAGAATCAAATTTAATTTTATTGATGTAGAAGCTTACAAGAACACTGTTGAACAGGAAAACTGCTCTCTCAAGAAACAGGTTGAGCAACTTGATTCTTCAAATAATGATCTTAAGTCTGATGTTTTAAAATTGACACTCTCTGGAAAAAAAACACCAAGAGTAAAGAACATGAAAAAGTTGAACTTGAATTGGGCAAGTACAAAGAAGAGTGCAATAATGCAACAGAAATGGTGAATAAACTGAGTCAAGAAGTCTCTAAACTAAAACTTGACCTTGAAATAGCAAACAGGTGGACAAATTCCTCAAGAATTATTCATAAGTTAAGTGAAAGATATCACAGTGAAAGAGTTGGGTTGGGTTTTCACAAAAAGTCTTGATGTTTATCAAGACTTGTGTTATATCTTTGGAAACCTTGGAAATCCAACCACTGAATGTCCAGTTTCTGCCAAAAGCAGATCCAGCAGTCTAAATCTGGCAAATAAACTATCTCAGACCAAGAAAAGGATAACTAAAACTGGTCAGAGAAATGGGTCATGTAACCTGTTGCCTGCATGGGCTAGAAGAAATCTGATTCATCTATTTACTCACAAGAAAGGACCCAAGCTTGTCTAGGTGCCTAAATTCAACACCTAATATGTTTTGCAGGTGAGAATGAAAGTAGGCAAGAAAAATTTGTGCATAAATAAAGCTTTCTCAAGGTATAAGACTAGGAGAAAATAAAGTTTCTTTAACTCACCACATTTAAAGGGGGAATGGATCATTTGAAAGATAGACAGATTTGTAGTGCTCATGTAAGGGGGAAGCAAGGGAGATTTTTATGAAAAAAAATGAGAAAAGAGGATGACTATGAAACTGATGAGCATGCACAGGAATATGTTGTACCACCTGGTTCAACTATTCTACAGACCGAGGTCATATTGACAGGGGGCAAAACAAATAAAGAAATAGATGCATCAATAAAACCAACATAAGTTGCTGGTAATTTTGTTAGTAGTTTATAAAAATTGTTGTTGTCAAAAGAATCTTCAAATAGCTCATAGAAATCAATGGCTTGAGACTATGATATCAAAAGGAAAGCAATTTCACTCTTGGGGGCTACAAAAATGTTGACTATGTGGGTTATTTAATTGACTGGAGAAACACCAAAGGAACTAAGTAGAGAGCATTTTGAAAGGAATAGGTTAGACTTGGGGATAATTAAAATTGCATGAACTCCCCTCAATGATTGACTAGAATAATCATTTATTTTAATCTTATTAGCAGAAAAGTTAATCTATTCAGTCTTGCACATTTAGTTGTGTGTCCCAATTCCATATTTTTGACTTTTCTAACCTAATTTTGTATTAGATTGTGAAGAAAAATAGGTACAAATAAGAAATTATGACCATAAAGTTCTTCTTATCAGGTATGTTCTACATTGACACAAGCATAGGCTGTCTAAGTTGAAACAGTTGAGCACATATGTTCAATTCTATACACTTCATCCTCTCATTGTCTAATAAAGCAAATGAATTATTGACCAAACTTTCTTTGATTCTCTCCAAATGGGTGTGAACAAGTGTGTTAATCCTATATCAGAAATTCCTTCTTCTTTCTCGACCAAAATATCAGTTGTGTACCATGGATTTGCCAATCTTGATCATCAATCACATGCAGTATATGTTTCTGAAGAATGAAAAGGGACATGCTTTCCCTTTTTGTTCCTAATTGGTAATTTTTTTTTGGGCTTCTCAATCTTAAATCAGGTTTGACTTATAAAAAAAATAGATGTTCTTGAACAGATGAATCATGTTGCTCTACCTATTTCAATAAGGAGGGCTAAGACTCATTTTAAAAAAAATTTGAACTAGAAGATGCATAAGAAAGTCATAAAGTGGAATAAGAGGTCTTTAAGGATAGGATCATAACTTTGAAGTTTGACCTTCATTAATAAAGGGATGAAAATGTTGAAGTCATTTATCAATTAACACAGTTGATATCACCTGTTCCACCTTCCTCATCAACTCCTCACTATTTGTATCCTAAGTTATGTCCCACTTTTATATCGTATTTTTTATGCTCAATTGTTTTTCTTTGTTTAGTACTAGCTTAGGTTTAATGTGGAACATGCTCTGTCAGTTAAATGGAATGGTTATCTTTTCTAAATTGACTCATATTTTTTCTCTCTTAATACTTTACTAGGTTGGCTAAAGTCTTTGTCTGATTGTTTTGGTGATAGCCCCAGTGGCCATGAATAGAATAACAAATCACTTTGGCTACTATATTATTGCATTGAAATGTTTTTTCGATGATGCAAAAAGGGGGAAGATAAGAGGGTTTTGTAATGATTATAACCTGATTAAAGCCCATTGACTAACTTGTTTCATTCTAGTGTTTTATACTTTAGTGCCTATAGGTGAAGATCCTTGGATGCACAAAGACAAAAGGTTTGTCATCACCAAAAAGGGGGAATTTGTTGGAACCTTGAAGTTTTGATGCATGACAATATGAATGAAACAAATTGATATGAGTTAATTCAATACAACTGGAAACTTCAACTTACTGATCATATGGGGAATAGAACAAGTTGAATTTGATTCAACCACATAATGATAAGGGAAAGCAAGTTGAGTTAAAAAAGGAGTCCTACGTAAAGAAGGAGTTTCACTTCTGAGTATATCTTGAAGAGTCCTATGTGTGGGAGGATAATGATTCTGATAAATTAATATGTGCTAATTTAAAGAATTGAAATTTTAGTACAACACCAAGGAGACAAGACTTGGAATTGAAGGAGTCTCACATGAAGTAAAACTCTATACAATGAGAGTTTTGATTAAATGAGGAGTTTGAAATAAAGAATGACTCTTTGGAGAGCTGTGCTTAAATAGAAAATGCAGCAGTCAGAATAATTCACGCACTTAAAAAAAAAAAGCACAATCGATAAATTGACTTTACGAAGTGCTACTCAATCACTGAAGAAACACATTGAGTAACTTGGTCCTCAATACAGAATCCAGCTAAGAGTTTTAGCATTGATTTTTAGAGTTGTTCAGTGTATTTGAACTATTGATTTATATTAGTTTCAGTGGTTTATAAACTTAACTAGGAGATAGTCTTCGAGTTGGGAAAACTCAAAGACTTTGGGAACGCATGCCTTGGGAGGTGTGTGTGTAGTTAGGAATTAGAGTTTATAATTCCTAGTTGTTGAGTTATAGGGATTAGAGTTTATAATTCCTATTTGTTGGTTACAAGAGTTTTGTAATCAGTCGTTGTTGAGGCTTAGAGTTATTTACTAAAGTTGGGATTAGATCCTGTAGAGGTGTAGGTCGTGGTGTTTTACACCTTTTAAGCCGCGTGTTTTCCACCTAAAAATCCACTGTTTTATTTACTTTTTGTTTTACTACTTATATGGAACACGACAGGCAACCAGTTCCATCAATAGGCAATAGTTAGGCAAAAATAAGATAATAAGCAGGGAATGAATTCTTAACTAGTAGTGTCAGAGAGAGATTGTCTTAAAAGGGGATATCACCTAAGACAAAGATCAATATGATGAATTTCGCACCTCCTACTGGTCACAGTGATGGTCAATCCACTATTAGACCTCCACTCTTTAATGGTTTTCACTTCATTTGGTAGAAATCTAGGATGGAAACATTCATTCAAGGTGAAGACTACGAGTTATGGGATAGGATCCCTGATGGTCCTACTATTCCAATGAAGTTAGAGGATGGGAAACAGGTCAAGAAAGTAAGAAGTGAATTCACTCCTGATGACTTATTGGCATTAAAGAAAAATGCTAAGGCCAAAAACATTTTGGTATGTGGATTAGGACATGCGGAATACAACAGGGTATCAACATGCACCACTGCTAAGAAAATTTGGGATGCTCTAGTAAATGCTCATGAAGGTGCATCTCAAGTAAGAAAATTTAGAATTTCTCTTCTTTTCACTGAGTATGAAGCATTTAAGATGAAGGAGAATGAAACTTTGCATGAGATAATGACAAGGCTTACTGCCTTACAAAATGAGCTGACCTCCTTAGGAAAAGTTATATCTAAAGAAGAACAAGTCGACAAGGTATTGAGGGTATTACCAAAATCAAATTGGAATGTTAAGGTGACTGCAATCAGGGAAGCAAACAAGGATCTTGCAGGCATGACCCTCAATGAATTAGTTAGGAATTTAAGATCTTATGAAATGGAAATTGATGGAACTAAAATGGTAGAAGCTTAGGGATTTGACTTAGATGATGATAAAGTAGATAAAGCAGCACTCATGGTTCTTGGAGATTCAGACTTGGAGGAAGAAGATAATGCTTCTGAGGTAAGTATACTTGCACTTAAAGAAAAGTTGCATTTGTTTTCTAAAACAAAACTTATTTCCTTGATGAGTGCACTAATTGATGACTTCCAAGAATCAACTTCTGATAGGGATGAGCTATTCAACAGTCTTGCAAGAATCAAATTTAATTTTATTGATTTAGATGCTTGCAAGAACACTATTGAACAGAAAAACTACTCTCTCAAGAAATAGGTTGAGCTACTTGATTCTTCAAATAATGATCTTAAGTCTGAATTTCTAAAACTAACACTCCCTGAAAAAGGAAAAAACACCAAGAGTAAAGAACAACAAAAAGTTGAACTTGAATTAGTCAAGTACAAAGAAGAGTGCAATAATGCAACAAAAATGGTGAATAAACTGAGTCAGGAAGTCTCTAAACTAAAACTTGACCTTGAAACAGCAAACAGGTGGACAAATTCCTCAAGAATTATTCATAAGCTGAGTGAAAGATATCACAGTGCAAAAACTGGGTTGGGTTTTCACAAAAGTCTTGATGTTTATCAAGACTTGTGCTATATATGTGGAATCCTTGGACATCCAATCACTGAATGTCCAGTTGCTGCCATTAGAAGATCTTGCAGTCTAAATCTGGAAAATAAACTATCTCAGACCAAGAAAAGGATAACTAAAACTGTTCAGAGAAATGGGTCACGTAACTTGTTGCCTGCATGGGCTAGAAGAAATCTAATTCATCTATTTTCTCATAAGAAAGGACCCAAGCTCGTCTTGGTGCCTAAAGTTAACCCCTAATTTGTTTTGCAGGTGAGAGTGAAAGGAGGCAAGAAAAATTTATGCATAAATAAAGCTTGCTCAAGGAATAAGACTAGAAGAAAATAAAGTTTATTTCACTCACCACATTTAAAGGGGGAATGGATCATTTGAAAGATAGACAGATTTGTAGTGCTCATGTAAGGGGGAAGCAAGGGAGATTTTTATAAAAAAAAAATGAGAAAAGAGGATGACTATGAAACTGATGAGCATGCACAGGAATATGTTGTACCACCTGGTTCAACTATTCTACAGACCGAGGTCATATTGACAGGGGGCAAAACAAATAAAGAAATTGATGCATCAATAAAACCAACACAAGTTGCTGGTAATTTTGTTAGTAGTTCATAAAAATTATTGTTGTCAAAAGAATCTTGAGATATCTCATGGGAAAAATGGCCTGAGACTATGATATCCAAAGGAAAGCAATTTCACTCTTGGGGGCTACAAAAATGTTGACTATGTGGGTTACTTAATTGACTGGAGAAGCACCAAAGGCAATAAGTAGAAAGCATTTTGAAAGGAATAGGTTAGACTTGGGGATGATTAAAATTGCATAACCTCCACTCAATGATTGACTAGAATAATCATTTTTCTTTTCAATCTTATTAGCTAAAAAGTTATTTCATTCAGTCTTGCACATTTAGTTGTGTGTCCCAATTCTAAATTTTTGACTTTTCTAACATAATTTTGTATTAGATTGTGCAGAAAATTAGGTACAAGCAAGTAATTATGTCCACAAAGTTCTTCTTATCAGGTATGTTCTACACTAACATAAGCATAGGCTTTCTAAGTTGAAACAGTTGAGCACACATGTTCAATTCCACACACTTCATCCTCTCATTGTATACTATTTCTAATGAATTATTGACCAAACTTTCTTTGATTCTCTCGAAATGGGTGTGCACAAGTGTGTTAATCCTATACCAGAAATTCCTTCTTCTTTCTCAACCAAAATATCAGTTGTGTACCATTGATTTTCCAAGCTTGATCATCAATCACATGCAGCATATGTTTCTGAAGAATGAAAAGGGATATGCTTTCCTTTTAACTTCCTAATTGGTAAAATTTTTTTAGGGTTTCTCAGTCCTAAATCAGGTTAGACTTATAAAAAAATAGATGTTCTTGAACAGATGAATCATGTTTCTCTACCTGTTTCAATAAGGAGGGCTAAGACTCATTTGAAAAAAAAAAATCTAAACTAGAAGATGCATAAGACAGTCATGAAGTGGAATAAGAGGTCGTTAAGGCTAGGATCATGACTTTCAAGCTTGACCTTATTGATAGAGGGATGAAAATTTTGAAGTCATTCATCAATTGACACAGTTGATATCATCTGTTCCACCTTCCTGATCAACTTCTTACTATTTCTATCCTTAGCCATGTCCCACTTTTATATCATATTTTTTAATGCTTAATTCTTTTGCTTTGTTCATTACTAGGTTAGGTTTAATGTGGAACATGATCTGTCAGTTAAATGGAATGGTTATCTTTGCTAAATTGACTCATATTTTTATTCTCTTTAATACATTGCTAGGTTGGCTAAAGTATTCGCCTGATTGTTTTGGTTATAGCCCCAGTGGCCATGAATAGCATAACAAATCACTTTGGCTAGTATATTATTGCATTGAAATAGTTTTCCGATGATTCCAAAAGGGGGAAGATAAGAGGATTGTGTAATGATTATAACCTGATTAAAACCCATTGACTAACTTATTTCATTCTAGTGTTTTATTCTTTATTGCCTACAGGTGAAGATCTTTGGATGCACAAAGACAAGAGGTTTGTCATCATCAAAAAGGGGGAATTTATTTGAATCTTGAAGTTTTGATGAATGACAATATGAATGAAACAAGTTGATATGAGTTAATTCAATGCAACTGGAAACTTTATCTTACTGATCACATGGGGAATAGAACAAGTAGAATTTGATTCAAACACTTGATGGTAAGGAAAAACAAGTTGAGTTGAAAAAGGAGTCCTACGTAAAGAAGGAGTTTCACTTCTGAGTATATCTTGAAGATTCCTATGTGTGGGAGGAGAAAGATTCTGATAAATTAATATGTGCTAATTTAAAGAAATGGAATTTGAATTCAACACTAAGGAGACAAGAGTTGGAATTGAAGGAATCTCACTTGAAGTAAAACTCTATGCAATGAGAGTTTTGATTAGAGGAGGAGTTTGAAATAAAGCATGACTCTTTGGAGAGTTGTGCTTAAATAGAAGATGCAGCATTCAGAATAATTCACGCACTTAAAAAGAAGAAAAGCACAATCAACAAATTGACTTTACGAAGTGCTACTCAATCACTGAAGAAACACATTGAAGAACCTAGTCCTCAGTACAGAATCCAGCTAAGAGTTTTAGCGTTGATTTTTCGAGTTGTTCATTGTGTTTGAACTATTGATGTAATATTAGTTTTAGTGTGTTATAAACTAAACTAGGAGCTAGTCTTCGAGTTGGGAAATCTCAGAGACTTTGGGAACGCATACCTTGGGAGGTGTGTGTGTAGTTAGGAATTAGAGTTTATAATTCCTAGTTGTTGAGTTATAGGGATTAGAGTTTATAATTCCTATTTGTTGGTTACAAGAGTTTTGTAATCAGTCTTTGTTGAGTCTCAGAGTTATTTACTGAATTTGGGGTTAAATCCTGTAGAGGTGCAGGTCGTGGTTTTTTACACCTTTTGAGCTGGATGTTTTCCACGTAAAAATCAACTGTGTTCTTTACATTTTGTTTTACTGCTTCTGTGGAACACGTCAGGCAACCCGTTCCATTAATAGGTAATAGTTAGGTGAAAATATGATAATTAGTAGGTCAGGAATTCTAAACAGTTTTGGTAAAGTTGAAAGAAAGAAAAGGGACTCCTATGTTTGATGCACCGATATTGTTCGGTTTTTTTTCCTTTTGTATTATTTTATTAAATTGTAGGAGCTATAACAAAGTTGATGCTTTATTTATCTAAATTTTTTTCATAAAAAACATATCAGAAACAATACAGTAAAGAAAATTAATATAATTAATGACTACATTATAAGATTCGGGAGAGTAAAACGAAGTCTTATAATGTAAATTGAGTTGTTGTCTATTACCATACTTCACCAATAATTTTAATTTGTAACTCTATGGGTACGTTCCATACCACCTTTGTGATAGCAATATAAATGGTTCCAACTATGACATAGACTCTCTATCTTATAATAGACAAAATAGAATGCATTACTTTTTATTTACGTCTCTTCCAAAACAACTTAAGAATATTTTAATGTCTCAGATCTTTCAAATTTTTAGTTGGTCTTCCTTATCTAACAGACAATAATTTTCTGAATCAAGTTCTTCAGTCACTTTAAATGGTAGCACGTTAGAAGTATCAATAAGAAAGAGAAACCTTACTATCAGAACTTTGTAAAACGTCAAAGATATTCTAATATGTATATGCATTTTGTTATCACATTATGGTTCTGTTGGGTACGTTATAGTTTTGATGATTGAAAAACTGACAAAGTGATATGAAACATGTCAGTCAAGCTGGTTCACAGACACACTATCACATGTACCTGAAACTTGCAGCAAATTATTGATGATTAAAGGCAAGGGTGGAAGAAATCAAGAACCACATGAGTGGTTAATTCTGATAAACTCAAGGAAATAAACATGTACTTATTTGAAGAAGTTGAATTTGATTCAAACACTTGATGATGAGGTAAAGCAAGTTGAGTTGAAAAAAGAAGAGTCCTATGTGTAGAAGGAGAAAGTTTCTGCAGATTGAAAAAGTCTACACAAGATAAGAAACATACGAATTGAAGGACTCTTTGTTAGATCAGTGAAGTTTCTGATGTCTCACAGATGAATGGAACATGTTACTTGAGTTGGTCCAAGCATAGGAAGACAGATTCCAGGTTGCATTGATGGATACAGACAAAGATTGCTGAAAGTCAGGAACGAATAAGCAAGCCTAATTCTGATATACTCAAGCTACTGATCACTTGATAAATTGAAGAAGTTATGGTTGAATAAAATACTTGAAGACAAGTTAAAGAAAAAGAGTCCTACTCAATCTAGGAGAGAAAGTGAGCCAGCAGTGAATAAAAAGAGTAAAAGCAATCCAATTCAAAATAGGAGAGGACATCAACTGAAAGGGAGTCCAATTCAAGATAGGAGAGGAAAGCTACTGAAGGGAGTCCAATTCAAAATAGGAGAAGAAATCAATTGAAGGTCTTCATCAGAGTTGGCTATAAATACAAGGAAAAAGATTCAAAGCATGGCACACACTTACAAACCAAAAAAGTACAATCTACAGATTGAAATCATAAAGTGCTACTCAACCACTGAAGAAACATATTAAAGAACCTGGTCCTATGTGAAGAATCCAATTAAGAGTTTTAGCTTTGATTTTTAGAGTTATTCATTATGTTTGAGCTATTCATGTAATAGTAGTTTCAGTGTGTTATAAACTGAATTAGGAGTTAGTCTTCGAGTTGGGGAAAACTCAGAGACTTTGGGATCACTTACCTTGGGAGGTGCGTGTGTAGTTAGGAATTAGAGTTTATAATTCCTAGTTGTTGAGTTATAGGGATTAGATTTTATAATTCCTAGTTGTTGAGTTATAGGGATTAGAGTTTATAATTCCTATTTTGTTGGTTAGAAGAGTTTTGTAATCAGTCGTTGTTGAGGCTCAGAGTTATTTAGTAAAGTTGGGTTGAAATCCTGTAGAGGTGCAGGTTGTGTCTTTTTATACCTTTTTGAGCCGGGTGCTTTCCACGTAAAAATAATTGTGTTCTTTACCTTCTATTTACTACTTCTTGGAAACACATTACTGGAACACATCAGGCATCACGTTTCATCGATAATCAATAGTTAGGCGAAAATAAGACAATCAGTAGGGCACAAATTCTTAACAATTGGTATCAGAGTGAGGTTGTCTTAAAAAGGGCTAGCACCTAAGACAAGATCAATATGATGAATTTCGCAGCACCTACTGGTCACAGTAAAGGTCAATCCACTATTAGACCTCCCCTGTTTGATGGTTCTCACTTCATTTGGTGGAAAGCTAGGATGGAAACATTTATTCAAGGCGAAGACTACGAGTTATGGGATAGGATCACTGATGTTCCTACTATTCCAATGAAGTCAGAAGATGGGAAACAGGTCAAGAAAGTAAGAAGTGAATTCACTCCTGATGATTTATTGGCATTGAAGAAAAATGTTAAGGCCAAAAATATTTTGGTCTGTGGATTAGGACTTTCTGAATACAATAGGGTATCAACATGCACCACTGCTAAGAAAATTTGGGATGCTCTAGTAAATGCTCATGAAGGCACATCTCAAGTAAGAAAATTTAGAATTTCTCTTCTCTTCACTGAGTATGAGGCATTTAAGATGAAGAAGAATGAAACCTTACATGAGATGCTGACAAGGCTTACTGCCTTAATAAATAAGCTGACCTCCTTAGAAAAAGTTATATCTGAAGAAGAACAAGTCGAGAAGGTACTGAGGGTATTACCAAAATCGTTAAAGTGACTGCAATCAGGGAAGCAAATAAGGATCTTGCAGGCATGACCCTGGATGAATTAGTGGGGAATTTAAGAACTTATAAAATGTAAATTGATGGAACTAAAATGGTAGCAGCTTGGGGATTTGACTCAGATGATGATGAAGTTGATGAGCAGCACTCATGGCTCTTGGAGATTCAAACTTGGAGGAAGAAGATGACGCTTCTGAGGTAAGTATACTTGAACTTAAAGAAAATTTGCATTTGTTTTCTAAAACAAAACTTATTTCCTTGATGAGTGCACTAATTGATAACTTCTAAGAATCAACTTCTGATAGGGATGAGCTGTTCAACAGTCTCACAAACATCAAATTTGATTTTATTGATTTAGAAGCTTGCAAGAACACTGTTGAATAGGAAAACTACGCTCTCAAGAAACAGGTTGAGCAACTTGATTCTTCAAACAATGATCTTAAGTCTGAAGTTCTAAAACTGACACTCTCTTGAAAGGGAAAAAAGGCCATGAGTAAAGATCAAGAAAATGTTGAACTTGAGCTAGTTAGATACAAACAAGAATGGCATGATCTAACTAAAAAAATGAATAAGTTGAGTCAAGAAGTTTCTAAACTAAAACTTGATCTTGAAAGGGAAATTAGGTGGACAAACTCCTCAAGAATTGTTCACAAATTGGGGGAAAGAAATTACAGTGAAAAGGCAAAATTAGGATTCCACAAAAATTTTGATGTTCCTAAAGATTTATGTTATATTTGTGGTAACCTTGGACATCCAACCACTGAATGTCCAGTAGCTGCCAAAAGCAGATCTAGCAGTCTAAATATGGCAAATAAACTATCTCAGACCAAGAAAAGGATAAGTAAACCTGGTCAGAGAAACAGGTCACGTAACCTGTTGTCTGCATGGGCTAGAAGAAATATGATTCATCCATTTACTCATAAGAAAGGAACCAAGCTTGTCTGGGTGCCTAAAGTTAACCTCTAATTTATTTTGCAGGTGGGAGTAAAAGGAGGCAAGCAAAATATGTACATGAATAAAGCTTGCTCAAGGCAAAAGACTGAAAGAAAATAAAGGTTCTTTCACTCACCATATTAAAGGGAGAATGTATCTTTTGGAGATGAAAAAAAAACACCATTGCTGGAGTTGGAAAGATAGGAAGAACTAAAACAAAAGTCTTTGAAAGATGGCCATATCTGTAGTGCTAGTGTAAGGGGGAAGCAAGGGAGATCCTCCTTCAAAACAAAGAATAATATAAGTTCGACCAAGTGCTTGACGTTGTACGTATGAATCCTTGTGGACTAATGTAAGAAGCAAAGAAGTTAAGAGGAGGACAGTAAAGCTGATGAGCATGCACAGAAAGATGTTGTACCACCTGTTCCATGACTGAGAGCATATCGACAGGGGGAATAACAAATCAATGGCTTGTGACTATGGTATCTAAAGGAAAAACAATTTCACTCTTGAGGGCTATAAAATGATGACTATATGGGTTACTTAATTAAGTGGAGAAGCATCAAAGCCACTATGTAGATAGCATTTTGAAATAAATAGGTTAGACTTGGGAATGATTAAAATTGCATGAACTCCCCTCAATGACTGACTAGAATAACCATTTTTTTATCTTACTAGCTAAAACGTTATTCTATTCAGTCTTGAACATTTAGTTGTGTGTCCCAATTCCAAATTTTTTACTTTTCTAACCTAATTTTGTATTAGATTATGCAGAAAAATAGGTACAAGCAAGCAATTGTGACCACAAAGTTCTTCTTATCAGGTATGTTTTACACTAACATAAGCATAGGCATTCTAAGTTGAGCACACCTGTTCAATTCCTCACATTTTATCCTCTCCTTGTCCTAAAGTTCTGAAAAATTAATTGACCAAACCTCCTCTGATTCTCTCAAAATGGTTGTGCACTAATATGCTAATCCTACACCAGAAATTCCTTGTTCTCTCTCAACCAAAATATCAGTTGTGTACCACGGATTTTCCAAGCTTGATCATCAATAACATGTGGTATATATTTTTTGAGGAATGAAAAAGGGTATGCTCTTCTTTTTAGTTCCTAATTGGTTATTTTTTTGGGGACTTCTCAGTCCAAGTTCAGGTTTGACATATAAAACAACAATAGATGTTCTTCTACAGATGAACCGTGTTACTCTACCTATTTAAGTAGGGAGGGCTAACACTCATTTAAAAAAAATAAAAAAAAGTTGATTTAGCTGGAATAAAAATGGAACTAGAAGCTGCACAAGATTGTCATGAAGTGGAATAAGAGGTACTTAAGGCTAGGATCATGACTTTGAAACTTGACCTTGATTGATAGAGTAATGAAAATATTAAAGTCATTCATCAATGGACACAATTGATACCACCTATTCCACCTTTCTCATCAGCTCTTCACTATTTTTATCCTTAGCCATGTCCCATTTTTATATCATATTTTTTAAAGCTCAGTTGTTTTGCTTTGTTCAGTACTAGCTTAGGTTTAATGTGGAACATGCTCTGTCAGTTAAATGGAATGGTTATCTTTTCTAAATTGACTCATATTTTTGCTCTCTTTAATGCATTACTATGTTGGCTAAAGTCTTGGTCTGATTGTTTTGGTGATAGCCCCAGCGGCCATGAATACCATAACAAATCACTTTGGCTAGTATAATATGTGCATTGAAGTGGTTTTTCGATGATGCCAAAAAGGGGATGATAAGAGGGTTGTGAAATTTATATAAACCATTGACTAACTTGTTTCATTCTAGTGTTTTATACTTTAGTGTCTATAGGTGAAGATGGTTGAATGTACAAAGACAAGAGGTTTGTCATCATCAGAAAGGGGGGATTTTTTGGGTACGTTATAGTTTTGATGATTGACAAACAGACAAAGTGATACAAAAGATGTCAGACAAGCTGGTTCACAGACACACTGTCACATGTAGCTGAAACTTGCCTCAAATCATTGATGATTAAAGGCAAGGGTGGAAGAAATCAAGAACCACATGAGTGGTTAATTCTGATAAACTCAAGGAAATAAACATGTACTTATTTGAAGAAGTTGAATTTGATTCAAACACATCATGATGAGGGAAAGCAAGTTGAGTTGAAAAAGAAGAGTCCTATGTGTAGTAGGAGAAAGTTTCTGCAGATTGAAGAAGTCTACACAAGATAGGAAACATACGAATTAAAGGACTCTTTGTTAGATCAGTGAAGTTTCTGATGACTCACAGATGAATGGAACATGTTACTTAAGCTTGTCCAAGCATAGGAAGATGGATTCCAGGTTGTTTTGATAGATGCAGACAAAGATTGCTGAAAGTCAGGAACGAATAAGAAAGCCTAATTCGGATATACTCAAGCTACTGATCACGTGATAAATTGAAGAAGTCGTGGTTGAGTAAAATACTTGAAGACAAGTTAAAGAAAAAAATTCCTACTCAATCTAGGAGATAAAGAGAGGCAGAAGTGAATAAAAAGAGTAAAAGCAATCCAATTCAAAATAGGAGAGGACATTAACTGAAAGGGAGTCCAATTCAAGATAGGAGAGGAAAGCTACTGAAGGGAGTCCAATTCGAAATAGGATAAGAAATCAATTGAAGGTCTTCATCAGAGTTGGATATAAATACAAGGGAAAAGATTCAAAGCACGACACGCACTTATAAAGAAGAAAATTACAATCTATAGATTGAAATCACGAAGTGCTACTCAACCACTGAATAAACACATTGAAGAACCTGGTCCTAAGTGCAAAATCTAGCTAAGAGTTTTAGCTTTGATTTTTAGAGTTATTCATTGTGTTTGAGCTATTCATGTAATAGTAGTTTCAGTGAGTTATAAACTGAATTAGGAGCTAGTCTTCGAGTTAGGGAAAACTCAGATACTTTGGGAACACTTACCTTGGGAGGTGCGTGTGTAGTTAGGAATTAGAGTTTATAATTCCTAGTTGTTGAGCTATAAGGATTAGATTTTATAATTCCTAGTTGTTGAGTTATAGGTATTAGAGTTTATAATTCCTATTTTGTTGGTTACAAGAGTTTTGTAATCAGTCGTTGTTGAGGCTCAGAGTTATTTAGTGAAGTTAGGTCGTGGTTTTTTACACTTTTTTGAGCCGGGTGTTTTCCACGTAAAAATTATTGTGTTCTTTACCTTCTGTTTACTGCTTCCTGTAAACACGTCAGTGGAACACGTCAAGTAACACGTTTGATCAATAAGCAACAGTTAGGCGAAAGTAAGACAATCAGTAGGGCACGAATTCTTAACAGGTTTTAATCTCCACACCAACATAGTGAAGTCATTGAACATTGTAAGGGAAAATAAAATATAATAATGTCATTATATTTGCAATCTGAAAAAATAATCTCATATAAATGAGACAGAGTAATATTAACAAATAGTCATTATGATGCTCTAATATTGACGACAATGATCTCTTTCAGAGGAGTACATTAGGCGGGATGAACTGAGGCATATGTTGTTTTGCCCATCATCATGAGAAACTAGAATTATTAAGTTGTGTGATATTTGACCAAAAATATAGTGTTTTCTCCTATTTTTGTTGGTAATTTGAACTCTACAGATAATTAAATGTAGAAGAATTTGTCCAAGGAAATAAAACCCAACCTTCTAAAGTATAAATTGCAATGCAATTTCGATGATTCCAATAATATGCAATTATCAAATAAAATTTGTCACTTTTCAATGTAATTTTTCTTATACAAAAAAAGAACAAAAGAAAAAAAAAGGTGAGTCTATCGGATTCAAAATTTTGTATGTGATGTACTTGGTAGTTCATGATTGTTTGAATCCTAATCATAGGTGCTACAATTTTGGCAGTGCATTGGTGAATGCCTGGCGGTTGGTGCATCCCTCAGAAAGAAGGCAACAAATTAGATGAGAATCTTTCATTCTATTAGATGAGAGAAAGGGAAGAGTTGTTTGTCGATGTCTTTTGGAGTTTTTGGAGTCTGCAGTTAAAACTACTATGAGCGATTTCGAAATTGAGATAGGAGTTTTTTTTTTCTCCTAGAGTTTATATGACTTTTGGAGTCGGTAGTTTTTATTCTTTTAATTGTGATAGAATAAATTAAAATCAATGGGATAAATTAAAATTAACTAATAATTTTCAAATTATTGTATCGATAGTGTTTTGTATTATTAGTTGCTTTAGGACTGCAGTATTTATTTATTTTATTTTATGTATTTCTTTTTTAAGTTATTAGGAGGTAGTTAGCATGGTTAGCACCATGACTTTAAAGTAGGGCCATTATCTATTTCAGTTTTTAAAAAAACAACACTTTATGTAACTACTCTTTGACAGAAAGTAAATCTCTCTGCACAAGTTTCTCTCTCTCAGTGATCTTCTTCATTCTCCTGCTTCTTTTATGTAGAAATCTAGATATCGTTTGCATAGTGTTATGTGTGATTTGTCTATTTAAAACAAACATTTGGTATAAAATCTTTCATCTTAAGGGATCTGTGATTGAGTTGGAGAAGTCGTGGATGTAGAAAGCAGTTTCTCACCAATCGCTCCGCCGGTCTTTGATGGAGATAACTATCAGGTTTGGGCAGTACAAATGGAGACATACTTGGATGCTTTAGATCTATGGGAAGCTGTGGAAGAGGATTACGATGTTCCAGCCCTACCGAATAATCCCACCATGGCTCAGATTAAAGAACACAAGGAAAAGAAGACAAGAAAATCGAAGGCCAAGGCATGTCTATTTGCTTCTGTATCGTCAATAGTTTTTCACACGAATAATGTCTCTGAAAACTGCTAAAGAAGTATGGGATTATGTTAAGAAAGAGTATGCTAGAGATGAGAGAATAAAAGGTATGCAAGTTTTAAACTTAATTAGGGAATTTGAATTGCAAAAAATGAAAGATTCTGAAACACTAAAGGAGTATTCAGATAGACTTCTTAATATTGCAAATAAAGTGAGGCTACTTGTCTCTACACTTGCCGACTCAAGAATTGTTGAGAAGATTCTGGTAAGTATGAAGCAACAATTACGACCTTAGAAAATACTAAGGATTTGTCAAAGATTAGTTTGACGGAGTTTCTCAATTCCTTGAAAGCTCAAGATCGAAGAAGACTCATGAGACAGGATGTTACAACAGAAGAGGCTCTTGTCAGTAAGCACCAGGTTGATGAATTTCCGAAGAAGAAAAAGAATCAAGCGTTGAGTGAAGGAGAAACATCAACCAACAACAAAGGTAAGGGAGGAAGTGCGAAAAACTTTCCCCCTTCCCATCACTGTGGAAGAAAAGGCCATCCACCATTCAAGTGTTGGAGGAGACCAGATTCTAAATGTACGAAATGCAATCAACTTGGACATGAGGTGGTGATTTGCAAACGTAAAGCCCCGCAGCAGGAAGAAAATGCTCAAGTTGTTGATCAAGAAGAGGAGGATCTTCTTTTTGTTGCAACATGCTTCTCAAGTAAGATCTCAACAGATTCTTGGTTAATTGATAGTGGGTGCACTAATCACATGATTCATTATAAGAGCCTATTCAATGAGTTGAAGCCCACTAAAATTTCCAAGGTTAGGATAGGAAATGGGGACCATCTTCATGTCAAAGGAATTGGAACCATAGCTATCAAGACTGATGCAGGCATAAAGAAAATTGCTAAAGTTCTTTATGTTCTTGAGATTGATCAAAACTTGATAAGTGTAGCACATCTGATGGAAAAAGGATTTAGACTTTTCTTTAAAAATGATCACTACCAAATCAGTGACACTTTTAGAAATGAAATTTTCAGGGTGAAGATGAGAGGAAGGAGTTTTTCCTTTAGTCCAACAGTGAAGGAGCAATTTGCTTATTCCATGAAGGCCGATGTAATGGAAATCTGGCACAAGAGAATTGGTCATTGTCATCTACAAGTATTATTGTTACTGAAGAAGGAGGATATGACAAGAGGACTACCAACTCTCATTGATCACTTACCAAGTTGTCAAGCTTGTCAATTTGGTAAGAAGAATAGGAAACCATTTCCTAAAGCATCATGGAGCGCTTCTCAAAGGCTACAATTGATTCACACAGATGTTGCAGGACCTCAAAGAACACTGTTATTTAATGGTAGGCTTTACTATGTTATATTCATTGATGATTATACAAGATTCTGCTGGATTTTTTTCATGAAATACAAATCAGAGGTGGCTGGAATATTTTGGAAGTTCAAGAAGATGGTGGAAAATCAAAGTTGTTGCAGAATCCAATCCTTGTGTTCTGATAATGGAAAAGAGTACACTTCTAAAGAATTTAACAAATTCTGTGAGGAAGAGGGTATTTGTCATCAGCTTACTACTCCGTACACTCCGCAAAAAAATGGAGTTAGTAAAGGAGGAATAAGTATATAATGGAGATGAGGTGGTTCATGTTGCATAAAAGAGAGTTGCCAAAAAGGTTTTGGGCTGAGGCAGCTAATACAACAGTATTTCTCCAAAATCGGCTTCCCACTAAAGCGTTGGAGAGTAAAACTCCATTTGAGGCTTGGAATGGATTCAAACCATCTTTAACCTTCATTAAAGTATTTGGTTGTGTTTGTCTCTTTCATGTGCCGCAGGTTAAAAGAGATAAACTTGATAAAAGGGTCATCCCGGGAATCTTTGTGGGTTATAGCTCATCCTCCAAAGCCTACAAAATTTATGATCCATAAATAGGGAAGATGATTATTAGTCGAGATGTGCACTTCAATGAAGAAGAGAAATGGGATTGGAAAAACAATCAACTTTCAATCAAAGCTTCGGAGGAGCAGACATCCGATCAATGGAAAAAAAAGTTAGTAGATGATCCTCCAGTTAGAGGTACAAGATTACTTTCTGACATCTACCAACAAACTAATGTGGCAGTTTGTAAGCCTGCAGGGCACAAGTAAGTGCTTCAAGATGAAAAATGGAGAAATACGATGGAGCAGGAGATGCTAATGATCAAGAAAAACAACACTTGGGAGTTAGTTGACAGACCGAAAGATAGAAAGGCCATTAGAGTAAAATAGGTATTTAGAACCAAGTTTAATTCTGACGGTTCTATCAACAAATACAAGTCTAGGCTTGTCGTCAAGGGATATGCCCAAATATTCGGTGTTGATTACTCGGATACCTTTGCTCCAGTAGCCCGACTAGATACCATCAGAATGTTGCTAGCAATAGCAGCACAAAAGGGTTGTAAAGTGTTCCAACTAGATGTCAAATCTGCTTTTCTAAATGGTGTATTGCAAGAAGAAATCTATGTAGAGCAGCCCGAGGGTTTCATTGAGCAAGGAAAAAAAAGTTTATCTTCTTAGAAAAGGTCTTTATGGCTTAAAACAAGCCCCAAGAGCTTGGTATAGCAGGATTGATGATCACTTGTTGAGTTTGGGGTTTGTTCAAAGTTTGTCTGAAGTTACTCTTTATGTCAAACACAAGGGAACTGATCTGCTTATTGTTTCCCTTTATGTTGATGATCTCCTGGTGACAGGAAATAATGTGCGGTTAGTTGAAGAGTTTAAGAAGAAAATGATGCAAGTCTTTGAGATGACAGACCTAGGACTAATGACATACTTTCTAGGGATGGAAATCAAGCAAGGTTGCAATGAAATTTTTATCTTCCAAAAGAAGTATGCTAGGGAGATATTGAAGAAATTCCATATGGAAAATTGCAAGGCAACAAGAACACCGATGAATCCAAAGAAGAGGTTGAGCAAAGAGGATGAAAATGATAGAATTGATGAAGGAAACTTCAGAAGCTTGATTGGATGCTTGATGTATCTCACTGCTACATGACCCGATATTCTATTTGTTGTAAGTTTTTTGTCTAGGTTTATGCATTGTGCTACTAAAATGCATTTGCAAGCAGCAAAAAAAATTATAAGATACATCAAAGGTACTGTCGAGTATGGGGTCAAATTCAAAAAGTGTGTGAATTTCAAGTTGTTTGGATTCTAAGATAGTGATTTGGCCGGATCCACTGATGACATGAAAAGTACATCAGGCTATTGCTTTCGTCTAGGATCGGGCATTTTCTCTTAGTGTTCCAAGAAGCAGAAAAATGTGGCACAGTCCACGGCAGAGGCTGAATTCATTGCAGCAACAACAGCAGTAAATCAAACCTTATGGCTGAGAAAAATATTTTCTGATTTGCATATGGAACAAAAGGTTAATACTGAGATTCATGTTGATAATCAAGCTGCAATAGCTATTTCACATAATTCAGTGTTTCACGGGAAGACTAAGCACTTCAACATTAAGCTTTTTTTCTTGAGGGATGTGCAGAAAAAAGGAGAAGTGATTCTTGTTTATTGCAAATCCGAAGATCAGCTTGCAGATGCATTTACGAAATCCCTTCCTGTCGGCAAGTTTAAGTTCCTAAGGCAGCAACTTGGAATTTGCAGCTCCTAATGCAAGGAGGAGTATTATTAGTTGCTTTAGGACTACAGTATTTATTTATTTTATTTCCTGTATTTCTTTTTAAGTTATTAGGAGGTAGTTAGCATGGTTAGCACCATGACTTTAAAGTAGGGCCATTATTTATTTCAGTTTTTAAAAAAAGAACACTTTATGTAACTACTCTTTGATAGAAAGTAAATCTCTCTGCACAAGTTTCTCTCTCAGTGATCTTCTTCATTCTCCTGCTTCTTCTCTGTAGCAATCTAGATATCGTTTGCATAGTGTTATATGCGATTTGTCTATTTAAAACTAACATTTTGTGTCCTAATGGAATTGAAAATTCAATTGGCTAATTTAAAGATGCCACTTGGAATGACAGTTGTTATATAATAACTAACAACTAATCTAACTGAGTTTTTTTTTGCTAAGATGCCAAATGATTTATTAATAGGATGGCATTTGGCTTAACGTGTAGGTTTTATCCTCTCCTATTAATAATATATAGATATCGATATATACAAGACAAGAGTATGCAGAAATTTTCCGTATGTTTTATTCAATGATAAAAAAGATATATATGCACAAATACAACCTTCTATTAAGGAAAAGGCATAAAGGAAGATACTCTATGAATCTCTACAGATTGTTGGGGAAAAGGATAAAAACTCAATAATGTTATTTTTAGGAAAATAATAACATAACAATATATAATAATATTACTACCCTAATGATAATATTATATAATAAATATAATTATCATAATATATTATAATCTATACTATACCTTAAAAGCATGAACACCAAAATATTAAAGTGAAATTAATAAAATATCCTCAACTTAAAACAAAAATTTTAAATTACTAAATATCCTTTTAAATAACCCAAATACCCCATTTAAAAGATAAGTAAAATTGACCTTCATATATTTTTAAAACGGCACAACCAAAAAACTACTCATTATAAATAATAAGTAAAATATATACTGCTTCATACTCCTTTGTTTAATCGTCACAGCCCAAGAGGAGACTCATGAGTCGTATCTCGTGTCTATGGAAACGGCAATTCAATATCTGAATCTCATGCTTGAGCAGAACGAACTTTTATCATTTCATGTCGATGCTACACCTCTTCATTTTTCTGGCCCTTAAAAAGGCGCTGAAATATCTTGAGAGACTAGCAATAGTGGAGTTAGAATTTTCATTAAGAGAGTTAAATATATGGAAAGTAAACACAAGCCCATGAGGGTTCAATAGCTATATTGTATTATTTTTCACCGAAGAAAGTTTGAAGATAAGACCAAAAGAAGATTATTTGGTTATTAACAGTAGATCGATTCCACAAAGCTCGGAAAGAGTGTATTTGCATGCGGTTGTCCTCGATGATCATTAACACTATTGGTGTTGACAAATATTGACAGAAAGATACTATGAATCGAAGAAAACTTTTTAAACTGGAACGTCCTTTTTGGAAATAAATATAACTGCTAGCATCGTGTTTCAAGTTGTGTGAAGCATGAGAGCGATATCTGCACAAGCAACGGATGTTGCAAATGATTTCATGGCTTTCCAACCACTGTAAGAGCAAAGTTCTTTCAAAAATTAAGATTCTTCAAAATGTAAGTTATAACATTTGAGTCCTACTTACTTTACTAATTACTGTTTGATTATTTATCTTTTTTGAAACTTATGTGATTAATTTTCTATAAATATTACTCACTTCGCTTCAATTTTTTGGGCATACTTTTCTTTTTAGTCTGTCCCAAAAAGAATAACCCTTTTCTTTCTTATCATTATTTAAATTTCAACTTTTCATCTTATGACATGTTTAAGATCACAGTATTAAGAAATAATTTGATAATTTGACATATCATTAATTTAACACCATCAGATTGAAAAGTCATTTATACTTTTTGAAATCTGTGTCAAGTCCAAATATGTCAAACATTATGAAACTAAGGGAGTAATTAGGATAGAAAATCTCTTAAAATATACTCCCTGGGTCACACTTTAGTTGGCACTTTTAATTTTACATGGTGATTAAGAAATTATAAATTGAATGTTGAATTTTATTATTCTATGCTTTACCAATACTAATGATATTCATTCATGAGCATAGAAATAGACATTGGGTATGTAATTGTGACGTTAATTTAAAGGATATATATACTTGTAATGAAACTCTATCAACTGATTTTTTTTTTGTATAACTTGATTATATGCATGAATAATGTAAACGAGTTTTTTCCTTCTGCAATTTGGAATAAGATGCCAAGATATATTGGTAAACGTAAAAATCTTAAGACACTTGATATATCCTTCTGCGCCAGCCTCAATTCGCTACTAGAAGAGCTCAAGATGATAGATTCTTTGAAAGTTCTAAGAGCTGATGGCACCGGTTAAAGCAGATATTTTGTACCACCAATGAGTGAAAATCATTACAAGCACTATTATCTACTTGGAGCGATTGAGTTTCACGCATGTAAGTTGTAGAATTGGACTATATTTTTTTGTTCAGCTTTTGTTGTTATAACCCAGACTTTTAATGAGAGGTAAATGGGTAATTACCCTATATTATTAATATTAATTAAGAGAAATTAAGAGAATTAAAGTGAGCAAGCCAAAAGGAAAAACGCACTACCTTGTTTCATGTTTCAGTTACTAAAGGAATAAAATATTAGGTCAATTGATTTCATTATTTTGAAGAGAAAGAAACAATCGTAGACAAGGATTTTGAGAAGTCATAGCAGCGTAGGAAATCAGTAGAGCAAGCATTACTCTCATCAGGTATTGAAATTATTTCTTAGGTCTTTGGCATAGGAATTTTACTTGATATTGCTATAATAGTCTTCTGCTACAATATGTAGTCTTTCGATTATTGCACCTCCTCTCAGATGAATAGATGATGATGATGCTGGTGTAATTATGAGTTAGAAGACATTATAATGAGGCAATCATCAATTGAACATCTTTTTGAATTGCAAAGTTGTGACATTTGTTTTATACTTTCTGAAGCCACCAATCCAGTGATAGTTCCTGAAAATTATATTCTTGGTATTGGATTTTTGAAGTGTCTATAAACAGTCGGAGTATATAATTTTGAAACAAGTATCAACGTATTGATAACCACCAATTAAGTTTGGATAGTGATGTTAATATTATAGTTTCCCCCTTCAATTCATAGTCTAAGGTACAAGATATTAAGGTTTAGCTCGAAACATAAAAGTTAGAGACATTGAGACTTGACACCAACTTGCATAATTAATATTGTCAATTAATATTTTTGTATAGATTGAGGCGATTGGAAGTTGTTTGGTTGGTGTTCGAAGCGTTGCAAGGTTTAGAAACTTGTTATTAGCGAGGTGAGTGAGACTTTAAGCTTTGAGTGCTTGCTTTTCAAATATTATTTTGAAATTGTGTTTTTGTCTGCCGGTTCATATGTTGGGACGAGCATGTGCTTGGCAAAACCGGTAGTCTTCACGGTCGGTCACATATACTTTATGTTCAAGAATACTAAAAAATTCTCTTATAAAATATTATGTGATGTGACGCGGTTGTGTGCTATGAGATTGGAGCATTGTGTATTCTTCTTGGTTTTAATAGGGCATTGTGTATGCTTCCCTTGAGCACTGTGTATGCTTTCCTTGAGCATTGTGTATGATTCTTTATTTGATATGGAACATTGTGTATGCTTCCCTGAGTATTGTGAATACTCTTGATATATATTCGGCGCATTGTGTATGTTGCCCAGAACTCCTAGTGTTGGTTAATTACTTAATTATAAATTATGATAAGTACTTTGTGTAAATTGTGTTGAGATACATGGTTCATGATAAAGGATTATTGGGTCTCGTTGGTCACCTTACTATGTTATACTTCTTGTATGTAATAACTTTATTTTCTTGGTGGTGTTGTATTTTCTAATACTTATCCTAGGAGTACTTAAGATAGAGAGCCGATGATCTTACTAGGTTATATTTTATATATAGCTCACTCCTTATTTATATGTCTGTAGATACTACCACGCAAGGTGAAACTAGTGGGCAACGGTTTCTTTGTAAGGATTCTATTGCCAAGATGAGCCTACGCATTGTTCGTGGAGGCTTTCGTTTTAGCTTTAGCTATCTAGTTTGTGTCTCTTTTCATTGGGTTTTCATGCTCGAAGGTTGGACTCATGTAACTCTATTTAGATGCTCCATGGTCTTAGTATGGGATTTGGGCTAGAGATTTATTATCTAAAACTACTGTTGTTTTCTTAAATTGCTATGCGATATTTTGTTGGGAAACTACTTGCGTAGATGGTTATTTTATACATTTGGAGTTGCATATGTTTTTATCTCAGTATTTATGGACATTGTGAGAGTATGAAAAGTTGGTTCTCCCGGCAAGTGGTGTTAGCGGGAGTCAGTCATGCCTAGGGGTTAATTTGGGATGTGATAAAGTTGGTATCAGAGTAGTGTTTAGTAGATTCTTGTTCATTGGTATTTAGGCGTCCATACTTATGAACTTGAGGCTACTATTTCCTCTTTTTTATTCATTGTTCGTGCGTTGAGTTGAATTTAGTCTAACCTTTAAATATTGTTCGCAGATAGTTAAGAGACGTTGTTCTTCCTCTTCTAGTCGATTTAACGCACCTACTGGATGTGGCTCTAACCGTGGTGGTGGTCAAGTTAGGTATCATCTGACTTGGCCTCAGACTAGAATACAGACCGATCCTCATCTTGGAGTTAGGAACGGGGGTCATCCCCGAGATATTGCTTTGTAGCAAGTTCACAATCAGGTTGATCGGGATACTACAGCTGCAGCACCTGTTTCTATACCTACTATTACATTTCCTGCAGTTATTGGGGTAAGAATGTTGAATATACTTGAGGCATTGGTGCCTAATCAGGGTCGAGCTCCAGCTCCTCAAGCTACTTCGCAAACACAGGCACAAGTTCAGTTGAATGTTGCGACTTCTCCGACACCTCAACCAGTGGATCTTTCGGTTACAACTGTTGAAAACCCAAGGATCTTAAGAATTTAATGGATCTTAAGTCACCGAAGTTTGATGATACACCATCTTCTATTGAGCCTCAAAAGTTTATAGATTGCTATGAAAAGATACAGACTACCTTAGGATTGAAGGAGACTCGTGGTGTAGAATTTACCACTTTTGTATTCTCATGGTCTCCCGAGCAATAATGGACTTCTGTTTCGAGGAATAGACAAGCAGGGATACCACCGATCACTTGGTCAGAGTTTTCTACCATGTTTATGGAGAGATTTATTCCATTGAGCAAACAAGATGACATGAGACGCTAGTTTAAAGAGCTACGACAGGGATCTATGACAGTTACTAAGTACGAAGCTAAGTTCACTGAGTTGTCTAGGTATGTTTCATCTTTGGTTGCAAATTAGAGGAAGAAAGTAAGACGTTTTGTGGATGGAATTGAGGATTTTTATAGTTTTTTAGTGATATGGGATATGCGTAATGGATCTTATGCTGAGGTGGTTGACACCGCTCTTCGTTTTAAGTCCTATTATGAGATGGAAGGAATTAATTGAGAAAACAAAAAGGCATGTAACTCAGGTGTGTTTAGTGGTGCTCAATCTGGGGGTAATGGTAGTTTTTATTATGGTCAGCCCATGCCTACATAGTCACAGTCCATGGGAAAGTCTTTGAGGAATAGTTATTCATCTAGACAGGGTGAACAACAGATACAGAGGAAGGGTAACAGTTTCTATCAATCAAGTCAACATCCGTTGAGTTCCAATTATAGTAGAAATCATAGTGGTCGTTGTTACGGAATGAATATGTCTTGTTATACTTGTGGTGAGAAGGGACACACTGCAAAGTTTTGTTCTAAGGGAGATTTTGCATCTAGTCAAGCTACTACTCAGATGCAAAGAAATGTTGCAAGAGCACAAGCCCAAGCTCAGCCGGCTAGAGCTGATCCACAGGGTGCTTATGGACAAAATCGACAGGGTGTGCAGGTTTCTCAAATAGGGGGTGGACCATTGAGATTCTTCGCTATGGATAAATAGGATAACGAGGCACCTGATGCAGTAGTCACAGGTATCATATTGTTAATTTTCTTGAGGGATATTTCTTTATTGATATTTGTTCTATGAATTTATTTGTAATTTCATATATTGCTTTATGTTTTTAGAAAGAAGATTTGAGACTCTTGTTGTGTCCTATAAGTTTATGACCTTAGTGGGGGACCCTTTATCAGTGGATAGAGTTTATGGAGATTGTACAATAATTGGTTAGCGCAGGGACACCGTAGTTGATCTACTTCTGTTGCCTATGTGTGACTTTGTTTTAATTATCGCTATGGAATGGTTGGCATTAAGTTATGATTTGGTTGATTATACTAAGCTTATACGATTTGATTTTCTTCTAGAGAGAAACCTTAATGTGAAAAGGTATGACTCATGTGACCCAAGAAAAGATAATATTTTATGTAAGGGCACGTCAAATGTTTGTAACACCCCGCATTTTTTTAGGCTAGAAATTAAACCGACGTTCCTACGTACGTAAGCTCAAATTCCATGGGTTATATTTAAATTCATGTGTCATGATCTTTTCCCTAGTATATGAAGTGATTATGAGGTGAAAAATGTTCACATAAATCGCTTGGAGCAAAGTTGAGCTAAGAGTCATTCATTCATCCAAAGTTTGATACTCTATTCTACAAGAGTCTACTTTGAACATGTATAAATTTCAATACACATAGAATTTTTCATCTCAAGACTGACAAAATTTTAGATAATTTAATTATCTTTCCAACGATACCAATTTTTCCTAAATCCGACACCCAAGCAAAAAGTTACACCCATTTTCGTCAGAGAGGCAGTAGTTGTGCGCGATTAGCGTACGACGCACACTCTGTCGCACGCACCTAATTTTCAGGTTCTATTTTCACTTTTTAAGGGTAAAAAGGTCCTTTCCTTCACCCAAATTCCGTCCATAATCCTTAAATTCATTCTCCAAAGGCATAATACGCCTCATTACCCAATTCATCTCAAAATCCAAACCCTAATCCTTTCCCTCAAGATCGAGAATCAAGATATTAAGTTCAAGATTTCAAGAAAAGGATCAAGATCCGGGCTTCATCTTTCAAATATTATAATCTAAGGTATGTGAGACTACTCTAAAAGCCTTGGGCATAAGTTTAAATGTTTGATCAAGACTAAAGATCCCCAATTATGATTTTTAATAAAGTATACGATATGACTTTCAAAAATTATGCATCATGGGGTTGTTTTGATTGAAATACATATTTTCTTGAACTACTTTTCATGGAAATTGAATTACAAATATATATATATATATATATATATATATATATGTGTGTGTGTGTGTGTGTGTGTGTGTGTGTGTGTGTGTGTGTGATTTCGTGTGATTTGTAAGATTTATTGAGAACATGAGTATGAATTCCCTCTCTTGTTGCGAAGTAATATTTATATAATCATTATGAATGATTTGAAATGTATGTTTTTAGAATTTGAAAGTGATCTTCTCAATATCATGGTGTTTGACATGGTTTATAGATGATGAGATAGAGTTTTTTGATATAAATATATACTTGTTTTAAAGAGAAGGAATTGCATGTGATTAAATAAATTGACATGACCACCACATGTTTTGAATCTTGCAAAGAAAGGTTGAAATACCTAAGTGTTCTTGAGATTTCAAAGTGATGATTTTATTGTGATGTTATGAACCTTGGGTGGTCATGTGTATGTTTTGAATGTGATGGGCTATGGAATGGATATGATATTGACTTGTAAGTCAGGGTATGACGATAGCCGGTGATTATGTGCCCTTAACAAGCTAAGTATTGAATGTTTTGAAAGTACGAAGCATGTTTGTTTTAAAGAACTAAAATTGGGCTTAAGAGAGCTAGTAGGTTACTCGAAGAAGGCATTAGAGTGTAAGGGCTCATCGTTGGAAACCGTAGTTGCCGATGCGGGTCTTATGATATTGTATCCTACATGGAAGGATAATAAAATAATTAGGACATCTCACATGGGGGGATTCCTGCGGTGTGCTCACATGGGGGGGATCACCAACTCTAAATCCTGGAGGCTACTTGGATTGAAGGCTCGGCCTCCAAGTCAAGGACGGATTCCATATAGCTTGTGGAATTTCAAAATTGTAGGGTGTATCGACTAACTAAGAAGAATAATAAAGAGTGAGTCAAGGTTGTCAAGAATTGTTTGAAATTATTAAAGTATGCCCATGTATTTTACTTACATATATGATCATTGTTTTTATGAAATGCTCTCATCTATTTTGTATAAAAACATGTTATTTTAAGTTGTTTCACATACCAGTACATCTGTATTGACCCTCTATGTTTCAGGATTCTGAGACACAGTCCTGGGGTCCCGCTAAGAAGTAGATTGACTTGTCAGAAGTTTGCAGCTGGTGAGCCTCCCTTACTTTGGGAATCCTTATTATGAAAATTGTTATGGTTAGTTTATTTTGATTCATGGTTCATCTGGGGGCCTTGTCTCAGATTTCAGACAGATGTTATTTCAAGTTGTTAGAGATTCGCAGACTGATGTTAGACGTTGTTAGAGGTTTATGGTTTCCATACCCGATTATTCAATTGATTGATGATATTGACCATGATTCTGTATTATTTTATATTTTTGAATTTTTCTTCATATTATATGAAAGCGTGTATGATTGTCAGGTAGAGAAGGGCGCACGGGCCTTCACAGTTCAGGATGTTCGTCACAGCTAGGGCCCCGGCTCAGGTCATGACAATGTTTGACATGGGTGTTTGGATTTTATTGCAACTGTCCATGATTCATGGGCTAAGAATGTCACTATTGGCAGTTTTTCAATTGTTCGAGAATTTGTTGGTGTATTTTTAAATTTATTTTTTTGAGCTACCTATGTTGTTCATAGTTCATCCTGTTTTTCACTTGTCCGAGCGAGATAGATGTCGTCAATCATTTAACGTTTCTTATATAATTGTCAAGTTCAATGACAAACGTTATTGTAAGTGGGGGAGAATGTAATAACCAAGCTTTTTATGACGGATAAATGGGTAATTATCCTCTATTATTGATATTAATGAAGAGAAATTAAGAGAATTAAAGTGAGCAAGCGAAAAGGCAAAATCTACTACCTTGTTTCATGTTTCAGTTACTGATGGAATAAAATATTAGGTCAATTGATTTCATTATTTTTGGGAGAAAGAAACATTCGTAGACAAGGATTTTGAGAAGTCCTGACAGCGTAGGAAATTAGTAGAGCAAGCATTACTCTCGTCAGGTATTGAAATTCTTCCTTAGGTCAATGACATAGGAATTCTACTTGATGTTTCTATACTAGTCGTCTGCTACAATATCTATAGTCTTTCAATTATTGCACCTCCTCTAGGATGAATAAACGATGATGATGTTGCTATAATGATGAGTTAGAAGAAATATTAATTAGGCAATCATCAATTGAGAATCTTATTGAATTGCAAAGTTTTGACATTTGTTTAATACTTTCTCAAGCCACCAATCCATTGATAGTTTCTGAAAATTATATTCTTGGTATTGGATTTTGAGAGTGTCTATACACAGTTGGAGTATTATAATTTTTAAGCAAGTATCAAAGTATTGATAATCTCCAATTAAGTTTGGATAGTGATGTTAAGATTATAGTTTTTCCCCTTCAATTCATAGCTTAAGGTACGAGATATTAAGGTTTAGCTAGAAACATAAAAGTTAGAGATATTGAGACTTGACATCAACTTGCGTAATTAAAATTGTCAATTATTATTTTTGTATAGATTGAGGCGATTAAAGGTTGTTTGGTTGGTGTTCTACGCATTGCAAGGTTGAGAAATTTGTTGTTAGCGAGGTAAGTGAGACTTTAAGCTTTGAGTGCATGCTTTTTAAATATTATTTTAAAATTATATTTTTGTCTACCCGGTCCATGTGTTGGAACGAGCGTGTGCTTCGACAGAACCGGTAGTCTTCAAGGCAAATCGCATATACTTTATGTTCAAGAATACTAAAAAATTCCCTTTTAAAATATTATTTTATGTGACGCGTTTGTGTGTTATGATATTGTAGCATTGTGTATGCTTCTTGGTTTTGATGGGGCATTGTGTATACTACTTGATTTTGATGGGGCATTGTGTATGCTTCCCTTGAGTATTGTGTATGCTTTTATTAAGCATTGTGTATGCTTTCCTTGAGCATTGTGTATGGTTCTTGATTTGATATGGGACATTGTGTATGCTTTCCTAGTATTGTGTATACTCTTGATATATATTTGACACATTGTGTATGTTGCCCAGAACTCCTACTGTTAGATAATTACTTAATTATAAATTATGATAAGTATTTTGTGTAAATTGTGTTGAGATACATGGTTCGTGATAAAGGATTATTGGGTCTCATTGGTCACTTATTATGATATACTTCCTGTATGTAATAACTTTATATTCTTGGTGGTATTGTATTTTTTAATACTAGTCCCCGGAGTTCTTAAGGTAGCGAGCCGATGATCTTACTGGGTTATATTTTATATATAGGTCACTCCTTATTTACATGTATGGAGATACTACTGCGCAAGGTGAAACTAGTGGGTGACGGTTCCTTCGTAAGGATTCTATTGCCAAGGTGAGCCTTCGCATTGTTCGTGAAGTCTTTCATTTCAACTTTAGCTATCTAGTTTGTGTTTCTTTTCATTGGGTTTACATGTCTGTAGGTTGGACTCATGTAACTCTATTTGGATGCTCCATGGTCTTAGTATAGGATTTGGGCTAGAGATTTATTATCTAAAACTATTATTGTTTTCATAAATTGTTATGCGATATTTTGTTAGGAAACTACTTGCGTTGATGGTTATTTCATACATTTGGAGTTGCATATGTTTTTATCTCAGCATCTATGGACATTTGTGAGAGTATGAGAAGTTGGGTCTCCCGGCAAGTGGTGTTGGCGGGAGCCATTCATGCCTAGGGGTTAATTTGGGACATGACATTTGTATAGTTAAAGGACCTATTTGTGCACTAACAAAGTTAAACGTCGTGCTTATAATGTGTTCTTTTTTATTAGGTGACAACTTCTGAGTGTATTACTAATCCACATAGGAGAGATTGAGTTTCACGCATGTAAGTTGCAGAATTGGAGTTTTTTTTGTTTAGCTTTTATATAGTTAAAGGGCTTACTTGTGCACTGACAAAGTTAAAGGTTATAGTTATAATTTTGTTCCAAGTTAGAGGTCATGTTTATGTATTATTCCTTTATATAAAGTAATGTTCTCAATGACTAATTATACAATTCTTATTATATATGAATTACTCAACTACTTGAGTCTTGATGCTACAACCTTTTTCCTAATATGTCAACAAGATATAATTTAAATATGAACTTTAGCAACAATATATATGAATTACTCAATTTGAGTCTTGAAATATTTGCTCGACATTTTGTTTTATTAATATTGATTTTATTTTAGAGCGAAGGATCAAAAACACACTTAAAGTGTTCTAGTTTTTTTTAATTTTTATACCTAAATTATCAGATGCGTGTGAGTTTCCTACATGAATTATTATCAAGTGTTATTGAAAAACACCTCATCTGTTAGTTGTCTCCTTTATCTACATGAAGGATGATGATATTTAGGTAGAAAAAGAGAATACTTCATCGTTGATGTGTGATTTGATTAATTATTGATAATATTTTAGATAGGAAAATCAAACTACTGATTGTTCGGATAGAAAGGTCAAAAATTAAGATAAATTAGATGTCTTTGAATCTTTGCTCTATTTTACAAAACTATGTACCATATAACGTGACATACACATGCAACGCACGTAAAGTGAATCTAGTAGTAATATAATTACTTTTTAGCAAGATAATGATACTGAATATCAAATAAATATTACTATGATACTAATCATATTTCAAGTGATATACTAATTATAATCGAGTCGTGCTAAGCATATCCTAATAAACTATTTCAGCAACGTGATATATTTTTCCCGAAATTAAACAAGCACTTTCATGATTAATTAGAGAATATCAAGGATTAACACTTTTCTAATTAATCAAAAGATACAGGAAATGACAAAATTATTAATACAAATACCAGCATTTTAAGAATGTATTTTCTATCTTGACTTGCAAAAACATGTATTATAAAAATTAATAGTTGTCCCTTTCATCAAACAAAATTTGCTGCAAAATACGTGAAGTTAAAAAAAATGACAAATGATTTCTTTCTATATCTATCCTAATTGTATAAATCAGTAGATTATTAGTTCAATAAGATGTATAAATAAAGATAGATAAGCACTTTATTGAAAATATGTCACAGTCCAAATTCGGGACCGTGATGGCACCAATTGTAGGGGGGTGCGGATAACTTGGGTAACTTAAATAGATCTATTATAGCTCTAATGGATCTATTTTTGTTTGTGCGTGGATATTTCTTAACTTCTCTAAACATTTTTATTTTTAGTTTATTTATTTTAATTTTATTAATGTTCATATCTTGGGGATGATTGGATGGTATTTGATTAAATGTTTTACTGTAATATTCTTTAGTTTTTTCTCTTAGCCTTTGCAATTCTTGTATATTATTTTGAAGGTATTCTAAATATTCTATATTTTTTGTTCTAAAATATTTAATTAAATTCTCTTTCATCAGTATCTATGTTAATCTTATTTCTTCCATATCTTGTCTCCAATATTTTAAATACACATAATCTATCATTTTATCCAAAAGTAGTTGTGATACTGCAAATTTCTTTGTAATAATTTATTCTAATTGTACTATATCTGATATTAAATTCTAGGTTATCTATTTCGTTAATTATCTTGTCTTTTTCATCTATAAATAATTCAATGTCTAAATCATATTCTAAACTGTCTTTTAATTCTAGTTGTTTTATGGTTTTATTTATTGAAATTAATCTTTCTTTTAACTGTTCTCTTCCTTTTCTAAGATGGTTTCTATAATTAATTTCTTCGTATAGCCAACTTTGTTTTTCTCTAACTCTGTTAATATATTCTAACATTTTTAATCTGTATAATATTCATCTAAATAATAACTATCTGAATTATTTCTACCATAGAAATCTATATTTTCTAATTCATCTTCTATCCAATTAGTACTTAGTAACTCATCTTCAAAATCAAATATTTTTTTTCATATTATTTTCTTTATGTCCTCTAATTCTAAGTCTTTTATGATATATAAAACAAGTATCTTAGTTTCATCAGATATATAACTTGTCATATTATTCATATTATGCTTAGGTTTCTACGAATAACTTGGATAACTTGGAATTGGATTCTAGTAATTAATTGCTTTATCATAATATTTGTTAGTTGTTTGTTTTAATCTTAATAATTCTTGTATATTTTCACTAAGAATTCTATATATTTTATATCTTTATTTATCATATATTTTTCTAGATTTGTTTTCATTAGTTTTTCTATTAATTGTATATTTTTCATATCCATTTTCCAATATTCTAAACATACGTAATTTATCATGGTTGATGTGTAGGTTTGGTATGTAAGTATCTGTAAGAATAAGTAGGTAGGTGAGGTATGTAATTTATTCTAGTCGTAAAATATTTATCAAATATCTTTTCCAATACGATTTTTCTTACATCTACAATTTCTATATCCTTAAGTATATACAAAACACGTATTTTAAATTTATCTACCATTTCGTCAGATAAATAAGTATTCATTTTTCATATGATATTTTTTTCAAAATATTCCCTTCAATCATACACATAACAAAATATGATCATTTTAGATTACTATATACTAGATTATTCTTAAATAACATGTTCTTCGGTCACTATTGGCATGGTAATATGGATACTTTTCCCTTAAGCAGTGCCTCTACTCTGGCTACTCCCCTATCACGGCTTTCTTGCCTTACCGGTTTCACCTTTAGGATGGCATAGCTCTTAGGGATTTTTCTCCTTTTCCACTTTTCTAATAAACTTCTTAACATGTTATTTTTCTAATAATTCTACTATAAAGTAACCAACATGAACTTATTTTATCATATCATGATTGTCAGGAATTTATGAATTTATCTATTCATAATCATAAATATAAATACCTGTTCTAGTAAATCTGATAATTCTAGATTTTCCATAGATTTTTGATGATTCATATCTTTTCCTTGGAAATATACCTATTTTTATTAAATAATTCAAAAGTTTTTTATGTACAAGAGAGGGTTTTGCTTCAACTCATGAAGACTTACCTCTAACTGAGCAAAATGTTCTCTATTTATAATCCTAAGAAAGCGCGTAAACTATTAACACACTTTACACGTTTCCTAATTTACATATCCTATTTTTGTCAGAAAGATAAGAATTAATAATGCTATACATGAAAAGTCAAAAAGTCTATGCCTAAAAAGTTAAAGCTATTAATGGCTATTACTAAAAAGTCTTCCTAACTACACAATTTACGTAACAAGATTTAAAAGGTTATACAATAATTCACATGTCGCTTTCTATCTTTTATTAACTTTGTCTTTTATATCTTCCATTATTGCTCCGTTGTTATCTTCTTTTCATCTTCCCCTTGTCGTATCTGCTGTTTTTTTATCTTCTTGCTATTATAGCATCACATCTGGAATAAAGTTGTGTCTGCCACTACATCTGCTGCATATGTGGTCATCGTATCTTTGGCCAACCTGTTTACAGAATTGATCCATAGCTTCTCTGAAATAATTCCTTTCGTAATAGATCTTGTGACTGGTAACTCTTCTAGTTTTAGGATCGTTATGACCCATTTTCTTATCTCTTCTCTGTCATTTTCTCTAATATTTTTACAAGTACAGTAAACCAATAATTGATTTCTGTTATAGTAAATCCAAACTGGGTTTTGATTTATATAATTATTTGCTTACTCAGTCAATATACTGCTAAGTCCAATAACTCTCTTGTTTCGGTAGAAGTCCGGTATCTAATTTTTGATTATCTCTTCTTGTTCGCATATTTCTTCAAGGATAATATAGTCTCGTGTCATTCTTATCTTGACAATAGTAATTGTCTGTTTTATTTCATCAAATAATATTTCTGCTGGTGTTGAGTAGAAACAAACATAGAATAGTTGTCCCTTCGTAATCCTTTTATAATCCATAATAATCCATAAATTTTTTGTGAATATCTGAAATTCTTGTTAACTCTTCTCCAGTAATTGTGTAAACTGTAGATAATAGTCCCTAATAGTAACATGAAGAAATTAAGTTTGCACTGGTGCCAGGCAAAGCAATAAGTTTGTAATAGTTCTAACATTTTTGTGTAATATATCCTTGGTTTTGTTTTGCTAAATCTTTACTCTAGATAGGTTTTGTATTTAAAAATTTTTGTAAAGTATAAATATTATCAATATATGTATGAGTGGTATGGTTATAAGTCTGCTTTTGTTGATTGAGTGACTCAGAATATGTGTGTATCTAGGGAGATATAGATGACTCTGATTTTTGTATATTTGGCGTATATGGTTTTGAGAATTTCTGGTTGAGGTTATAATTCTTTTTCTTTGGTAGTTCAGGTTTATTTTGAGTGACTATATTCTTTCCCTTGTATACATCACTTGCGCCTGCAGCTGTAACTGTAATTTCGTTATTAATTTGAGTTTTTAGGTGTTTCTCATCGTCACCTTCTAGGTCTATTTTTTTAATGTGTTCTTCCTGCACAATATCTTTGCTAATAGTTTTTTGTTTTTTGTAGTGCTCAACCTGCACTTTTACATTTGTAACTTCAGTAGTTAATGTGATAACTCGTTCTTGTAATAACTTCATTTGTTCAAACACTTGTAATATTAAGTCTGTTTGGATATCTTTGACATCAGCTTCTTCCATTGGTAAATCAGTTTGAGTAGTTTTGTCTTGATATGTAATCTGCAATAACACTCTTGTCAGTCTTGATAATTCAATCGTAAATGTAAAATTTAATATATTCAATACTAATCTCCGAATTTCCTTCGTCGTAACTGAGTTTTGTATTTTTCTTGTTAACCACCATCGAACCTGGGTATTATCTGTTCTCACAATAAATTTGTTATATATAATATATGGTTCTAATGTTAATAAACATTTATATAATGAACATAATTCTTTTCTATTTATTTCTCATTTTATTCTGTTTCATTAAATGTTCCTGAATAATATCTACAATGGTATTCTAATTTTTCTTCTTCATATTTATATTTAAGTACTCCTCCATAACTATATTCACTTGTGTCTGCTTCTACTATATATGTAAAATTTTTATTTTCATCTGGGAATTGTAACTTTGGTAATTCTTTACAAAATATTTTTATTTTCTGAACTTGTTTTTTATCTTCTTCGTTGTAATTATATTCTATATCCTTTTTTAATTTTTCTGTAAAGGCTTTAGGTTTTCTGCTAATTTTGGTATATATTCTCTTACTTGGTTTACTAAACTTAAAAATGATTGTAATTTCTTTTTTGTATTTAATTCTTCTTTTGAATTTATTATTTTTTATACTATATATTGTTGCATTTTTACTCCACTTTTATCTATTTGTATTCCTAAAAACTCTATCTGGTTTCTCATAATTTCGGTTTTCTTTTCACTTAAACTTATTCCCAATTTTTCTATTATATCTGTAAATTATTCTAATAATTTTAAATGTTCCTCTTTAGTTTTTGTATATACTAGTATATCATATATGTATACTATACAATTAGGTAATTGTTTAAAGTAACTATCCATAAAGTGTTGGTATCTACCTGGTGCATTTTTATATCCAAATGGTAATACAATTCATTCATAAAATCCTTGTGGTACCGTAAATGCAGTTAATTCCTTAGATTCTTCATCTAACTTTAAGTGGTAAAATCCTGATTTACAGTCAAATTTACTAAAATAATTATATCCTTGTATTTATCTTATTTTTAATATCTTGTTTGGTATTGGGTAATTATATGTCATAGTTTTTGCATTTAAATTTCTATAGTCAATAACCATTCTACTTTTTCCACTTTTTTGTTCACTATGTTTATTTACTATAAATGCTGGACTATTATGTTTACTATTACTTTTTTGTATGTATTGTTTTTCTAATAATTCATCTATATGCATTTTAAATTCTTGTAAATCGTCAAAATTATATGATAATGGTTTTTGAGTTATTATGCTATTTTTATCTATTAATTCAATTTTTATAGTAGTTTTATTTTTTTCCCATCCTTTTAATGGATCTTCACTATATAATTATCTTAATTTTTTCTTTATTATTTCTACCTTATCTATTGAAAATATAGTTATTTCTTTTTTATTTATCGAAAATACAACTAGTTCTACTGTGTCTTCTGTATTTTTTATATTTTTTAACTTTTGTGTAATTTTTTCACTTCCTTTTATCCAATCTGTTTTCTTTCTTATTTTATTAATAACTCTTTTTGCTCTTACTTTTGTTTACATGGTGTTGTAAACCACCAATCTGTTTTAGTTATTATATGTGGGCATAATTTATCTAAAAATGACATTCCTAAAACCATATCTTTTTATGTTAGTTCATAATTATAGATTTCTTCTATCGTTAGTATTTTATCTCATATTTGTATTTTTATATTTTTAGCTTTATATGTAATTAAACTTCCTTCATTATTAAATCCTTTGACTACTATTGATGTTTTTAATTTATCCCATTTACTTTCTGGTAATCAGTTGTATCTACATAAGTTTGTTTCTGCTCCTGTATCTATCATAGGTGTGTAATACCTATTATAATATCATTCTGCTATTATTTTTACAAGTACATATATTTTCATATCATGTTAAAGTTCTTTTTATAAATAATTTCTCTTTATTATATGTTATAGATAATTGTGTATTTTCTATATTGTATGGTTTTACTTGTTCTAACCATTTTTTTCCTAATATTATATCTGTTTTTACATTTCTTCCTTTATTTCAAATTCTATTTTTATTTTCCTAACTCCTATTATTAGTTTTTTTTCTGCCGTATCCTTAATGTTTATTAGACTCCTTGGTAGATTTGGGCATATATTACTATTAGATTTTATTTCTTCACTTTTTACTAGATATTTTGCTATATAATTTTCTTCTTGTCCTGTGTTTAAGAGTATTAAATATTCTTTTTTCATTTATTGTTCCTGTTATGTAATATTGGTTTAAATTAACTGTTGAAGTTGTTTCATAGCTTGTTCTTTTGGATGAGCTTGATGATTCTGTTTTTTCATGAGCTATTCTTTTTTATGTACTTATTCTATCATTTATTATTTCTAAACCTTCTTCTATGTCTATATTTTTGTAACTATAATCATTATTATCAATTATTTTTACAAATTGTTCAAAAGGACTTTCTATTTGTATTTTATTAATTTTATTTTTTCCAATTATTTTATATTTTATTGTTAATACATATAGATTTTTACATCTTGCTGTAAATATTTTACTTTTTGGGGTTAGTTCTATTTCTGATATTTTGCAATATAATACTAATGATTTATCTATATTTTTATCTGTTATTGCTACTGAATAATTCGCACTTATTATAAATTTAAATTTTTGGTATATTAAATTTCCTTTTATAGAAGTTATTATACTTTTTTCTATAGGTTTTATAATTCTATCATCTGCTAAATATAATTCTATTAGTGTATCTTTTCCTTCTCTAAAATATGCTTTTATTAATATTTCTGTTCCTCCAAGGTATACATTTTTTATTGGGTCTTTGCTTTTTATGTCGTTTATTTCTTTATTAATTAGTCTTTTTATTACTAGTGGTATACTAGCTCTACCTTTTGCATATCTACAGTCTATTACATGTTCTTTTTGGCTTACTACGTAGTATTCTTCCTTTTTTCTACTAAATATATTTTTTATTGTTGGTATTTTAAATATTTTTTCTACACTTAGGTCTAACTCTTTTCCTTTTATTTCGTCAAATATATTACTGTCAAATATTATTTTTTGATCTGTTCCTTCTTTATTTAAATATTCTTCCTTTGTTATTATTTTTATATCTTCTTCAGTTATTTGGTTCATTTTTATATCTTCTTCAGTCATTTGATACATCTAATTCACTATCTATTTCATTCTCCGAAATTTCATATATACTGTCTTCACTTTCTAATTCGTAATCTATATAATCTATTTGCATATATTCTGCATTTTCTATCTTTATTTTTGATATTTGTTTCTTTTTTGGATTTTTAGGCATTTTACAATCTCTAGCTAAATGTCCTAGTTTTTCATAATTATAACAAGTACATTCTTTTATAGATTTCTTTTTCCTATATGGTCTTTTATATTTATAATTTTTTACATAATATTTTTTTCTTGGTTTCTTATGCTTATATTTTGATTTCTTGTATTTCTTATGTCTTTTTCTTTTCTTATAATATCTTTCTTCACATCCAAATTGAGGTGCTATTTTATCTTTGCAACGTGCTAAATTTCTTATTAATGTTTTTTTCAATTTTTATTTCTTCTCTATATTTTTCACATAGATTTCTATACCATTGTTGTAAAAATTTTATTCTTGCTCCTAGGGTATCTACTATTTTTGCTTCATTCCAACTCTTTATTATTTTTGAACTAAATGGTTCAGGTAATTTACTAAAATATAATCTTCTTATTTCTTTACTTTCTTTTATATTATATGTTCCTTTTTAATAATATTCTTTAAATGTGCACGTATACTCATCTATATAATGCATATTACATATTGTTTGTTTTAACATTAAATTTCTATTTATATCGTTTTCTTTATTTTGCTCTTCTTCTTCTGTTGTTACACTGCTAAATTCATCTCTTATAGCTATTTCATATTTTTTCAATATTTCTGTTGGTAGTATTTTAGTAGTTGTTGATGTTCCTTCTGTTTTATTATCAGATCTTAATACTTTTTTACTTGCTTCGGCTAGGTTTAAAAACCATAATTTTACTGTTCCTATTAATGCCTTTTGTATATATTCTGGTGTGTTTGTTGTATCTATTTTACTATCTAATAATTATTTTGACATGTATCCTATCCACACTTGTATTGTTTTATTTGTGTCTATTATACAGTCTAAATCTAAAAAGTTGTAATTAAGTATTTATTTTGGTGTCCATTTATTATATTCATCCTTTGGATTATATCTTTTAAACTTACTTTTGTAATTATATGTTGGTTTTCTTATTTCTGAGGTACTAGGTAGTATATTTTTATCTAGAGTATTTACTTCTGTATTTATTAGTTCTAGATTTTCTTTATTAATTACTTCTTGTTCGTCATTAATTTATAGTTTTCCTATGTTTTCTAGAATTTCTGTATATGTTTCACTATCTTTCGAATCATAATTATCTGTTTCTTCAACATTTATTTCTAATTCACTGGTTTCTGGTTCTTTATTTTTTATTTCTATTTTTTCTTTAAATTGATTTATCTCGTTTAATAATTTTTGGTTTTTATCCTTTTCTTTTTTTTTCTTTCTGTCTCTTTTCATATAAATCTTTTAGCATTTGTAGTTCTTTTTCTAATTCAACAATCCTACTATTTTTAGTTTCTTCTATTTTTCGTATTTCTTCTATGGTTTGTTGTTTTATTTCATCTATTTCCTTTTTTCTGTCTATCTCTTCATTTTTTCTTTCTATTCTTACCATGGCTGCCAACTTATCTTCTTATTTTAATTCTTCTTTTTCTAACATTAAATATAAATGTTCACCTATTTTCTTATATCTTCTTCCTAAATTAGAGAATACTATTTTTATTTTTGATCCTTCGTGATTTTCATACGTTTTTTCATCTATTATAAATTCTTCATTATTCATTTTATTTAAAAGTATATATGTTATGTTGATATATATATTCTAGACTATTTATTGTTGATTCTAAATTTTATATTACTTCTTTTTGTGCATTTATTGAGTTTTTTACTAACACCGACAACTATGTTATATTGTAGTCTTTCTATCCTTATTTTTAATTCTTTATGTTTTTCAGATATTATTTGTTTTAATTCTTTATATTTTTGTAATTTTTGTACGTTATTCATCTAAGCAATATTTATAATATTTTGGTGGATATCGAAATCTAATTTTATCATAATTAATAAATTAATCAAATAAATCCAAATATATAAGAACAACGTCTCAAACTCATAGAAGAGGAAGAAAGTAAGAATATAACCAATCCTGAATAATCTCATAAGTAGATAAATGGACTAGTAAAATCAAATCGGAGATGATCCCAGGTCTGGAAGTCACTAATATAAGCCACTAAAATATAGAACCAAAAGAAAGTTCGAGTCTTTCAAAATGTGAAAAAATGCATAAGAATAAGGCGAAGGAGATTTCAATAGTCTCTAAAGCCTATAGCAGCTACCTTGAATCTCTAATAATGCTAGCGAAGAAGGAACTACAGGGATTAATAGCTAGAGGCCGTCGGATCTGTACCTGCACGTAGGGTGCAGAAAAAGCAAGAGTGAGTACGGAACCATGTGTACTCAGCAAGCATCGTCGATCGATCTTAATTCAAAGTGGTGACGAGTGACACCACATAAATCATCTAAACACAAACACACAACCCGCGCTAAGGAAGACCACTTTAATCTAACTGAATAGACAAGTTTAACAGTCATAAGGATATCATACCACAATAAAAGATTTTCTCAATTCAGTGAAATAAATAACACATACACAATAAGTACAAGGTCAACAAATATACTTTAACCAATTTGTACCAAATGAATCCATGCAATGCGATGTAATGCAATGCTAATGCATATATTGTGCAAGCTTGCACTCTGATCTGAATAAATATACTGTGTAGGCGTGCATTTCGATCCCAATATATATACTGTGCAGGCGTGTATTCCAATCCCAATAAATATATATAATACTGTGCAGGCGTGCACTCTGATCCAAATATATATATATATATATATATATATATATATATATATAACATTGTGCAGGCGTACACTCCGATCCCAATACATATATATAATACTGTGCAGGCGTGCAATCCGATCCCAATAAATATATATAATACTATGCAGGTGTGCACTCCGATCTCAATAAATATATATAATACTGTGCAGGCCTGCACTCTGACCTCAATAAATATATATAATACTGTGCAGGTGTGCACTTCGATCCCATGTGAAATGCAATGCATGATGTGCTGTCATGCAACTCAGATCCCAAATCAACAATAAAGTCAAGCAAAGCACTTCGTGTCTCAAGTCAGATCAGACATCAATTTCAAAATCAAATCAACTTATCAAGTAAGAGTATTCTCAAAACAGTTCAAACATACAATTAACTTATTTTTTTATCGCCTCAAACAACACCGGTACCCGCATAGGTGCTCGTCACAATCACCTATACGCGACCCCCAATTTCCATTACTCCCATTACACATAACTAACAAATATTCAAATAAACACTTTGAAAAAGAGTCTAAGGAAAAGTTTCAACTAGCATCAAATTAACGTCGAAGTATCAATTTACAAACTTGCCCTTTTGTAAAACTTTCGAATGATAAAAATCTGTTCAAAACATATAATCCCCATAAAAATTATATACTAATTCATCAAATTCTAACTAAAAAATTACTATTTAATTTTTAAATTAATAAATTCTTACTCTAAAAACTGTAGATTTAAAAATTATTCCTTTTCTCTTTATTTTTTTATTGCAAACTACAGTTAATAATTCCATATGATAAATTTGTCGTTGCAGTCAAAGAACACAACTGCACTGCATTCAATACTATTTTAATGAAAAGTACCATGCTAAAAGCTATCACTTTAATTTCTTACTATTTCAATGAAAAGTAGCCATGGCATCATTACTAAAAGACAAAAATATTGTCTTTCCTTTGCTTCAATTCCGTACTGCTAACACTTCACATTTACGTGACCAAAAGTTATCCACCAATAGCACGTCATCTACTAATATGCCAGTAGATGATCCCTCTAATTGAACTAGCACCGCCACATTTACCTTAAACCTAATTTTAATTCCCAATCACTCATAAAATATTGCTTCCTAACAACGCACAGTTTAAAATATAGGATAAATAAAATTTCTCATGATGTTACTATCTATCACTTTTTCGCTGCATCAGTAGAAACAAGATAAATCCGTCCTTCTTAGTTAAGACAGACCACCGCTGTTATTAATTCACTATGTAGTAATTATTCACATACTTCGATTCATATTTCACATCATCAATTTAAGGAACAAAGAATGCTAACCTGAAAGTCAGTGAAATTTTTCCTTGAAATTACAATGAGATTTTGAAAAACAGAAACCGTAACTTTGTGCCTCTCTTCCTACTAATTTAATGATGGTATTAATAAATATGGTAAACCCTTCCTACTAAAATTTATTTTTTTATACAAAGGTCCCAAGAATTAAAGAAATATCAATTTGATCCATAACTATAAAATAATGACTAAAACTTATGAGGTGGGTTAAAACAAGATAAATTTAAATAAATTTATAGGATTGTTACATCATCCACCACTAAAACAAACGTTCGTCCTCGAATGTAAAGAGAAAGAAGGTACCTGAACTATCAAAGAGATGTGAATATCTACTCCATATGTCCGACTCAACCTCCCAAGTGGATTCAGCAACAGGACGATGCTTCCACTTTACCTTCACCGAAGCTACCTCCTTAGATCTCAACTTTCTAACCTGCCTATCCAAGATAGCTATAGGCTCCTCCTCAAATGTCAAATTTTGATTCAGATTCACTGAGTCCTACTGAATCACATGCGAATCATCTAGATGGTACCTCTTCAACATAGAAACATGAAAAACTAGATGTACGGCTGAAAGACCCAGTGGCAAAGCCAACTCATAAGCTACTGGACCAACACGTTGAAGAATCTCAAAAGGGCCAATAAACCTTGGACTGAGCTTTTCTTTTTTCTCAAACCTCATCACACCTTTCATGGGTGATACCTTCAACAAAACTCGCTTACCCTGCATGAACTCTAAGGCACGGACCATCCTGCCAGCATAACTCTTCTATCTACTCTGAGCTGCCAAGAGCTGATCCTGAATCAATCTCACTCGGTCCATTGAATCTCTTAACAAATCAGTACCCCAAGGTCTAACCTCAAAAGAATCAAACCATCCAACTAGGGACCTACACTTCCTACCATACAAAGCCTCGAATGGAGCCATCTGAATACTAGAGTGGTAGTTATTATTATAAGAAAACTCCACTAAGGGAAAACACTTATCCCAATGACCCTCAAAATCCATCACACAAGCTCGCAACATGTCCTCCAACATATGAATAGTCCTCTCTGACTGACTATCCATCTGGGGATGAAATACTGTACTCATGTCCAACTGAGTACCCAACTTCCGCTGCAAAGTTCGCCAAAAGTTTGAAATGAACTGAGTACCTCTATCTGAAATAATGAAAACAGGCACGTCATGCAATCGAACTATCTCACAAATGTAAATCTTAGCCAATTTCTCAGCATTATAACTCATTTTCACAGGTACAAAATGGGTTGATTTGGTCAACCTATCTGCAATCACCAAAAAAAAATCAAACTTACCCAAGGTCCGAGGCAACCCAACTATAAAATCCATAGTGATACGCTCCCACTTTCACTCGGGAATGGCATCCTCTGAATCAAACCACCTGGCCTCCTGTGCTCATATTTCACCTACTGACAATTCAGACACTTAGCCACAAACTCTACAATATCTCTCTTCACCCCACATAATCAGTAATGCTGCTTAAGGTCATGATACATCTTCACCGCACCTGGATGAATGGAATAGCGCAAACAATGGGCCTCCTCCATGATAGATCTAATCAAATCACCCACTCTAGGAATACAAATCTGCCCCTTAATCCTCAAAACACCCTCCTGGTCTGAAATCGCCTCCTTAGCCTCACTTCACATCACCTTATCCCTGATAATACATAATTTTTCATCCTCAAACTGACGGTCTCGAATCTGCTTTATCAACAAGGACCTCATTTCCACATATGCCAAAACTCTACCAGACTGAAAAATATCAAGACTCACAGAAATTTAAGCTAACCATTGAACCTCCCTGGCTAATGAGCTCTTTTCTACACTTAATAATGCAACACTACACATACTAACTTCCTTCCTACTCAACGCATCCTCCACTACATTGGTCTTGCCCAAATGATACAGGATATTCATATCATAATCTTTCAACAACTCCATCCATCTACGCTGCCTCAAATTCAACTCCTTCTGCTTGAAGATATACTGAAGGCTGCGATAATCAGTGTACACCCCACAATGAACTCCATACAAATAGTGCCGCCACAACTTCGATGCAAGCACAACCTCTAGTAACTCTAAATCATGAGTACGATAATTCCTCTCGTGTGGCTTCAACTGTCTCAAAGCATACACTATCACCTTATTTTTTTGAATCAACACACCACCCAAACCAATACCGAAAGCATCACAAAACATAGTGAAGCCCTCACTTTCAATAAGTAAGGTCAAGATAGGCGTTCAAGTCAATAAAATCTTGATCTTTTAAAGCTCTCCTTGCACTTATCTGACTACTGAAAAGCCATATTCTTCTAAGTCAATTGAGTCATAGGAGATGCAATAGAAGAGAAACCCTGCACAAATCGCCTGTAATAACCCGCCAACCCAATAAAACTCCAAATATCTGAAAGTGTAGTAGGTCGTGACCAATTCCTAACTGCCTCAACCTTCCCTGGATCGACCATAATACCATTCTTGGACACCACGTGGACCAAGAATGCCATAGAACTGTGCCAAAATTCACACTTTGAAAACTTAGCATATAACTTCCCGTCCCTCAACCTTTGGTGTATGATCCTCAAATGTTTTGCATGATTTTCCTCGCTCTTAGAATACAACAAAATGTCATTGATGAACATAATCACAAAAGAATCAAGATAAGGCCGAAACACCCTGTTCATTAACTCCAGAAACGCTGCTGGGGCATTAGTCAAGCCCAAGTACATAACTAAGAACTCATAGTGGCCATATCTAGTCCGAAAAGCAGTCTTAGGAACGTCTAAAGCTCGAATCTTTAATTTGATCATACCCTGATATTAAGTCAATCTTCAAAAATACAGAAGCACCCTGAAACTGATCAACTAAGTCATCAATATGTGGTAGTGGATACTTATTATTGATTGCCACTTTGTTCAACTGTCAATAATCAATGCACATTCTCATAGACCCATCTTTCTTCTTCACAAATAACATTGGAGTACCTCAAGGTGATACACTTGGTCGTATAAACGCCTTGCTTAATAAGTGTTGAAGCTGATCTTTTAATTTTTCCAGCTCAGCTGGCGCCATCCTATAAGAAGGAATAGAAATGGGATTAGTGCCCGGCTCCAGATCAATACCGAAATCAATATCTCTATCAGGAGGAACACCTGGAAGATTAGTAGGAAATACATCTATGAACTATCTAACCACCTCTACTTACTCTAAAGAAGGTGCCTCGTTACCAATATAATGAACATAAGTCAAATATGATAGACAACTCTTCTCAACTAACCGTTGAGCCTAAATGAATAAAATCACCTTCATAGGATACGAACTCTGAACACTGCTCCACTCTAATCTAGGGAGATCAGGAATGGCTAAAGTAACTGTCTTGGCATGATAGTCCAAAATAGCATGATAAGGAGAAAGCTAATCCATGACTAAAATTACATCATAGTCAACCATATCCAGGATAATCAAATCTACAAGGTATCACACCCCAAAATACAAAAAATAAAGGATTGATATACCCGATCCACCACTAAGGAATCATCTACTGGAGTAGAAACACAAATAGGTACATCCATAGACTCACAACTCATATCAAAGCTGGAAGCAAAGTATGTAGACATATAGGAGAAAGTAGAACCAAAATCAAATAATACCGAAGAAGATCGATAATAAACAAAGATGATACCTGTAATGAAAACATCAGAAGACTCTGCCTCGGGGTTTCCTGGAAAGAATAACACTGAGATCTATCATCTGTCGGCTGAGTCACTCCTCTACCACCTTATCAACCGGCCGGTGGTGCACTTCTACCCCTTGAGATCTGCCTCTACCCCTAACTGAGGGTGTTGCTGCTCTAATAGGAGCTTGATAACTCTACTATGGACACCTCTGCCTGTATGCCAGACACTCTCTGAAGGTGATCCAGACTACCTCACTCATAACAAGACTTAGGAGCCTTCAACTGTCAAGAAGGATTTGAATATCTAGTATGGCCACCACGGCCTAAAAATCACTGAGATAAACCTTGTGAAGCCTGTCCCTAACCATAAAAACTCCGACCTGAATATCTACCCTCTACTGTCTGCATCGATGCCTGAACTGGTCTACCACGCTGAGGGTAAAAATCTCTTCTGAAAGAACCTCTACCTCCTGATGAGGTACCACTGAATCGACCTGAAGTACGAGACCTATTGTCCCTCAGATCCCCATACGCCTCACGATGCATCAACTCAAACTCCTTTGCTAAATAAACCAACCTCTGAAGAGAAGACCCAGATTAGGCTACAATAAACATGACCTCTCTGATCCGAAGAGTCAAAACCCTCATAAACCTCCTGATCATCTCGGGCTCATCTGGAAAGATCACCATAGCATAACGGGATAAGGCATAAAATAGTCTCTCATACTCAGCCTCAGAAATGCCCTCCTACGTGAGATTCTTAAACTGATGCCTACACTTCTCCCTAAAGCTACAAGGAATGAATCAATCAAGGAAGGCCTGTGCAAATATAGCCTAAGTAATTGGTGGAGAACCTATTGGCCTGGTGTCAATATAAGAGCGACACAACTGCTTAGCAGGACCACGCATCTGTAAGGCAGTATAATTAACCCCATGGGAGTCAACCTATCCCACACTCAGAAGTCGCATGTGGCAACTGACCAGAAACTCGTAGGCATCCTCACGCAGATCAATTGGAAACTGTGGTGGGTTTATCTTTTTAAACCTCTCAAACCGCTGATGCTCCTCATCAGACATAACTGTCATACTTCCACTGGTAGCTCCAACCCCTGGTAATGGCATACCACCATACCTCAGTGTTGGATGAACCACTAGACACTAATAGATCAGAATAGGTTGTTGATCTGGGGTCTGCGCCCCCACCCTAACATGTGAACCCTGCGGAGTACCAAGTGATCCGCTTCCCTAAACTATAGTCTCTAAAACACCCAATATTTTATCCTAGGTATTCTGAAGAAGCGATGCAGAAGGAAACCTTGGTGGTTCCTGACTTGGGCCTACATCATTAGCTGGAACACGAACACAATGATCACCTGTCTCAAACTCAGCCTCGAGAGACCCTTCCTTACTAAGAATCTAGGCAGCACCTCGAGATCTCTCTGTACCACAAAATCTTCCCCTATCGCGTTTCCTATCCCATCCAGTTAACCCTCTCAAGCAATCGGCTCGAGGGCTGGTAGGGGATCTTGACCGCAATCTCGAGGTGCACGAGTCCTCACCATCTGTGAGAGAATAAGATAAGAATTTCAGTATTTCAAGTTAAAAGATCAAAATTGCACGATAAGAGAGAATAAAATAAATGTTTTCTAAAGTCCTATAGTCTCTCAAAGATATGTAACAAACATCTCTGCACCGATCTATGAGACTCTACTAGACTCGACTTGTATTTGTGAGACCAATGAACCTAGGGCTCTGATACCCTCTGTCACGACCCAAATTTAGGATCGTGATGGCACCTATTCCATCCTTCGTGATAGGTAAGCAAAAAATCTAATTCCAAGAACAACGTCTCAAACTCATAGAAGCGGAAGAAAGTAATAATATAATCAATCCTGAATAATCTCATAAGTAGATAAATAGACTAGTAAAATCAAATTGAAGATAATCCCAGGTCTAGAAGTCACTAATACAAGCCAATAAAATATAGAATCAAAAGAAAGTTTGAGTCTTTCAAAATGCAAAAAAATGCATAAGAATAAGGCGAAAGAGATTTCAGTAGTCTCTAAAGCTTGTAGTAGCTACCTTGAATCTCTGATAATGCTAGCAAAGAAGGAACCATAGGGATTAATATCTAGAGGTCGTCGAATCTGTACCTGCACGTAGGGTGTAGAAAAAGCAAGAGTGAGTACGAAACTATGTGTACTCAACAAGCATCCTCGATCGACCCTAATTCAAAGTGGTGACAAGTGACACCACATAAATCATCTAAACACAAACACACAACCCGCGCTAAGGAAGACCACTTTAATCTAACTGAATAGACAAGTTTAACAGTCATAAGGATATCATACCACAATAAAAGATTTTCTCAATTCAGTGAAATAAATAACACATACACAATAAGTACAAGGTAAACAAATATACTTTAACCAATCTGAACCAAATGAATCCATGCAATGCGATGAAATGTAATGCAAACGCAAATACTGTGCAGGTGTGCACATTGATTCCAATAAATATACTGTGCAGGAGTGCACTCCGATCTCAATAAATATATATAATATTGTGCAGGCGTGCACTCCGATCCCAATAAATATATATAATACTGTGTAGGCCTGCACTTTGATCCCAATATATATATATATAATATTGTGCAGGCGTGCACTCCGTTCCCAATAAATATATATAATACTATGCAGACGTGCACTCCGATCCCATATAAAATACAATACATGATGTGCAGGCGTGCAACCCCGATCCCAAATAAATAATAAAGTCAAGCAAAGCACTTCGTGTCTCAAGTCAGATCAGATATCAATTTCAAAATCAACTCAACTTATCAAGTAAGAGTATTCTCAAAACAGTTCAAACATACAATTAACTTATTTTTTTATCCACTCAAACAATACCGGTACCCGCATAGATACTCGTCACAATCACCAATACGGGACCCCCAATTTCCATTACCCCCATTACACATAACTAAAAAATATTCAAATATACACTTTGAAAAAGATTCTATGGAAAAGTCTTAACTTGCCTCGAATTAATGCCCAAATATCAATTTACAAACTTGCCCTTTCGTAAAACTTCTGAATGATAAGATTTCTTATATTTATTATATTTCTTATTTCTTTTTCTCTTCTTGTAATATTTTTCTTCACATCCAAATTGGGGTTCTATTTTATCTTTGCAGCATGCTAATTTTTTTATTAATATTTTTTCTATTTTTAATTCTTCCCTATATTTTTCACATATGAACTATACCATTGTTGTAAATTTTTTATCCTTGCTCCTAGAGTATCTACTATTTTTGCTTCATCCTAACTTTTTATTATTTTTGAACTAAGTGGTTCAGGTAGTTTTCTAAAAGATAATCTCCTTATTTCCTTACTCTCTTCTATATTATATTTTTCCTTATAATAATATTCTTTGAATGCACATGTATCTATGTAGAACATATTACATATTGCTAATTTCAACATTAAATTCCTATTTGTATCCTTTTCTATATTTTCTTCTTCTTCTTCTTCTTCTTCTTCTTCTTCTTCTTCTTCTGTTTTCATACTACTAAATTCATTTCTTATAGCCGTTTCATATTTTTTTAATATTTCTATGGGTGATGCTTTAGTTGTTCCTTCTGTATTTTTATCAGATCTTAGTACCTTTTTACTTTCCTCGATTAAATTTGATAGCCATAATTTTATTGTTCCTATTAATGTTCTTTCTATATATTCTGGTGTATCTGCTGTGTCTATGCTATTATCTAGTAATTATTTTGATATATATCCTAACCATAATTGTATCTTCTTATTTGTGTCTATTACACAGTCTAAATCTAAGAAGTTGTAATTTTTATTAACTATTTATTTTGGTGTCCATCTATAATCATTTTTTCGGTTGTACTTATTTTTGTAATTATATTTTGATTTTTTTATTTCTGATGTACTAGGTATTATGTTTTCGTCATTTTTTGTATCAAGAATATTTACTTCTGTGTTTGTTTCTTCTATTTTTTTAGTAACTGCTTTTTCTTTTTCTTTAATTTCTAGATCTTTTATTCTTTCTAAAATTTCTGTATATGTTTCACTATCTTCTGAATCATAATCATTCATTTTTTCAGTATCTATTGTATTTATTTCTAATTCATTGGTCTTTAATTCTTCATTTTTTATTTGTAATTTTTCTTTAAATTGGTTTATTTCATCTAGTAGTTTCTGTTCTTTATCCTTTTCATCTTTTTCTCTTTGTCTTTTTTCATATAGATCTTTTAGTCTTTGTAATTATTTTTCTAACTCAGTAATCCTATTATTTTTTATTTCTTCTATTTTTCGTATTTCATCCGTAGTTTGTTGTTTTATTTTTTCTATTTCTTTTTCCTGTCTATTTCTTCATTTTCTATTGCTATTCTTACCATAACTGTTAGTTTATCTTCTAATTTTAATTTTTTTTTCTAACATTAAATATAAATGTTCACCTATTTTCTTATATCTTCTTCCTAAATTAGAAAATACTATTCTTATTTTTAATCCTTCATGATTTTCATATGTTTTTTCATCTGTTATGAATTTTTCTTTATTCATTTTATCTTTTTGATGGTATATAAGTCATGTTGATATATATATATTCTAGGTTATCTATTAGAGATTCTAAATATGATATTTCTTCTTTTTGCTCTTTTATTGATTTTTGACATCTTCCAGCAATTAAATTATACTATAGTCTTTCTCTTCTTATTTTTAATTCTCTTTGTTTCTCAGATAATATCTGTTTTAATTCCTTATATTTTTTGGATTGGTCTTTATTATTCATTAGCTCTGATACCAATTTGGGGGGGGGGGGTACTTGGATACTGCTTCTATCATGTTTGTTGAAATGCTATGTCATAGCATTCTTTAGTTATTTGTTTTAACCTTATTAATTCTTTTATATTATTTTTAAGGTATACTATATGTTCCATATTTCTAGTTTTTATGTAGTGGGGGGGGGGGTAGTTGGATACTGCTTCTATCATGTTTGTTGAAATGCTATGTCATAGCTTTCTTTAGTTATTTGTTTTAACCTTATTAATTCTTCTATATTATTTTTAAGGTATACTATATGTTCAATATTTCTAGTTTTTATGTAGTCGAGTAGATTCTTTTTTATAAGTATTTATATCAATCTTATTTTCTCCATATCTCTCCTCCAATATTCTAAGTATTCATAATTTATCATTTTAGTCTGAGTAATACCAATCTGAATAATAATATCTACCATCAAAATGTATATTTTCTAACTCGTGTTCTATCCATTCAGTATTTAGTAACTCATCTTTAAAATCAAATATCTTTTCCCATATGTGTTTTCTTATTTCTATTATTTCTATATCCTTAAGTATATACAAAACAAGTATCTTAAATCTATCTATCATCTCATCAGATAAGTAGTTAGTCATTTTATTTCATATGATGCTCATTTCAAAATATTCCTTTCAATCATATACATAACAAAATATGATCATCTTAGATCACTATGTACTAGATTATCCTTAGATAATTATGTTCCTCTGTCACTATTATCATGGTATGTTTGGATACTTCTTCCCTAAACAACGCCTCGACTCTAGTTACTACCCTATCACAGCTTTTCTGCCTTACTAGTTTCACCTTTAGGATGGCATAGTTCTGGGAATTTTTCTCCTTTTCCTCTTTGCTAATAAACTTCGTAAAATATTATCTTTCGAATAATTCTAATATGTAGTAACTAATATGAACTTATTTTATTATATCATGATTGTCAGGAATTTATGAATTTAGCTATTCATAATTATAAATGAAAATATCTGTTTTTTTAGATTTGATGATTCTGAGCTTTGATTTTCCATAGCTAATTATAAAACTGAATATCTTTATTGAATATTTAAGAGAACTTTTATTGTGTACAAGGAGGCTTGTTTTCCGTGTAGAAAGTCTTGCCTTAGATTGCCAATGGTCTTCTATTTATAATCTCTAAGAAAGAAAAGCATAAAATATTCCTATCCTACACTTGTCCTACTTTTGAAAAAGTAATAAAAGCTATAATAATTTACATGTCTCAAAAGTAAAAAAGTAATGAAAATCCTAAAGCTATTCCTAAAAGACAAAAACTAATAATGGCTATTCAATAATTTACGTCTTAAAAGTCAAAAAGGCTATATAATAGGTCCTAAAAAGTCAAAAAGGCTAATTACATAGCTTTTTATCTTGTCTTCTGCTTTTATTTTTTCATTGATTCGTCCCTCTTTATGTTGCTTTCTATCTCCTGTTATCTATCTTCCAACTGGCCTTTCTTTTGTTCTTATCTTCTTTCACTCTAGTTGGACTTTCGGAATCACATTATTTTTTTCATTGGATTTTGAGCATAGGTGATCTAGATATTTGTGTCCTATTAATGTACAATATCTTGTCAATAACTTTTCTGAAATAAATTCCTTCTTAATTGCTCTTGTGGTTGGTTGTTTTTATGGATTGAGTAATGTCATAATCCATCTTTAGACTACTTCCATATCTGAATGTCGTAGCTCCCTCGAATTTGAATAAATCATTAGATGGTCTCGCGAATAGTAACTCCATATAGGGTTTCCAATGAGATGATTATTTGCTAGCTCTTGAATAATCGTAGATATCCCAATACCTCATTTATTTGCGTAGAAATCTGGTATTTCTACCTTAGGTATTTTTGGTTGTTATCCAATATCTTCTGGAATAATCATATCTCTGGTTGATCTGATCTTTACAACTTGTATAACTGGTTTAATTTTGTCATATAATATCTCTGCTGGGGCAGTATACAACTTTATAAAAATTAGGTTTTCTTTGGTTATTTTTTTGTAAGTAGTGAATGCTCTGTATATTTCTGGTATGGCTGTTAATTCATTTCCTTCTTGGGTATATACGGTAATTAGTAGTCCATAACTAAAACAAGTTCTAACTAGGTTTGGATTGGTTTTTGGTAGTGCAATTAACTTGTTGTATCCTTGTAGTTTTTGGGTTATATAGTCTATGTTTAGTTATTGGATATTTATAGCTCTGGGTTTAAGATTTAAATAAGTTTGTATCTTGTGGATATTTTTTATATATGACCTGGTTATATGGTTATAGGACTTTTTGTCTTGGTTAAGACTTTCTAGATATGTGGTAGTTTGTGGGGGTATGAATAAAGGGTCTTTTGTATTTTTGGTATAAATGGTTTATCAAATATCTTGTTTAGATTCAATCCTTGTTTGCTAACTCCTTTGCTTGTACCTACAGATGTAGATTGATAAAGGTTATGGGTTTTATAGAGTGTCCTAACGTCTCCTTTTAGCTTTGGAATTTTGAAGTCTTCTAATCGACATAGCTCTTCATTTTTATAGTCATGCGGCTAACTTGTAGCTTTAGACTTCAGTTTACCTTCATTAGTCTTTAGCTTTTCTACCTCATTGCCCATACTGTCCACTTTCATTAAAAGTGTAGTTAAGGTTTTGAGTATTTCTTCTAGTGTATCATTTTCTGTTATATCAGTCTGTGTAGCTTTGTCTTGATATGTAATCTGCAATAACATTCTTGTTAGTATTAATTATTTCAACTGTAAATGTAAAGTTCAATATATTTAATACCAATATCCATATTTCCTTTGTTGTAACTGAATTTTGTATTTTCTTAGTTAGCCACCATCGTACCTGTGTATTATCTGTTCGTACAATAAATTTGTTATATACAATGTATGGTTCAAATGCTAATAAACATTTATATAATGAACGCAATTCTTTTCTATTTATTTCCCATTTTACTTCTGTTTCATTAAATGTTCCTGAATAATATCCACAATAATGTTATATTTTTTCATATTCATACCTGTATTTGAGTACTACTCACTTGCATCTTCTTCTATATATGTAAAATTCTTATTTTCATCTGAAAATTGTAATTTAGGTAGTTTTTTTACAAAGTATCTTTATTTTTTGTACTTGTTTTTTATCTTCTTCACTATAATTATATTCTACGTCCTTTTTTAATTTCTTTTGTAATGGTTTTAAATTCTCTGCTAGTTTTGGTATATATTCTCTTACCTGGTTTACTAATCCTAAACATGATTGTGATTTCCTTTTTTGTATCTAATTCTTCTTTTGAATTTATTATTTTTTGTACTATATGTTGTTGCATTTTTACTCCGTTTTTATCTATTTGTATTCCTAAGAATTCTATCTGGATTTTCATTATTTCTGCCTTTTTCTCACTTAGGCTTATTCCTGAATTTTCTATTATATTTGTAAATTGTTCTAATAACTTTAGATGTTCATCTTTAGTTTTCGAATATAGTAATATATCGTTTATATACACTATACAGTTAGGTAGTTGTTTAAAATAATTATCCATTAAATGTTGATACCTACCTGGTACATTTTTATATCCAAATGATAACACAATCCATTCATAAAATCTTTATGGCACAGTAAATGGAGTTAGCTTTTTAGATTCTTCTTCTAGTTTTAAATGGTAAAATCCTGATTTACAATCAAATTTGCTAAAATAATTATATCCTTGTATTTGTCTTATTTTTAGTATTTTGTTTGGTATTGTGTAATTATATGTTATAGTTTTTGCATTTAGATTCCTATATTCAATAACCATTCTACTTTTTTCTCTTCTTGTTCACTATTTTTATTTACTATAAATGCTGAGCTAGTGTGTTTGTTATTAATTTTTTGTATATATTTTTTTTCTATTAGTTCATTTATATGCATTTCAAATTCTTTTAGATCGTCAAAATTATATGTTAGTGGTTTTTGGGTTATTATACTATCCTTATTTATTAGATCAATTTTTACAGTAGTTTTATGTTTTTCCTATCCTTTTAGTGGATTTCCACTATATAGTTGCTTTAATTTATTCTTAATTATTTCTACCTTATCTATTGAATATACGGTCATTTCTTCCTTATTTATTGAGAATATGATTAACTCTATTGTGTCTTCAGTAGTTTTTATATTTTCTAATTTTTGTATAATTTTTTCACTTCCTTTTATCCAATCTGTTTTCTTTCTTATTTTATTAATAACTATTTTTGCTCTTACCTTTCGTTTACATGGTATTATAAACCACCAGTGTGTTTTAGTTATTATGTGTGGATATAGTTTATCTAAGAATGACATTCCTAAAAACATATCTTTTGATGTTAGTTCGTAATTATAAATTTCTTCTATTATTAATATTTTATCCCATATTTGTATTTTTACATTCCTAGCTTTATATGTAATTAGACTTCCATCATTATTAAATCCTTTAACTACTATTGGTGTTTTTAACTTATTCCATTTACTTTCTGGTAAACAGTTATATCTACATAAATTGGCTTCTGCTCCTGTATCTATCATTGGCATATAATATCTATTATAATATCCTTCTACTATTATCTTCATGAGTACATATATTTTTATATTAAAGGACTTTTTATTAACAATTTTTCTTTATTATATGTTATAGTTAATTGGGTATGCTCTATATTGTATGGTTTTACTTGTTCCAACCATTTATTCCTAATATTATATCTACTTTTTGTGTTTCTTCTTTTACTTCAAATTCAATTTTTATCTTTCTGACTCCTATTATAATTTTGTTTTTAGTCGTATTTTTAATAATTATTAGGTTTCTTGGCAAGTCTAGACATTTATCATTATTTGTTTTAATTTCTTCAATTTTTACTAAGTATTTCATTATATAATTATCTTCCTGTCCTGTGCTTATTAGTATTAAATATTCTTTTTCATCTATTGTTCCTATTATATAATATTGAGTTAGGTTAGGTTTTGGAGTTATCTCATATGCTTTTCTTTTTGATGGTTCTGATTTTTCATAAGATATTCTTCTTGGTGTTCCTCCTATTCTTTCATTTACTATTTCTAAATCTTCTCCTATATCTATATTTTGGTAGCTATAATCATTATCATCTATGATTTTTACAAATTGCTCAAAAGAGCTTTCTATTTGTATTTTATTTATTTTATTTTTTTCCAGTTATTTTATGCCTTGTTGTTAATACATATAAATTTTTACATCTTGCTGTAAATATTTTACTTCCTGGAGTTAACTCTATTCCTGATATTTTCCAGTATAGTACTAATGACTTATCTATATTTTTATCTGTTATTGGTACTTAATAATTTGTACTTATTATAAATTTAAATTTTTGGTATATTAGATTCCCTCTTATAGCACTAATTATGCTTTTTTCTATAGGTTTTACGATCCTATCAGCTGCTAAATATAGTTCTATTGGTGTATCTATTCCTTCTCGAAAACATGCTTTTATTAATATTTATGTTCCTCCGAGGTGTAGATATTTTATTGGGTCTTTACTTTTTATATCTTGTATTTCTTTATTAACTATTCTTTTTGTTACTACTGGTATACTAGCTTTTCCTTTTGCGTATCTACAATCTATTATATGTTCTTTTTGGCTTACTGCGTAGTATTCTTCTTTTAGTCTATTAAATATATTCCTTATTGTTGGTATTTTAAATATTTTTTCTACACTTTAATCTAATTCTTTTCCTTTTATTTCTTCAAATATATTACTATCAAATATAATTTTTTGGTCTGTTTCTTCTTCATTTAAATATTCTTTCTTTTTTATTATTTGTATACTTTCTTCAGTCATTTAATTCATCTAATTCACTATCTATTTCGTTATCTGTTTCATTTTCCGAGATTTCATATATACTATCTTCACTTTGTAATTCATAATCTGTATAATCTATTTGCATATATTCTGTATTTTTTATCTTTATTTCTGATATTTGTTTCTTTTTTGGATCTTTGGGCACTTTACAATCTTTAGCTAAGTGTCCTAATTTTCCACAATTATAACATTTACATTCTTTTATAGATTTCTTCTTTCTATATGGTCTTTTATGTCTATAATCTTTTATGTAATATCTTTTTCTTGGTTTTTTATATTTATATTGGGATTTCTTATATTTATTATATTTCTTATGTCTTTTTCTCTTCTTGTAGTATTTTTCTTTACATCCAAATTGGGGTGCTATTTTATCTTTGCAACATGCTAAATTTTTTATTAATGTTTTTTCCATTTTTAACTCTTCCCTATATTTTTCACATATATTCCTATACCATTGTTGTAAAAATTTATCCTTGCTCCTAGAGTATCTACTATTTTTGCTTCATCCCAACTTTTTATTATTTTTGAACTAAATGGTTTAGGTAGTTTGCTAAAATATAATCTCCTTATCTCCTTACTCTTTTCTATATTATATTTTCCTTATAATAATATTCTTTGAATGCACATGTATATTCATCTATGTAGCACATATTACATATTGCTAATTTCAACATTAAATTCCTATTTGTATCCTTTTCTATATTTTGTTCTTCTTCTTCTGTTTTCATACTACTAAATTCATTTCTTATAGCCGTTTCATATTTTTTTAATATTTCTATGGGTGATGCTTTAGTTGTTCCTTCTGTATTTTTGTCAGATTTTAGTACCTTTTTACTTTCCTAAGTTAAATTTGATAGCCATAATTTTACTGTTCCTATTAATATTCTTTCTATATATTCAGGTGTATCTGCTGTGTCTATGCTATTATCTAGTAATTGTTTTGATATATATCCTACCCATAATTGTATCGTCTTATTTGTGTCTATTACACAGTCTAAATCTAAGAAGTTGTAATTTTTATTAACTATTTGTTTTGGTGTCCATCTATATTCATTTTTTGGGTTGTACTTATTTTTGTAATTATATTTTGGTTTTCTTATTTTTGATGTACTAGGTATTATGTATTCGTCATTTTTTGTACCAAGAGAATTTACTTCTGTGTTTGTTTCTTCTATATTTTTAGTAACTGCTTTTTCTTTTTCTTTAATTTCTAGATCTTCAATTCTTTCTAAAATTTCTATACATGTTTCACTATCTTCTGAATCATAATCATTTATTTTTTCAGTATCTATTGTATTTATTTCTAATTCATTGGTCTTTAATTATTCATTTTTTATTTGTAATTTTTCTTTAAATTAGTTTATTTCATCTAGTAGTTTCTGTTCTTTATCCTTTTCGTCCTTTTCTCTTTGTCTTTTTTCATATCGATCTTTTAGTATTTGTAATTCTTTTTCTAACTCAGTAATCTTATTATTTTTTATTTCTGCTATTTTTCGTATTTCATCCGTAGTTTGTTGTTTTATTTTTTCTATTTCTTTTTTCCTGTCTATTTCTTCATTTTCTTTTGCTATTCTTACCATAGCTGTTAGTTTATTTTCTAATTTTAATTCTTTTTTTTCTAACATTAAATATAAATGTTCACCTATTTTCTTATATATTCTTCCTAAATTAGTAAATAGTATTCTTATTTTTAATCTTCGCGATTTTCATATGTTTTTTAATCTATTATGAATTCTTCATTATTCATTTTATCTATTTGATGGTATATAAGTCATGTTGATATATGTATTCTAAGTTATCTATTAGAGAATCTAAATATGATATTTCTTCTTTTTGTGCTTTTATTGATTTTTGACATACTCCAACAATAAAATATATTGTAGTCTTTCTCTTTTTATTTTTAATTCTCTTCGTTTCTCAGATATTATCTGTTTTAGTTCCTTATATTTCTTATTTTTAATTTTTCTTAAATTGGTTTATTTCATTTCTACAAAGGAAAAATAGTTATGTGCGTATATATTCCAAATACTTGTAATTAATGAATATATGTCTCAGAAATAAAGTAGAAGTAGATAATTATTTGTAGTTTTAAATTATTAGGGTTATATGTAGCTTAGACTTAGTAATTAGTTAGCCCTTTATTATTAGAATTTGAATTTCAATTGAAGTTTTTACTGTCCAAGAATTCTGAGATGGTTGTAGACCAAAACTGATAAAAATACTTAATTTCTTGATCTCTTCAACCCCTTGGAGGAAGCAGTAAGTGTAATTCTAATTAAGTTTTTGTGATAATTAATAATTTTTAAAAATAATTTCATTATCATTCTAATATATGTATTGATTAATTTTAGATTGTCCATCCGTGGCTTGTTCCGACCAATGGAGAGTTGAAGATGTCAGTTTTTCTTATTTTAGGGTATTTTACGGGTTGTACAAACTTTATCGGACCCTAAGGTCATGGATAGAATAAAGAAGGAATTGTTTGGAGCAACAACCATCACAAGAAAAATAATTTTGAAGGGTGGGCTTGTTGTTGTTGATGATGGTAGTGGTGCTCCTCTTACAATTTTTGAAAAAATAAACCATTATGATTATGATCATACTGGTTATACAGATTTTACCACTTCTAGTGAATGTTCTACATGCAAATATCAAGAATGTAAGGCAAAACATGATGGAGTAATTAATGTCATTAATGCATTAACTGCTTCTGTAAAGGAAATGACATCTATGAGGGGTGTCATTCCATCAAAGAGGATTTCATATCCATACACTCCACTAGAAACCAAGGTGGTTAAAAGGAGAAGCAAAGAAATTTCCAAGGCATCATCAAAATTTGAAAAAAGCAAAATTACAACTCCTCTATATTTGTCTTGAACCTTTGATCAATGTACAAGAGTCACAAAAGAGCATCATGAGTTTAAGAAGGTGAATATATACCATATATTCCAACAAATAAATAGACATGTCTGTTTCAACAAATTATACATATGCTGAAAATTATCAAATAGATATATACATCTGTTGCAACTGTCGTATAACTTGTTGCATCAGATGCGTTATCTTTTGAGACATATGTCCGTCTGTTTCAGTAAAAATAGGCCTTAGTACTTTTTAAATTTGTACCAATAGATGAGTCATTTATTGCAACAAATGGATCATCTGTTCGAAATTATCGTACAAATCTGTTTTTACCTATTCGAGTTTGTCCCTACAGATGATCCATCTAATGCAACAGATTGATAATCTATTGTATATCTGTGATTAGCATTGACAATTTTGGCTCTCCAGGTGGATGTCACAGTAGAAACTATTGCTGAACAACATAATATCACAGTTAATAATTCATCAACTTCTTCCAAAGAAGAAGACAAAGTAGATCTTGTCAGTTCAAGAGAACAGAAGAATTACCCATTTGAAGGGTTCAACATCTTGGACAAGGCTCTAAAAAAACTAACAAAGTTGATCAACGACTATTCAGAATGGATTACCGATGGGCTGTTAAAGCATCACACTAACTTGTATATAATTTTTTTTAAAGATATTGATTTATACTATTCTTGTTGTAAAAACAGGACATTAATATATATAAATCATGTAGAAAACAAAATAACGAACACTACAAAGTGAACGATCGAGTCTTAGTTTTGATATGTTCGACTTTGTTGTTGCACACCCCGGAATGAAGGATTGGCTCTATTTGATGTAATAGCCCCAAACATGCAGGAATGATGAGGTTTAAATTCCATACATATTACTATTAATTAATACTTTATTTAATTACAACTGTTTATGTAACGCCCCAAAATCGGGTCTCGAGACGTCACACGGTGCTTAGGATCACAAGTGACCCCAAGCTAACCCTTCTACTAGCATAACTCATAAGCAACTGAATAAGATAGATAATCTTAACAAAGTAAGAGGAAGATACATCTTTTCTGAATCTGATCAATACAAAAGTGAATTCACATGATTACAACTCTAATTTTACAAAGAAACTAAGATAAATACAATGACTCTACTGACTGTCTATGAAGCCTTTACTAATACTGACTATAGATAGCTAGGACGCGAACCCAACTATCACTAATCAATATATAAGAAAAATAAAGAAAGAAAACATATAAATGACATCTAACTTAAATCCCCGAAGTAGGAGGACATATCATCTGCTGGCTGAAATTTGCAACTGTCTGAGTCTGATGTGCATCTCTACTCTTTTTGGTGTGAAATATAATTTTTTGTTGTTAATTTAGTTCTTGTTATCGGACTATTGATTCGATTTTTGTTGGTGATTTTTGGTCACCATTGATGTTCTTAGTGTGTGTGAGTTGTGTTGGTGTTGCTAGGTTGATTTGTTATTTTTCTTGGTAAAAATAGTTATTCAACAGATGAACCATCTGACACAATGAATGAACTATCTGATGCAACATATAAACTATATGATGCAACAGATAAAACATCTGATGAAATAGATGAAATATCTGATGCAACAAATAAATCATCTGATTAAACAAATGGAAATCTGATGCAACACATGAAAATTTGATTCTACAGATGAACAATCTAACATATCATTCATTTGTTACGATAAACGAATCTTCTATTTGTAAGAGATCTAAATAATATTGATCCAACAGAGAACTCATTTGGCAACAGATGAGTGATCTATTTTTATTATTTCCAACGGATTACTTATTCCTTGCAACAGGTTGGTTATAGGTTACAATAGATATCCTACCTGGTGCAATAGATGTTTGGTCTATTTTTATTATTTCCATAGGATTACTCATCTGTTACAATAGGTTGTTTATAAGCTGCAACAGATAACCTACCTGGTGCAATAGATGAGTGATCTATTTTTATTATTTCAAATGAATTACTCATCCGCTGTAATAGGTTATTTATAAGCTACATTATATAACCTACCTGGTGCAATAAATGAGTGATTTAGTTTTAATATTTCCAACAGATTTACTCATCCTCTGGAAGAGGTTGATATAGGCTGCAATAGATAATCTACCTGGTGCAACAGATTAGTGATCTATTTTTATTATTTCAAATGGATTACTCATCCACTGCAACAGGTTGGTTATATTCTGCAACAGATAACATACTTGGTGCAACAGATGAGTGATCTATTTTTACTATTTCCAATGGATTACTCATCTGCTGCAACAAGTTAGTTATCAATTACAATAGATAACCTACCTGGTTCAACAAATTAGTGATCTGTTTTTATTATTTCTAATAGATTACTCATCCACTGCAACAAATTGGTTATATGCTGCAACACTTAACATACTTGGTGCAACAGATGAGTGATCTATTTTTACTATTTCTAATGGATTACTCATCTTCTGCAACAAGTTAGTTATCAATTGCAATAGATAACCTACCTGGTTCAACAAATTAGTGATCTGTTTTTGTTATTTCGAACAAATTACTCATCTGTTGCAATAGGTTGGTTATATGCTGCAACAGATAACCTATCTGGTGCAACAAATGAGTGATCTATTTTTATTATTTCCAATGGATTACTCATCCACTGCAAAAAGTTTGTTATATGATGCAACAGATAACCTACCTGGTTTAACTGATTAGTGATCTATTTTTATTATTTCCAATGCATTATTTATCCACTACAACAGGTTGATTATATGCGGCAACAGATAACCTACCTGGTGCAAAAGATGTGTGGCCTATTTTTATTATTTCCAACAGATTGATCAACTTCAATAGGTTGGTCATATGCTGCAGCATATATCCTACCTGGTGTAATAGATGTGTCGTCTGTTGGAACTGTTATTTTACTATTGTACATGTTTGATTTACTATTATTCTTTTTTAACGATGCATTAATCAATTATAATTTATTTTATATTCCTTTTAATATTAGATAATATGTCTCCTAAAAGAAAAGAAACCGAATCAAGTCTAAGTAAATGAAAGAGTGAAGCAACTAGGCTACATCTACCACTCGAAGAGCTTGCTTTACAAGCGTTATCTCAATCAGGAGTAAAAGATGATGAACATGGGGAGGAGGAATATTTCAAAAGAAAAAATCCAATATTAATAGCCCTTCCACCAAAGAGTTGGTCTAAACTTTCAGCATTGATCATTATCTTGTGAGAATGCAGTGCGATGGTGCCACAGATTTAATATGTGCTTTTGTTGTTAAGTCAGCCATGGAAAAATCTTTCGATGCCTTCAAAAAAATACTTTGAGAACAAAAATTGGATGTTAATTTTAGGGACAACTGCTTTGGGCTATATCTTGATTTGCCGAAGAACAACAATGCTCGCTTCCAAATGAAAATGGTATATGATCTTCTCAAGCGTAGGTTTATGTATGAAAACAAAGATAAGAAGGATTAGTTGTGGATAAATTACTGTGGCATACCAGTTTGTTTTGGTTGGAAGGAGTTTGTCATAGTTATTGGATTAAAATGTTATCCTCCTTCTACTTCTCAAGCTATACCTATTCTAACCTAAAAAACACCCCGCATACCCAAAAAAGTCTAAGTCAAGTCGAGTGATCGTGATGACCTGGTGTCCTTTGTTAGTCCAAGCTTCAAAAACATAAATTTGATAGAAGCATTGAAAGGTAAAAGGCTTTCAAAGAAGCACGAGAAATCATTTTTCTTGGTTTTGTTTATACATAATGTTCTTTGGGTGAGGGACGCTAGCAACATCATACCACTTTGTTTGATAAATATCTTTGAGGATCTTGAGGCATTTAACAGATATCCTTGGGGTTATGAAAGCTACAAAATGTGTGTTAAATATTTGTTGACTCCATTAATGCCAAGGACAATCAACTTATATGGTTTTCCATGGGCTTTCATGGTAAATATTTCTTTTATCATGACATAATTTATTTTTTTAATTCAATAATGCTTTTGATTTATTGGCATTATTTTATAGGCTTAAATATTTGAAGCCATTCCTTATTTGAGACAACAAGTAAAAAGATTCCTGTCCAAGAATTCTGAGATGGTTGTAGACCAAAACTGATAAAAATACTTAATTTCTTGATCTCTTCAACCCCCTGAAGGAAGCAGTAAGTGTAATTATAATTAAGTTTTTGTGATAATTAATAATTTTTAAAAATAATTTTATTATCATTCTAATATATGTATTGATTAATTTTAGATTGTCCATCCGTGGCTTGTTCCGACCAATAGAGAGTTGAAGATGTCAGTTTTTCTTATTTTAGGGTATTTTAGGGTCTGTGCAAACTTTATCGGACCCTAAGGTCATGGATAGAATAATGCAGGAATTGTTTGGAGCAACAACCATCACAACAAAAATAATTTTGGAGGGTGGGCTTGTTGTTGTTGTTGATGGTAGTGGTGCTCCTCTTACAATTTTTGAAAAAATAAACCATTATGATTATGATCATACTGGTTATACAGATTTTACCACTTCTAGCAAATGTTCTACATGCAAATATCAAGAATGTAAGGCAAAACATGATGGAGTAATTAATGCCATTAATGCATTAACTGCTTCTATAAAGGAAATGACATTTTTTGAGACATATGTCCGTCTGTTTCAGCAAAAATAGGCCTTAGTACTTTTTAAATTTGTACCAATGGATGAGTCATATATTGCAAAAGATGGGTCATCTGTTCAAAATTATCGTACATATCTGTTTTTACCTATTCGAGTTTGTCCCTACAGATGATCCATCTGATGCAACAAATTGATAATCTATTGTATATCTGTGATTAGCATTGACAATTTTGGCTGTCCAGGTGGATGTCACAGTAGAAACTATTGCTGAACAACATAATATCACAGTTACTAATTCATCAACTTCTTCCAAAGAAGAAGAAAAAGTAGAGCCTGTCAGTTTAAGAGAACAGAAGAATTACCGATATGAAGGGTTCAACATCTTGGACAAGGCTCTAAAAAAACTAACAAAGTTGATCAACAACTATTCAGAATGGATTACCGATGGGCTGTTATAGCATCACACTGGCTTGTATATAATTTTTTTAAAGATATTGATTTATACTATTCTTGTTGTAAAAACATGACATTAATATATATAAATCATGTAGAAAACAAAATAACGAACACTACAAAGTGAACGATCGAGTCTTAGTTTTGATATGTTCGACTTTGTTGTTGCACACCTCAGAATGAAGGATTGGTTTTATTTGATGTAACTACCCCAAACATGCAGGAATGATGAGGTTTAAATTCCATACATATTACTATTAATTAATACTTTATTTAATTACAACTGTTTATGTAACGCCCCAAAATCGGGTCCCGAGACGTCACACGGTGCTTAGGGTCACAAGTGACCCCAAGCTAACCCTTCTACTGGCATAACTCATAAGAAACTGAATAAGATAGATAATCTTAACAAAGTAAGAGGAAGATACATCTTTTCTGAATCTGATCAATACAAAAGTGAATTCTCATGATTACAACTCTACTTTTATAAAGAAAATGAGATAAATACAATGACTCTACTGACTGTCTATGAAGCCTTTACTAATACTGACTATAGATAGCTAGGACGCGAACCCAACTATCACTAATCAATATATAAGAAAAATAAAGAAAGAAAACATATAAATGACATCTAACTTAAATCCCCGAAGTAGGAGGACGTATGATCTACTGGCTGAAATAGGCACTGTCTGAGTCTGATGTGCATACTAAAACTTGTACCTATATTATGAGACAATGTAACACTTAGACGTATATGTGGGTCAGTACTTTGAGGATGTACTGAGTATATGGGGGTGCAATGCATATATAAAATAATATCTCAATATCATCACAGTTTATAAATTATGCATGCTGACATAAATGACTCACATAGCTTGAATAATACCTGAAATATAGATCTCATAAATCATAAATAATGAAACATTTAGTATAAACCTCGTGAGTCATTTCACTTAATTCTAAATCTACATTCTTTTTTTGTTCTCAAACCTGTGGTATAGATAATGTCTTAAAACAACAACTTTTCGAACGTACGCTTTAACCTCATGAAAACTAAGAACTTCTTTGAAAACTTAAAGATTTTGACACTTGAGAACCTTAGAAATCTTTGAATCATAGCTTTCGAAAAATATATAACTTTATCTTAGATAGAGTGGGGGACTACTTTGGGAGTTTCTCTTAACTGACATAAACCATGTGAGCTACATGGAGTCCAACGTCTTACCCATGTTGGGGAGAGCTGTTCTATCCTTGCCATCGGATAGAAACTTAACTTTTCAGTTCATTAGTGATGACTATATCAGCCTCAGGCTCACATCCTATAGAGGCACGTAGTTCTAGGGAAGTACCACACTTTCCGCTTGCTAAATACTACTCCCGGACTTAGCTCAGAACTTTAAAGAAAATCCACAATAAACAATTCAACAATTGGCATCGGGAGCCAATAATCTACCTCTTTATCATAAATCAATCAAATGTGGATTTCTTTTCTTACTTGAGTTCAAAAACCAACTCTTTCCTGAAATCTTGATAGACTCATCATCAAAGGTTTAAAGATCTCATAATAATGAAAATATAAACATACTTCTTACAATTATTTAAAAGTCCTCAATAACTCATTCTCAAAATAACAATCTTTAAATAGGGTTAATGACCCATATATCAAACTCGTATTAAAACACCAAAAGATTCATGCTTGATAATGTAAATATTGATGAATCAACTCAAAATCTGAAAATTTCAGCAATAAGCATGAAAATATAAACATACTCATGTAATATCATAGCAAAACATCATACTCAATATACTTCTTGAAAATACTTCAAAGAAAAACATCATACTCAATATACTTCTTGAAAATACTTCAACAATGTCAAAATATAGAAATCAAGAATCACAATATAATGCTTAAACTCACTTGGAAAAATCTAAAAAATGACATTACTTGCATAAATATATGTGAAATTAGTCATACAATTACACTTCTAAATCATTGGAAACCTTATAAGCTTGTAATTAACAACCATGGGTATAAACCCCAACTTGAATTTCATGAAAAATAATAAAAAAATCAGTAATTTATAATCTAAAATAAGTTTTGGGCACAAGACCGAAAGGGTGTTCTTGTTCAAACCCAACATACCTAGAAATTTAAGCTTTGGATGAACTCTTAACTTCAGATTGCTATTCTTGAGATTAATGGGTGCTTCTCATAGCCCACGGAATGGGGAATCCGAATCTTGAAAAATTATCGAAAACCTACGGTTGAATCTTGAGAAATTTGGATTTTTAGGTTGAAACCCTAATGAATGTTCTTGGTGATTTTGAGAGAAAGTAAACTTATTTTGATTTTATGGGAGTTTAATCCCATGTTATAGCTGGATAGGGGTTGGAAAATATCACCTTTGCTCTTAAAAACGCGGAAACAAAACCTAAAAATTATTAGCGTGCGATAGAGCGTGCGTCGCACGCTTATTGCATGGTGCTACTGCCTCAGCCACTAAAATGGCCATAACTTTTCGCTCATGTATCAGATTTTTGCGAAATTGGTATCATTTGAAAGATAATTCAATTATATACAATTTTATAGGTATTGGGATGAAAAATTCCATGTATATTAAGAGATATACATGTATGAAGTAGACTCTTGTAGAATCAAATATCAAACTTTGGACGGATTAATTGATCTTAGCTCAACTTTTTTCTAGGTCATTGCTATGAACATTTTCACCTCTAAACTACTACTCCATATACTATGATAATGATCATGAAACTTATATTCATGTGAGAATCACTTGGATTAAAGCTTAGAAACGTAGAAACGACGGTTAGAATTCTAGCACAAAAATACGGGGTATTACAGTTTATTAATTTTACTGTCACATAATTTAAAATGTTTGACAATATGTGAAGCACGTCAATGTCATTTTTTACTACCTCCGAAAGAAGGCCAAGTTGCAAACACAAGAACAATAAATATATACGACATGAAATTATTTGTACAAATTTACATCAATAATGCCAACGGTAGGTTTTGTCAACAAAAGCCAGATGTTTCCCGAAATGAGGAATGCTTAATCAACACCACCAAAGGTTTTAGCATTCCAGCTTTCTTACCTTGGTATTGGTCGACGAAGTATATATTTCAATCAATTATGGTGATGAATTCCAAGTTTATGACTTGTTGTCGCGAAGGAGACATTCCAGGCGGTCGTCTGAGATACAAAAGCTGGCCAAAGTATTGCCTATTTACCTTGATATGAGTGACTTTTTGTACCAAAAGGTTTGTACTAATTGGTCGATGATTGAAGCATATCGGGATAAAATGGATAATCCATTTGATGTAGAATATGTTAAAATAATCGCTCAATGTAATGCCCCGAATCTGGTACCTGGAATACTACACGGCGCTCTTGACCCCGAAGGACCACAAACTAACCTATGACTGATATCTGTACCTGTATACTGCATGATATACTATATAAATGCAGAAACATGAACTGAAAGGCCATAAGGTTCAAATTTGTAACATAACTGATAAACCATAACATATGAATGTGGTATGGAATACCCAAAACACTGAAACAATTATCTGAACACACTAGTCTGAAAAGCCTCTAACTGACTCAGCTATCTGAATAAGAAGTTGATGGGACAGGTCCCCTACTAACTCCAACTAATAAATTAATTAATGATATAATAAATAAATAATTACGTCCTCAAAGGATGAGGAATCCATGCTAATTGACTGCTGATATTTGGAATCTACTGATGCTCTGGAACTCGTGCTTCAGAATCTATGATATAAAACACCATAGCGCAAGTACGTCAGTACTTTGAATATACTGGTATGCATGTGAGGTAGGCTAAATGCATGGGGTTTATATGCATGAAAAATACTTGTTAACTGACTAATATGAATGTTAGAATACATGCATGAATACATAGTCACTATATCTGAGATCGTAATAACAAGAATTTACTGATAACTAGCATGACTGATAACTAAATTTTGATGACTGATATAATTGATGACAAGAGTGACTGTATCTGACAGTCCTAAATTCTATAACTAAAACTGTGGGAAGTAGTTATCTAACCGACATGCCCTAATATGCCATTATGGCTTAGTTGGGGCCCAATCTGTAACCCCAATTGAAAGGGTGTCAATACCGCACCACTGGTAAGGACAAGTTGTGAGTGGCCCTCATCTGAATGTTATTATCCACCTCATCAACCCTCATCTGACAGTGTTGATATCTTAACCTATGCTGGCTACATAGTTCTAGAATGCAAGGATGACTTCTAAGAATCACACCCTCATATGAAACTGTGTGTTCCCATCCTTGGGTTCACTCGGTGTTAATTCCTACTCCCATCTAAATAGATACTGAACATGAATTACTGAACTAAATTAACATGAATTCCGTTAACTGATGGAATAGTATTGAGATTATTGAATTACTGAGATTTCCTGAGTCACATGACTGATTGAGTTCTATAGATCATGGCTTGACTGAGGATATGGTGAAAACATGACACTAAAGCTAGGCACACAACTATATTTTTTGGGTAAAAGTACCCCCAGGAATCGATGGAAGGAAACTGACAAGGCATGACATTCTTGAATGCATGACCAATCATTAACAATCCATAATACAATAATTGAAGATATTTCATGGGCATTTGATTATCATAGCTTGGTACATGAATAAGATAGCATGTATACATAGCATAATTTCATAAGGCTAACTCATGAGCAATCTAACAAACAAATTTCAATACATAAGAATAACATGGAAGTCATTTTGGATCATAATTTAGCTATAATGCATAATTTCTATCTTCCTAGGCATTTCATCAAACACCTTGCATGTAGTCATAGGGTATAGGCTTAATCATCAAATTGATACATTATGAATAACTCAATTTATAGATTTCACTCACTTGCTAATGTAGTTTCATGAAAAATACTTAAATATTCCAACTTGGGAATCATATAGCAAGATAAACATGGTTACAATCAACCCACAACATAAATATCACGATTCACAATTTAAAATAGGGTTCTTCAGCTTTATGGATGAAAGGAATCCATAAACCAACACAACTCATACCTTAGTTCTTGGTTTAGCAAAGATTGATGGAGACACTTTCTTGAAATTGAATGCTCAATTGAAACCCTAGCTTGTTCTTGAGAGAAAATTAAGAGAAACTAGTATATTTTGGGTTCCAAATAGCTGAATCTCGTGTTAAAGGGCTTAAATAGGGGTAGGAAATTGACCCTTTTAACCCTGGACACATCTTTTAAATTGGTGAAAATTTCTCGAACTGGACCCCTGGTGCAACGTGGTGTTATCCCGCCGTGTCACTGGAATTTGACAACTGGGAAATTGAGGGATGGCATGATGCGGAGCCATCACATTGCCACTTTATTTGTGACTTAGAAATTTAATGCGACGCAGAGAAATCACGCTGGGACACTTGAAAAAGGAAAATTGCCATTTTATCTTGTGGCACGGCGCATCACTGACCAATATGGCGTTGTTTTACGACCGAAACTTGAAATAGTCATAACTTCTTACTCGGTTATCGGATTTAGGCGAATTTTATATCGATGGAAAGCTTATTGAATTTTCCACATGAAAAAAAGTGAAAATATTGAAAATTCCTCATGTAATAAAATCATTAAATTTAGAAGATAAAACTTGACATTCTTGGGACAAAAAAATTTAGTTAGGAAACTTCAGGGTATTACACTCAACAACCCATTGGTAGACTGTAAGTATCATGATTTAGTTTTATTTCATAAATTTCACAACGCTTACATGAACTGCAAGATATGGATTATCTATTTTTTTAAAATACAGGGATTGCGGTCTTTTTGTTGTCGCTTACGCCGAGTATTTGAGCGATGGATTATAAGTACCAAATGATGGAATTGATACCGAATTACTCTACAAAAGTTATCCTGCTCATTTTTGGAAATACATAGAAGTTAAAGCTCAGAACCATACGCAAGAGACATTAAAGTTCCATGACGACCAAAGACTAATTCCATAGCACCGGATGAACAACAACTTGTACATATTTAGTAGATATTTATGGCTTGAGTCTATCAAAGTAATAAACTCTCCGTGGTAATTGTTGGCACCAAAGGTTAAATTGTTGATTTATTTGTAGAGCAGATCATTTGTACCCATAATAATTTTTTTACATTTCATTTATTTGTTAGGTTATTTCATGTAATTTAAGAAGGCTTCAATTTAATTTTTGTTGTCGAAGAATATAATTTAATCCTTAGTTTTGAACTTATTAATTGAAATAGAATACTAGATTCAAATATAGCAATAGATAATACATATGTTGCAACGGACAACATATTTATTAGAAATTATCAAACAGATATAGACATATGATGTAACATGTAGGTCATCTATTGGAAATTATCAAACAGGTCTTCCTACTTTTTTGATTTGTTCTAATAGATTACTTATCAGTTACAATAGGTAGACTATATGTTGCAACAGATTGTATATCTGTTGTGATAAAGGCTAAGAGACGTCTGCATAATGCAACAAATAACCAATCTTTTGCAACAAATAATCAATCTGTTGCAACCGATAATCAATCTATTACAACAGATAGACAATCTATTGTATTATAAAAAATTCAATTTTTGTCAAACATAAAAAATTGTTATGGTTTTTGTTTTCGTCCATCTTCTTCTTTATGCACAAGATCCAAACATTTAGTTAGTACCCCATAAGCCCATACCTCCTTTATCTTTGACACAATGGAGTCATACAAATCAAATATTTCTATATCGGTCAGCAAATATTCGTGTATGCAAGTGAGTACAGCCCGCATGCGGCACCGGTTTTATTTTTTTAAGCTGCATACCCTTATTTTAAACTTCAAAATATCATGCTTTATTTATCAAGACTTTCACTGGAAAATTATCCATCAGTTTACTCTGCCTCAACAAACTGGGGAGCAACTCCAACAGTGGCTACATGTGGATTAAAAAAGCACCGTCATTGAAGACAGAAAAGTTGCAGTCATAAAACTTAATCTTTCCCTCCTCGAGAAGTATCTCAATAGAGAGAATATATTTGGATTCTACATTCATGACTACAAGAATTTTCTTTGCCTAGGTGTAACGCCCCGTGTTTCGGGCTAGAATGAAAACCGTCATTTCTATACGTAGATGATCCAAAAGCCATACATCCTATGGAAATTTTCCATGTTAATCAAGTATGTAGTGTGGTAACCTATTTGAGCATGAATTGAGATCATAAAGGTCCCCTAACTCAAGGTCAAGTTGAAAGATTGCCTATCATTCGAGTTTTAGTGAGCGTCAAAACTTGAGCCAACTTCAATCATCCATATATCCTTGTATATAACTGACTGGGTGTCTTACTATATATCAAATGAAATATCTTTTTATTATCTTTCCATCGATACCAAATTCGCCTAAAACGGACCCTCAGTGAAGAAGTTAAAGTATTTTTAGTGACAGCGTTCCCGATTGACTAGTCACTGCATCGTGATGAGCCTTAAATTGACAATTGTCAATTCCAGTAGCTCACCGCTATTTCCAGCGCGTCGTGGTGGAGCTTTTTACGGCGTTCCAGTCCCAGATTTTAAATTCTAAGGTCAAATAGGACATTTCCCATGGCCCTAAACCCATCGAAACACGGTATTTACTCCCAAATACACCTAAACGCATACACTTTCACCAAAATTCCTCAAGAACGCTCTCTAGGATTTCAAACAAGAATCCTAAATAATTAAAGATTCAACCATGAGTTTTTGAATATAATTAGAGATTTGGAATCCTCAATCCGTAAGCTTCAAGAATCATTCATTATTTCCGAAATCGTGGTACTTGAGATTTTCTTAAAATATCATGGGCATAAAAATCATAATTTTAAGAAAGGGGGTTTCAGATTTATGAATACATTCATGCTTTAGAAATCTTGACGGTATTGTTTTGGTCTTTTGACCTTCCCCATATTGATTTGAAATTGTATATAAATATAAGTATGTGATTTAAGTTAATATTTTAATTGAGAGCATGACTCACATGAAATCCCTCTCTTGGTGTGATTGTTCCCATATTTCACATGATATGCATTGTTTTTGAAATGCATATTGAAAAGCATGTTACGAAGTGTCTTAATTTATGAATGCTTTGGTTATGAATCTTGAATTCCAAAGAGAGGGTTGTTGTATTGAAAAAAATATTGAAAATACATATAATGAAAGACTGCATGGATTTTGCCAAAAACATATGACCACCTTATGTTTGAAGAGTTCTTGCATAGCTTTGACTTATGCTTTTAGAGTATGAAATCTCTTATACTGGTTGCATGTTTGGGTGGTCTGAACTATGTTTTAAATGAAAGATCATGCTTAATGAATATGGCTCAGAAATAGGACTTTCAAGTCTTGGTGTGACGACACCAGTTCAGATTATGCCATGATAATTTCAGAACAGAATAGAATACATGTTTGAAATCAGACTTTTCAAATGTTAAAACTAGAAAATGCATGATTCAGAACAGGATAAAAATGGGTACAAAGAGAGCTTAGGTGGTTCCCCGAAAAAGGCATGGGTTTAGACAACCCATTGCCCCAAACCGTTATTTGTCGATCCGGGTATATTATATTATGCTGGCCTAGTGCTGTGTGATATATCAGAATTAGAAACTCCAACCCTTGCGGCGCACTTGGGTTGGGGGCTTCCCCGCCGAGTCAATGACGGATTCCATATCGACCGTGGAATATCAGAATTGTAGGGGAGTGCCACTTAACTCAGGATTAATACAAAGATCAGAACTGCATTGCCCAGAATGATTTATGATTTTTTAGAAAATGTGCCCATGTGTTTTAGAACTATTTCATGATTGGTATTTGACAAATTGCTCTCCAACTATTTTATTTATATAAAAGCTTTATTTTGGAATACTTTGCGTACCAGTACATCTGTATTGACCCCCTCCTCTCTCCAAGTTCTGAGGCTTAGTCTAGGGGTCCAAAGAAGCAGTAGTATTTATCAGATAGAGTTGCAGTGTCTAGTTGGTGAGCCTTCTCTCTTTCGGAAGGTCTGTTTTTTCAGATTATGTCATTTATTTCTGTTTTGTTCTACTAGGGGCCTTGTCCCAATTTCAGAAAGTTGTCAGATTTTCTTTCAGTAGAGATTTCTCAGAATGAGTCAGATGTTATTTAGATATAGTTGATCTACAGCTTCCATACTTATGTTGAATTCATAATTGACCATGTTTTCATAACATATTATATTTTCACATCTTCTTTTATTAAATAACTGTTGCGCATGATTACCAAATAGAGAAGGGCATCCCGGGCCTTCATGGTTTGGGATGTACGTCACGGCCAAGCCCTAGTTTGGGTCGTGACAAACTTGGTATCAAATCACGGTTTATGGTCCCAGGGTATCTGGAAAATTGCGTTGGGTAGAGTCTTATTTATGGGTGTATAACACGCTACACTTATAAGCAGGAGGCTACTAGGCGTTTAGGAATGTTTCCCTTTATTCATGTATTAGTTTGTGCTATTGAGCCAGAATGTTCCTCTTCCATACCTTACTTCGTGCTATGGTTTCGCCCATACGAAAGTAAAGCTATCCCAATTCTTTCCTTACTTTGATGTGCCCAGATATGTCTCATTATAGGGGTGATTCAAGTGCAGAAGTTTACAGTCTAAATGGCATGGTCCTTTCTGGTTGAGCCACATAAGAGTTTAAAATTTGTGCAAGGACTTAAGAAGAGTCCGTTAGTGCCTCAGAGTGTATTGATTTTAGTGTGAACTTTGATTCTGATGAAATTATGCTTTTCATCCTACGGTATTAAGAGTATTCTATTTTTTTCCAGAATTTATATTGCAAATGTCATGCTTAAGATAGAACGATGTATAGTAGAATGTTGGAACTGCATTTCCGCTCGAGTAGTAGTTTAAGTTAAGTGTCGGTGTCATGACCTATTGGTAGTGATGTTGGACCAAGAAGTTGGTGATGTGAAGTCACAAAGTTAGACGTTAGAGTTATGGTGACTTGTGCATAAATAAATATTTTAGTTGAATTATCGATGTTTGAGGATGATTTACCACTTTATAGTGATAGACTAATGTGGTAGCTAGTAGCATGTGTGGATTGTATGGTAGTCTATGGGAGAAGTTTTTGACTCAGATTTTTATTTATACAGAGTAAGATGTGTATTCTTAGATCATTGAATATTGTGTGTCAATATTCTATCTCTTGTAATATGTAATCTTGTTATCGTGGTGTTTTCGAAAAATCAAAGTCTAGTGAAGCCGTGGGAGGCCTATTTCTATTCACTAGCAACTTTTTGTTCATCTTGTTGTTCTTGTGTTGTTGGAACTAGGGGTTTAGAGGCGTAATGGTAAGAAAAGTGGTAAGGGTGATTTATAAAATATATGTATAGTTGAATCTTTTTGCGTTAGATTGAGTTGGTAATGAAGTGATACGTCCTTGTGTGTTAGTTTAGTAGAAGGTAAAGAAGGAGTTATTAGTCAAGGTGAATTGTTGTTTTCCTGAAGTATGAAAATGGCTAGATTAGCCAGTAAGTTATAGTTATAGACTCATGGTCGTTTGTGGAATTTGAAGGTAGTCTAAATGCCCGCTGGGGGTAAGTAAGTATGATGTGAGAGAGTCACATAAGTATATAGGATTGTATGGGGTTATAATATAAGATTAAGATTGACCATGTCTTATACGTGACTTTACCCCCCTTGACCTTCTTTTTGTTGGTAGTTGTAAACTAGTACTACTTGTGAGAAGGTATGTAGTAGATTTTTGAGGTATTTGGATAGAATGTCCTAATTTGATGAACTAGTTTATTATGTTGCATTCTTCATTAGTGGTAAATGATTGATGTTAGACTATAGGCTTGAATTTAATATAGAATGTAGATGTAAGAATAGTGGCTTAAGATTAATAATGAATGTTTCTGAGAATTTTGTGTAAGGTTGGGTTGTAAATCATTTTTAGCACTGGATATTAAGTTTGAACAGTTGATGTCCATAAAGGTAGATGTGATGATTTCTTGGTTAATGATATTAGTCTTATGGAAGTGAACTAATAGGCATGAACAGTGTATGCCAAAGCTTAAGTTTGTTTGATTCATAATGAGGTATGATGTTGTATGTATGAGTGATAACGCTCAATCTACAGCTCTCGTAGGAGTGTAAAGCGGTCGTTAGCAAATATAGAACCCAACTGGGTTGGGTATCGATCCCACAGGGAATAGCTTGGTCAACAAGTAAGTAAAGATTACTAGACTTTTAGTGCAAGTCTCGTAAAAAGGGGGGATTCTTTTCTTGCAAGTAATGTGAACAAAATAAGATCTAAAAACGGCAATAGCAAAGTAAAAGGAGAAAGAATGTTACGTTGGTTGTAAACAATGAGAATTGAAGCGTTGGGGTTATGTCCACCTTCTGAGGTATACGTCTCTATTGGCTATGAGTGTGTAGAATTCTGACATGCAATTGCTTATAGAGGATTGTAGTCGATGGTAAATCCAAGCGTCTCTCGACCTAAACAAGGACTATTTCACTTTAACTCTCTCGAGCTTAAAGAGTATCTAACGGTACGAATTCTCCAAGAGGTTAGTCCAGTTACGGCACTAGCTTTTTAATAGGAAAGGGTGTCCTACTACCTTGACATTATCTCTTTTCCAGACAAATAACTTTTCTCTCGAACAAGTTAAATGTTAGACTGGCGTATTCTTGCGTTTGCAACCGCAAAGAATGTAGATTAAGATGAAGAGAATAATGATATAAGCAATATACGTGCCTCGAACTCACAAACTCACAGCAATAGATAGTAACTCATTCGGCTTCCATAACCCCAACAGAGAAGTTTAGTTACCCATGAATGCGAAGGAGATCACGATTGACATTGTTGTTATACCACAAGATTGAGAAATTTCGTGTAGCTTTGGTGGTAGGCGTGAGGCGTGAATTCCTTAGCAAAGTAACGATTCTCTTGTTGCGGAAATTAAGAATAGATGAATGGAAGAAGAAAACTAGAATTAATAGAAAGATTAGAAGAGTTGTAGAATTATTTGTAGTGTAGAATAATAGAGGAATAGAAGATGAGAGAAGATGAGAGGGATGGAAGGAAGTATTGTGTTCTCCCTCCTTCCTCCCTTCTTGTTCTCTAAAATCTCAAGCATGATAGGGTATTTATAATACCCATATCCTAATCCTACTAAGCTAATGAAATAAATAACCAAATCCTATTAGACTAATGAAATCCTTAACCCAAATGTACTAGGTTAAGGTAACATTATCATAATCCAAATAAAATAATGAAATACATAACCTAATTGTACTAGGTTAATGTATCATTGTCAAAATCCAGCTTTGTGTCTGTAAGTCCCCAAAGTCTTCAGAATTGCTGTTTTAGCCCGGGACAGATTTTCCATGCAGCAGTTTTGGTCCCCCAAAGTCTTCAGAAATGCTGTTTTAGCACGGGACAGATTTTCCATGCAGCAGTTTTGGTCCTTAGGCGTGTAAACTCCCTTCCCTTCCTTCGTGAGCTTTCTTTAGCGTCAAGTAAGCCATAAAATGCTGAATTATGCATCATTTATACCTGAAACTTTACTAATCATGTTCGTTAGCTCATTTACAGGAAAAAGGACTAAAAGTGCATGAAATATATAATTTGTTCTCAAAACTAGGCTAAAATATGGGCAAAATATATTGATATAGGCGCGTAAATTCGCCTATCATCAACACCCCACACTTAGAGCTTTGTTCGTCCTCGAACAACATATCATGTCCTTCTAAGCATCAACTTAAGGTTTTTACAGAAACAACACAAAACATTCTTCAAGACAAGCACAACAATTATCAACAAAGAGTAGCTTTCCGATTATAAGTAGAAACAGTTTAACCTCTAGCGTAGACTCGTGATGGTGATCAACTCGCATGCAAACGTTAAAGTGCATAGAATCATATACAACTATCCAAAACTCATCAACCATGTGTGTCTCACCATATAGTACCCATAATCACTCACAAATATAGCATATTTTTCAAACATGGGTATCAAAATGTCCTTGCTCTCACTCTCACAAAGAATTAATATGTAGCAACTGAAGACCATAGGCTTGCCCTTAATGTAATACTCTACTAAATGTTGGAATGTTAAGATTAGGATCAAGTAGGTCTTTTGATGGTTGTAATGTAGGCTAAGGGACGGGTAGGACTATTTTGGCCAGGAATAGTGACTAAGTTCCTAAGCGCTTTAATACATCACTTTGTATCATTGACACTTTTTTCTTTCAACCTTTCTTCTTTCTTTTTTCTACCACCCTTGTTCTCCTCTTTTTTCAATTTTAAGCACAACTCACTTTTCAGCTTTCTTTTCCTTTTTCTTTTCACAACATACCTCTTATGATAGCATTTTTTTTTCTTTTTCATAACACATTCAAGAACCATTCCAATTTATAGCATTATACTCTCCCAATTTCCTTTTATGTTGTCACATGACTTTTTCACTTTAAAGCACTTAGGGATTTTGGGATCAAATTACGGTCTTGAAAGAAATGGATTAGGCTTACATACAAGGTTGTCAAAGAAATAGGCTAAAGGCTCAAAAGGGTTAACTAGGATGATGTCCATGGGTAGGTAAAACTGAAGGTAAACATGTATAGGTTGCCAAAGAAATGCCTAAATCATATCCTAAACTTACACTCCTTATTTTTGCTTTGCATACATACCAGGCAAGTTCTAGCATCAACCACATACATAGAATATACTATTATCTCACACACACAAGGCACATGGTCGACTTGATTGGAAGTAATATAGACTCGCGACCCAACAAGTGAAGGAATTGAATCACACAATATCACATATTGAGTCACAACTAGAGCCTAAACGTCTCAATAGTCACAATTTTAGCACATACTCTTGTTATAATCTCATGCTGCCTATCAAAATAATTTCATGCGAAGCTAAAAAAAAAATATTTTAACTACTAAAAAAAACAAAACAAAACAAAAATAAAACAAAAGCAAACAAACATAGATGCTAATAGAGAAGTATAGCATGCAATACCACCACCCCACACTTAGTCGGGACACTGTCCTCAGTGGAGAATAAATACGAAGAACCTGGTCAGTCGGACTCGTCCTCAATGTCGGGGGTCATACCCTTTGCATCGGAATCATCATCAGAGTCGTCATTCTCAGAAGTTCCTCATAAGTATCCCACTTAATTCCAAGAGTGAGTCGAGGTATTTGCAGCGAGGAGGGTTCTCCTTGCTCTTTTCGGCCTCTTTTCTTGCCTTTTTGTGAAGTGGTCTTGCTTTGGGTGCCATTGTACCTGAGACTTAAAAAAATGTTCATGTTAGCATCATCTCGATGGATACAATCTATAAACAAGCAGTAGTGGCACCACCCCATACTTAGTTTGTTGGTACAGACTAGTGAAGTGAAAGTGGTCGATTACTCAGACTTCATCGACATACGTTTTAGGGGCTATATTCCAACAAGAAATTCAGATATGTAACACTTCTTGCAATCTTTGCAATACTTTCATGTTAGGTATATCAAGACTTCTTCATAGGGATTACATCATGGTATAGTTTCTACCAATAATCACAATCTCCTATGTCGGTAGGCAACTATAAGTCTTATTCCGATGAGCGAGACATCCCAACATGTAAGTATTCAAGTGACAAGAGCATGCAATGTTCATGACTATAGAAATTCCGCAAGTAGTATAACAATGCATCAAAATCAATTTCTAGTTGGAAACAAGTTAAGAGTATCCTAACGTTCATGTTCACTCACTTGGTTTTGTATCAACAATTCAAACACATTAACATCACCAATATTTCTTCAAGATGTAGCAATTCATAATAGACATAGCAACGTAGCACTTACGAAAAATAGATGAAGAACAAGAGAGTACTTACGTGATTGAAGCCTTTGGAGATGTTCTTGTGAAGTGGGAGAGCAAAAAGAAAAGTTTTGAGATGATTTGGAGAGTATATGCGGTGCCTTTAGGTCACTTTGCAATGTGTTGTGTTATAAAACTAAGTCCCCTTTATATAGGAAGAGAATGGGTCGGGTTATGACCCATTTACAATCGGTTTTGGAGACAAAAATGCTACATATGCGGCGCATAATGCTTGGCATAGTCATGGTATATGCGGCGCATTGTCTATGGCATAATGGGACATATGCGCCGCATAGTCTATGGAATTTGTAGACATATGCGCCACATAGTCTATGGCATATGAGATACTGAGACCAAATGCCATAGCATAGGCGGCGCATAGTCAAAAGCATACCTAGGATTAGGCGGCGCATAGTGTATAGCACACTAGATTCCGAGACCTTAGGCTATAGGATAGGTTGTGCATCGTTCGTGGACTAGTTTTACCTAGGCCTAGCCTTCCTCGATGCCTAGTTTGGTATGAGCAATGCTCAATCCATAGCCTTATGCATCACTATTCCTAACTTACCAACTTTACCATACAATGCGTCCAAATCGTCAATTGAAATCAATCTCCTCGTTGACTACTTCTTGCACCTATATTCGCTCAAACAAATGAAAACGATTAGTACGATGGGTTGCCTCCCACCAAGAGCCTTAGTTTTGGTCGTGGCACGACTCTTATTTTTGGATTTTTCATTTATCAAAATCAAAACAAGTACTAGAAGAAACGATAAAACGATAAAACGATGGGTTGCCTCCCATCTAGCGCCTTATTTATTGTCGCGGAACGACATAGTTACCTCGAGTACTCAGACTTCATCGGGATAGATGGTGGATCGTTTTCTGAATGGATTCAGACGACAATGAGGCTTACTTGTAGGAGGGGTACCAATTATATCATCAATAGTCCAACCCATAGCTCTCATGTATCTCTTCAGAGTAGAGATGAGAGCGTCTACGTGCTGTTTACTTAAATCATCCGCACTCACCGGAAGTATCTTTATACTTTCCAAGAACACATACCTTAGATAATTGGGGAGCTCTTTCGACTCTAGCATTGGTGGCTCTTCAAGGGAAGTCTTCGCTGTTGGTGACGGTTGATTCTTAAGATCACGGTCCGGTTGCTTAGGAGTATGGGAATAGGACTCTATTTCTGTTAGAGCACCCATAAGTTCTTCATATTCTTTAGCATCCTCATGCTCAACATTCAGCAGCGCAGCAGACAATGGCTCAACAGTAGGCTGTTTCTCTACAGATAATGCTTTCTTACCTTCATAATGAACATCAGCTACAGAGAACACATCCATATCTCTTGGCTGCTTCATCGCTTTGCACAAATCAAAATGAATCACTTCGTCATTCATTCGAAATAAAAACTCATTATCTCTCATGTCAATAAGCACACTTCCTGTTGCAAGGAAAGGACGTCCCAAGATTATGGGAACTTCAGAATCCACCTCACAATCCAAAATCACAAAGTCTGCAGGAAAGATGAAGGAAGAAACCTTCACCAACACATCATTCAAGATACCCACAGGTCGTTTTACCGACCTATCAGCCATCACGAGCCTCATATTGGTTGGTGTCGGATCGCCTAACCCCAACTTCTTGTAGACGGATAGTGGCATCAAATTGATGCTAGCACCCAGATCGCACAATGCCTTAGCAAAATTCATAGATCCAACCGTGCAAGGAATAGTGAAAGCACCAGGGTCTGCCTTCTTCTGTACTAAGGACCTTGTGGCAATTGCACTGCAATGATGAATATTATCTGTCGGCTCATAGCTTACTGCCCGCTTCTTTGCAACAGGTCCTTCATGAATTTAGCGTACCCAGGCATCTTTTCTAGCGCCTCTACCAACGGAACATTAATGGTCAGCTGCTTCAACATGGTCATGAATTTGCTGAACTTTGTATCATCCGCCACCTTCTTCAATCTTTGAGGAAAAGGTGGTGGTGGGTATGGAATTTTTCTCTCCACGGCTTTCTTCTCCTCTTTCTTCCGTTTTTCAGCTTTTTCAGGTTGCACGTCGTGAAGAGTGACGTTAAGGACGTTAGGATCGGCTGCTGCGGCATCTTCCCCTTTCGCCTTATCATCAATTTCCGCTTCTTCGTCCACCACTTGCTTGCCTTTTTCTGAAGTTTCTAGCACCTTACCGCTTCTGGTAGTGATGGCCATGCATGACCCATTATTCCTTGGGTTTTGCACAGTATCGCTAGGTAAAGTGCCAGCCTTTCTTTGATTGAGTGCTGCTGAAAGTTGGCTCAATTGCTGCTCTATTTGCCTGATTGAAGTGGAATGAGAATCAACTAGTTGTTTCATGGAGGACAAATCATTAATTACCTCAGTAACTCCCGCGCTTGTTGCTTCCACTCCTTTCAATAATTTAGCCATCATGTCTTCCATACTTCCAGAATTAGATGTGGTGGTATCACGTCTACCAGGGGGAACATATACACCACTCTTTTCATTGTTTTTTCTCCAACTACCTTGGTCCTTGTTTCCAGAATTATCATAATAGTTCCGACCTTGGTTTCCTTGGGTATTCCCACGGAAACCCCCCTGATTGTTCAAGTAGTTGGCCTCCTCTTCCGAATTAGATTCGTCTCTTCCTTTTAGCGCCACAGCTTTCACTTTTTCGGTCTTCCCTGATAATAAATGCTTTGTAAGAAGATCCATTTGTGTTTTCATGTGCGTCATATCTTGATCACGTTCTTCTTGTCTACGCCTCTGCTCTGTGGTCATGCCAATAGATAAAGTAGAGCTTGCTACCTCAGAATCCCTGGTATGCCAAGCTCTACTTTGTTTCGTCATGCGATCTAACATATTGCTTGCTTGACCAAAGGTGAGGTCCATAAAAGATCCTCCAGCTGCGTTATCCACCACTGGTTTAGTTATTGAATTCAAGGCTCTGTATAGTATCTCCATTAGGTGAACGTTAGTCATATGATGGTTTGGACACCTCGCTAGCTTTGTCTTAAACCTCTCCCATGTTTCATGAAGAGCTTCAGTGGGAAGCTGACGAAAGTTGCTGATTTCATCTCTCAATTGTGCTCTTTTGGATGGCGGAAAGAATCTTTCTAGGAAAGCGTCTCTCAATTGCCTCCAATTTGTAATAGAATCAGGAGTCAGCCCATTCAACCATAGTGTTTCCTCCCCAGACAGAGACAATGGAAATAGACGTAATCGAATTGCATTCTGACCAACTCCAGGATTGTCAAACGACTTGCATGTAGAAATAAAGTTGATAAGATGCATATTCGGATCATCGCCTGCTAGTCCACGAAATAATCCCTTGAGTTGCAATAACTGAATCATGGTGCTTGTGATGTTGAACTTGGCTCCGGGCGCTAATGGTGGAAGAATAATGGCTCCTGTGGCTCCGGCTCCATCAAGATCATCATCATCATCATCGAACGGTATCTCACGTTGTGCATCCATTGATGCACTGAACAAAAACCTGCAGTAAACAAAAACAAAAACTAAAAGTAAAAGTACGAGAGTCTTCGACCAAAGGGTCTAGTAATTATTACGAACTTGATTGACACTTGTATTCCCCGGCAACGGCGCCAATTTTTGATAACGCTCAATCTACAGCTCTCGTAGGAGTGTAAAGCGGTCGTTAGCAAATATAGAACCCAACTGGGTTGGGTATCAATCCCACAGGGAATAGCTTGGTCAACAAGTAAGTAAAGATTACTAGACTTTTAGTGCAAGTCTCGTAAAAAGGGGGGATTCTTTTCTTGCAAGTAATGTGAACAAAATAAGATCTAAAAACGGCAATAGCAAAGTAAAAAGAGAAAGAATGTTACGTTGGTTGTAAACAATGAGAATTGAAGCGTTGGGGTTATGTCCACCTTCTGAGGTATACGTCTCTATTGGCTATGAGTGTGTAGAATTCTGACATGCAATTGCTTATAGAGGATTGTAGTCGATGGTAAATCCAAGCGTCTCTCGACCTAAACAAGGACTATTTCACTTTAACTCTCTCGAGCTTAAAGCGTATCTAACGGTACGAATTCTCCAAGAGGTTAGTCCAGTTACGGCACTAGATTTTTAATAGGAAAGGGTGTCCTACTACCTTGACATTATCTCTTTTCCAGACAAATAACTTTTCTCTCGAACAAGTTAAATGTTAGACTGGCGTATTCTTGCGTTTGCAACCGCAAAGAATGTAGATTAAGATGAAGAGAATAATGATATAAGCAATATACGTGCCTCGAACTCACAAACTCACAGCAATAGATAGTAACTCATTCGGCTTCCATAACCCCAACAGAGAAGTTTAGTTACCCATGAATGCGAAGGAGATCACGATTGACATTGTTGTTATACCACAAGATTGAGAAATTTCGTGTAGCTTTGGTGGTAGGCGTGAGGCGTGAATTCCTTAGCAAAGTAACGATTCTCTTGTTGCGGAAATTAAGAATAGATGAATGGAAGAAGAAAACTAGAATTAATAGAAAGATTAGAAGAGTTGTAGAATTGTTTGTAGTGTAGAATAATAGAGGAATAGAAGATGAGAGAAGATGAGAGGGATGGAAGGAAGTATTGTGTTCTCCCTCCTTCCTCCCTCCTTGTTCTCTAAAATCTCAAGCATGATAGGGTATTTATAATACCCATATCCTAATCCTACTAAGCTAATGAAATAAATAACCAAATCCTATTAGACTAATGAAATCCTTAACCCAAATGTACTAGGTTAAGGTAACATTATCATAATCCAAATAAAATAATGAAATACATAACCTAATTGTACTAGGTTAATGTATCATTGTCAAAATCCAGCTTTGTGTCTGTAAGTCCCCAAAGTCTTCAGAATTGCTGTTTTAGCCCGGGACAGATTTTCCATGCAGCAGTTTTGGTCCCCCAAAGTCTTCAGAAATGCTGTTTTAGCCCGGGACAGATTTTCCATGCAACAGTTTTGGTCCTTAGGCGTGTAAACTCCCTTCCCTTCCTTCGTGAGCTTTCTTTAGCGTCAAGTAAGCCATAAAATGCTGAATTATGCATCATTTATACCTGAAACTTTACTAATCATGTTCGTTAGCTCATTTACAGGAAAAAGGACTAAAAGTGCATGAAATATATAATTTGTTCTCAAAACTAGGCTAAAATATGGGCAAAATATATTGATATAGGCGCGTAAATTCGCCTATCATCAATGAGGTAGAAGTATGCCCAAGATGATATGGAGTTGCGGCATTTTCTAAGATTATTACATGTTGCGTGTGAATAGTAGACATAGTAGTACTGTTGAGTTACTAGGTGGAGAAAGACTAGTAGTATGATTCATCAAAGGCTTGGTGATATCCATGTTATGGTTATAATCTAAGTTTGAATTTTTGAAGGTTGAACTGACAGAAATAAGAGTTGAATTGCTATAGGGTGTGCACTCCAACTATAGGAATACTCACGAAGAATCAAAGTTAGTAAGTGTTCAAGTATTAAATGATGACTATTGGTGGCTATAGAAAGATAGAGTGTATCTCAGAAGGTAGTATTAATAGTGAGTTTTCCACTTTCAGGTGTAGTCAATCGGGTTAAGTTCTATGATATGCATGTATTATCGTTTTCCCGACCCTAGAGTGTAGTAAGTGTAGTTCAGTTAGAATCTAGTAAGGGATCTCTCAAACTTAAGATGATGGCTTAAAGAGAAGGGGGAGATCATAAAATAAGTGACCAAGATCCTTGTAGTGATGTCAGTATGATATAGAACAACATGAAGTGAGGGTGAGGCTCAACCCATTCTTATCTCAGTATTTCTCAGTTATCACAATACTTACTCATGCTTTACGTTTTAGTTCCATGATCATAGTTCATGTTCACGTATATGATAGATAATCACATTCTCTTCCAGTTCTAAAATGAGGAGTCCCAGTTCATTCAGTAGTCAGAATCACATTCCATATGTTATGAACTTCAAATTGAGGTCATGAAGCTCATGACTCATGTACTCACTCTTAATAGTATGCTCAGTTCCCATAATTCATGCTATACTCTTTATGATTGACGAGATTTAGCTTATAGTCATGTATACCCCAATTCAGATCACATTGATGAATCTCTGATGTTGATTTGCTATTCCTTCGACCTCAGTTAAGTGTCAAGTCTCGTATAATATCCTCCCATGCTTCAAGGTCTTATGTTCTAACCTTTTAGTGACTCCTCCTTATCTGATGAATATGGTGATGAGTAAATGTTTCTTGTCAATGAAAGATCATAGTATGCATGTTTTAGATAAGACCATAAGTGTGAAGTAAGATCTGGGGCCAAGTCTTTGATATATGTGATGGTTAGTGGAAATTTGTGTGTGTAAGTTCTTGGGGTAGCGCGTGGGAGTTATCTTGATAGTGGATTGGAGAATATATGAAGTATGTCCTTATGGGTGTTTGCCTTTAAGTTCGCATGTGGTTATAGAGATAGGATTGAACGACATGTTGGGATTTAAGTGGAGAAACACAATATGCGCTAGTGAATCCATAGTAAAAGTTTAGAGTTGGTCGTTGAAGTGATAAGGCATATTATGCTTAGGGTGTGATCTATAAAGTGGATATATAAGATTGAATCATATGGTTTAGACTAATATCGTGGTGTGGCATGTTGCATTTTGTGAATTGGAGTTAGGCTTGATTACACTAAGAGGATTCAAGCGACTATAGACATTAATAGAAAGATTTATAAATACCTATATGACAATTATGAGTTGAATAAATGAGTAGGGTATTTTAAAGGGAATAATATAGTTAAGGGAGTATTTGAGAAGTGCGCTGAGATTAAAAGTAAGAAGTTTCATTGCCTAAGGCCTGGTAATTCTATCCTAGTTTATGAGTTATATATCTATATTCCATGCTATAGAGTAGTGTCATTGTTGCGATTCCTTAGTTGGATGTCTTGTGTAACTAGTGCCCAAGATTCTTTTCTCCCTAACACTATTATGACTTCTTTAGAAAGAGTGTTGAATGAGATACTCTAGTTAAGTATGAGGGTCCAGCATAATTCAGTCTGTATAGCCAGTAATTCATTTTAACAGTCAGATAGACAAGTTACTGTGGTTTTCCATCTTTTCACCCAGTCCTACTATCCCAGGTCTCAAGCGTATGATCATCCCAGGAGATAATCTTTTTCATCCATGTAAGTTGCGAATTCAATTCAGTCAAAGCATCATGTTTCAGATTCAGCTACTTAGTCATGACTCAGTTCATAAGAATGCAAAGCATAATTTCAAATGTTTCCAAGTATTTTAGCTCCGGCAGTGCAGTAACCTGGTACGATCTTAGACATGTTGCCTCATGATTTGTACTTGCATAAGTTATCAATTCTCAGTCAACATGTATGATTTGATCATGAACACTTCAAGGGAATCTTAAACTCTCAGCATGAATCAGCCCCTTGTAGTAAGTGAAGTCAAGTCAGCTCAGAATTCAGTTTCATGATTGAAGTTTAAATGTTTCAGAACAGTTATATCCTTTCTTAGAAGACACATCAGGTCCATGTTATTCCATACTTTTAAGCTTCAACGTTCCTACCCATCATTCGGGGATGAATGATCCCAAGGGGGAGATATTGTAACGCCCCGTGTTTCGGGCTAGAATGAAAACCGTCATTTCTTTGCGTAGATGATCCAAAAGACATAAATCCTATGCAAATTTTCCATGTTAATCAATTATGTAGTGAGGTAACCTATTTGAGCATGAATTGAGATCGTAAAGATCCCCTAACTCAAGGTCAAGTTGAAAGCTTTCCTATCGTTCGAGTTTTACTGAGCGTCGAAACTTTAGTCAACTTCAATCGACCATATCTCCTTGTATATAAATAAATGGTTGGCCTAATACATATCAAACGAAATATCTTCAAATTATCTTTCCATCAATACCAAATTTGCCTAAAATGGACACTCGGTGAAAAAGTTAGAGCTTTTTTAGTGTCAGCGTTCCCGATTGGCTGGCCACCGCATCGCGATGAGCCTTAAATTGACAATTGTCAATTCCAGTAGCTCACCGTGATTTCCAGCACATCATGGTGAAGCTTTTTACAGCATTCCAGTCCCGGATTTTAAATTTCAAGGTCAAATTAGACATTTCCCATGGCCCCAAACCCATCCAAACACGAGATTTAATCACAAATACACCTAAACACATACACTTTCACCAAAATTCATCAAGAACGCTCTCTAGGGTTTCAAACAAGAATCTCAAATAATTCAAGATTCAACGGTGAGTTTTTGAATTTAATTAGAGATTTGGAATCCCCAATCCATAAGATTCAAGAATCATTCATTATTCTCCGAAATCGAAGTATGCGGGATCTCATGGGCATAGAAATCATGATTTTAAGAAAGGGATTTTCATATTTATGAATACATTCATACTTTAGAAATTTTGACGGTATTGTTTTGGTCTTTTGACCTTCCCCATATTGATTTGAAATTGTATATATATAAGTATGTGATTTAAGTTAATATTCAAATTGAGAGCATGACTCACACGAAATCCCTCTCTTGGTGTGATTGTTACCATGTTTCACATGTTATGGATTGTTTTTGAAATGCATCTTGAAAAGCATGTTACGAAGTGTCTTAATTTATGAATGATTTGGTTATGAATCTTGAATTCCAAAGAGAGGGTTGTTTGTATTGAAACAAAATATTGAAAATACATATAATTAAAGAGTGCATGGATTTTGCCTAAATTATATGACCACCTTTTGTTTGAAGAGTTCTTGCATAGCTTTGACTTATGCTTTCGGAGCATGAAATCTCTTATACTACTTGCATGTTTGGGTGGTGTGAACTATGTTTTAAATGAAAGATCATGCTTAATGCATATGGCTCAGAAATAGGACTTGCAACTCTTAGTGTGACGACACCAGTTCAAATTATGCCATGATAATTTCAGAACAGAATAGAATGCATGTTTGAAATCAGACTTTTTAGATGTTGAAACTAGAAAATGCATGATTCAGAACAGGATAAAAATGGGAACAAAGAGAGCTTAGGTGGTTCCCCGAAGAGGGCTGGGTTCAGACAACCCGTTTTCCAAAATTGTGATTTGCCGATCCGAGTATATTATATTACGCTGGCCTAGTGCCGTGTGACGTATCAGAATCAGAAACTCCAACCCTTGAGGAACAGTCGGGTTGGGGGCTTCCCCGCTGAGTCAATGGCGGATTCCATATTGCCCTTGGAATATCAAAATTGTAGGGGAGTGCCACCTAACTCAGGATTAATACGAAGATCAAAACTGCATTTCCCTGAATGATTTATGAATTTTCAGAAAATATGCCCATGTGTTTTAGAACTATTTCATGAATGGTATTTGAAAAATTGCTCTCCAACTATTTTATTTATATAAAAGCTTTATTTTGTAATACTTTGCATACCAGTACATATGTATTGACCCCCACCTCCTCCCTCCAGGTTCTGAGGCTCAGTCTAGGGGTCCACAGAAGTAGTAGTATTTATCAAACAGAGTTGCAGTTTCCAATTGGTGAGCCATCTCTATTTCGGAATTCCTGTCTTTTCAAATTATGTCATTTATTTCTATTTTTTTCTACTGGGGGCCCTGTCCCAGTTTCAGATAGTTGTCAGATTTTCTTGCAGTAGAGATTTCATAGACTGAGTCAGATGTTATTTAGATGTAGTTGATCTACAGCTTCCATACTTATGTTGAATTCATAATTGACCATATTTCTGTAGAAGATTATGTTTTCGCATCTTCTTTTATTATATGAATGTTATGTTAAATTCAGAATTGACCATATTTCTGTAGAAGATTATGTTTCCGCATCTTCTTTTATTATATGAATGTTGTGCATGATTACCAGATAGAGAAGGGTGTCCTGGGCCTTCATGGTTCGGGATGTCCGTCACGTCCAGGCCCTAGTTCGGGTCGTGTCACTTGGCCCAGCTTTTGTCGTATGGATATGGACTCTTTTTTCTAACATCGTTAATCATATCTTCCTTTTATTCGTATGTATAAACTAACGTATCAAATACCATGTCACCAGGAGTTGACGCTAGCTTACGGAGCCTATTGTACCTATTCTTGAAATTGTTTTAGAATTTGATGTCTATTATCCTATCAGCAACATCATAAGTATCCGAGTACACTAATTTCTTGCCCCTCATAAGCTTGAGAATTTCATCAACAGACTGTGATATAACATTTAATTATTAAATAAATTAGTATTTCTAAATAAGATAAAATAGTGGAAAGATGCAACGGATGGTCCATCTATTGCAGAGGGTTCTCTGAATCTGTCCATAGATTACCCAACTAACACGATTTATGCCACAGATGTTTAATCTATTGCAATGGAGAAACCACCAGTTGCACCAGAATACCCAGCTGTTACAATAGACGGTACATCTGTTGCATAGCTTCTTCTTCATGGAGTATATTAGAAGGCTAGGTTAGGAAAAGTAAACTTACCTTATCCACGTACCACTTACACATAGAGGTCATACTCCCGAAATATTGGGCATTAAACATTTGCATGGTTTATTCTTCTACTAATTTCTTCTTCTTGGGATTCTGGGCATTTCAGATTCCCGTCCTCTCTTGGTCGCCAAGCGCTGCGCATATGTCCACCTTTTTCAGTGCCCTTGGAACTTCAACAACTTTTGGAGAGGGAGGAGCTGTAATATTTTTTGTTTTCAGGGTGGAGAGTATTTGGATAATTTTTCTTTTCTTCCTCTTAACTGCCACTGTAGGAGTGTATGGCTCCCTTACCTTCTTGGATGGTATGCCACACCTCTTTGATTTCAATTCCTTAGCAGCTTTAGCGATAGCCTCTAGTTTTTCAAAAAGTTTATCATGTCTATCCTTGCACACATTGAATTTTCAATAAGAACATGAGGGTGTAGAGGGATGAGAGAGACCACTGTAAGGGTGGGAGGGACCGGTGTATGGGAGAGACGAACCTGTGTAAGATGTGATTTCAAACGTATTAATTTTTTCTTAAGCATCAACATCCTCATCATCCCGACTGGCATTAACATCAACAAAAGGATGGCTGCCACCAACATCAACAACTTCACCAGCAATACCCCTAGAAGAACCACCCAAATCTATTGCAGTAAGATAGTCATAAAAAGATTTAACATTTGGCTGACCTTGCCTAACATCTCTTCTTATGGCTGTTGCTCCAGCCAATTCCTTCTTTATTAACTCCACCGTTGGGTCTACTATTGTATCTATAATACCTAGAGTAATAAAAGAATTCATCCCCAACTCCTTCTCAGTAGGCACGATCCAAGGATGCACAACTAATAAAAAGACAAATACATTAATGTAAATCATATAATAATAATAATTTGCAGTCAGTTGGGTTACATGATAACACAAATAACTTATGCAACAAAAAATCTATCTGTCGCAACAGCTGATTTGCATGTCATAACAGATTAACAATATATTGCATTAGAGTACCCACCAGTTGCATTATTTGCAGTAGATGGATAATCTTTTCAGTCGGGTTTAAAGAAATAGAGCAACAAATGGTTAATTTGTTGTGAAATATGGATCATCTGTTGCAACAGATTAACCAAATGTTGCACCAGTTGTAGTGGATAGGCAATACGTTGCAACAAACAACCCATCTGTCGCAACAGATGGCACATCTATTTTAATATGTTTCATCGAGTCAAATTATTTTACTTGAAAGAAGATATACTGCATCATCTAGAGGTTTAAAGAGACCAGCCTCCTTAATTTTTATGTTTCTCTTTGCAGCCAACCACCTAATGGTCCTTTGATGAGAAACCTCATCTGGGTAATCCTTGAACTGGTTTTGGAGGTGTGGAATGGCTTCAAATGCCCAAGCCTAAAAAATTTAAACAGAAGGCAAGCAAAAAAAAGTCATAGTAATTATTAAATATAAATTAATGGATGAGCAAACAAATAATGATTAAATTTACCATGAAAGCCCAAGAAAAGCCGTGTAATGTGATTGTCTTTGAGAATAGCTTTGTCAGTAAATATTTGACAGTCAAGTAGTAGCTGTCATATCCCCAGGTATAATTGTTGAATTTCTCAAAATCATCAGCAAGCTTCAATAAATCATCTTCTATGACTTTGTTGACATCTCCTGTTAATATAACGACATGGGAAAACAAAACTAATCCCAATTTCTCCCTGTACTATTTCGGTATGGTTTTATCCTTTAAATCTTCTATCAAATTCGCCACTTTGTAGCTATGTCCAGCAATGTCCAACAATTCATCTATTTTTTCCTTTTGTTTATTTATTTTTGTAGATGGTTGCTAGGACAATGCCTTTCGTTTATGTGATGATGGTGATTTGTTTGTCCTGCTTGCCTTGGAACTTTTGGGAGATGTTTTCTTGATGAGAGATTCTTCTGGGCGATCGCATCTCAAGCACATCACTATGACAAATTCTTTTAAGCCAAAACAAATCAACATGTCACAATAGTTGATCCAGATTTCATCCATCTTTTTTCCCTTCCTTTAAATCATTATCATCCTCCACGTACTTGATCCTGCTCTTGAGAAGAATATATACCATGCTCATTTGGAAACGGATAGTGTAGTCCTCAAGAAACTCAAGAAAGTGTCCAAAGCAGCTCTTCTTAAAAGGTCCATCTATGTTTTCATGCTTCATAATATTCCTATATTCATCAAAAGGTTTCCCCAACTGACACTTAAGTACAACATCACCAGTTACTTTTGCAGGATCATCTATCGGTCTCGCAACTTGAAACCTTTCAATACTAATAGTTTTGACAGCCTCATGCTGGGATTTCGATCTTATTTCACGCCCCATTGGTGAGGCATTATCATCTTGTTTATCTTCATCATCCTCCTCTATTTATTTTCCTCACCAGTGTCTACATACCCTTCTCCACCTCCCTTTTCATAACTTTTCTCAACCTCATTTTTCCTTGACTGACATTGTTCAGGAAGATCCTCCGAATCTATCTGTACTCTAGTCTTTTTTGTTGGGTGGTCAGAAGTTGATCCACTTTTAGTTTCTTTTCATTTGGTAGACATCTTTTAACTACAAACAACAGAAAGACAAAAAAATACATTACATTTGATGTCTGCATAATTTTTTTAAAAAAGCTAGGACAAATTTCAATATATTATTATATGCCACATTACAAATAAATACTCCAATGGATAACCCATCAGTTGGAAGGGAGGGAGAATATGTTTGAACACCTATTTAATATCTCCCAAAAAATGTTCCACCTGTTGCAACAAATGGACCACTAAGAGCACCACCAACACCACTACTAATGCCACCAAGACCACTAATACCACCGCCAGCACCACCAACACAACCACCAACACCTCCAACAATGCTACCAGAACCAATAATAATACAAACACCACCAGCAAGACCACCACCACCACCACCACCACCACCAATGCCATAAATACCCGCACTAAGGCAGCCAAAACTGCCAACACCACCACAAAAGATCACCTACTCCACCACCAAGACTACCAACACCAAAACCACCAAAAAAATCCACCAACAACACGACAAACACCATCCAATAATACAACAATAGTCAACAAAACAATACAACAAAAACTCGGGTTCTTCCTACATTTTTAGCATCAAAATTCAAAATTATTAACCCATTCTCGAAGATATTACAAATAAAAGTCTTATTTTTCATCATTAACTAAAAACTCTAATTTTTAGAAAAAATAACAAATATCGAACTCTTCTCGAACTCTGTTACCTATGAAGACAGAAAAAACGATGGATACAAGCAAGAATGGAGTCGAAAATTACACTTATGTGGTCGAAAATAGGAAGAAAGTCAATGTGTTGTGAAGGGTTGAGGAATTTGTTGAGTAGTTGTTGTCTATATTGCTGAGAGGGATAAAAGAGAGAGAAAACTAAGATTTTAAATTATGAAACATTTCCCCCCCAAAAGGATGATTTGTATGGGCTGATTTGTATTTTGGAAAAGAATAACAAGTTTTGAAAATGATAATTTGGTCCGTATTAATCTTAATTATTTTTTAAAATTTTAAAAGATATAAAATATTTTGACTCAGAGTGATGGATCGACGACTCGGGTTGGGAGGAACACAATACAAAAATCATGCAATCGCAAAGACTCAATTGAAGGTGTAGTTCACCCTATGTACTCATCCTTAGATCTATCTAAATCACTTTATGTATTAGCTGAATAATAAGTTAATCCAAAATGTTTAAACTCAGAGCGATGGATAGATGATTTAGGTCGGGAGGAGCACAATACCAACAACATGCAATTGCAAAGACTCAATTAAAGTTGTAGTTCACCCTATGTACTCATCCATAGTTCTTTCTAAATCAATTTAGGTAGTACTCCCTCCATTTAAAAAAGAATGACCTATTTTGACTTGGAACAAAGTTAAAGAAAATAAAAAAGACTTTTGAATCTTGTGGCCTTAAATTAAAGTTGTGTTAAATGTATCAAAATGCCCTTCAATCTTGTGGTTCAAAAATGCCATGTGGAAATTTGAAAATAAAGTATTGCCAAAAAAGAAAATGGGTCATTCTTTTTGAAGTAGACTAAAAAGAAAAGTAGGTAATTCTTTTTTAAATAGAGGGAGTAGCTCAATATTAAGTTAATACAAAATATTTTGACTAAGAGTGATGGATCGATGACTCGGGTCGGGAGGAACGCAATACCAACATCATGCAATCGCAAAGACTGATTAAAGTTGTAATTCACCCTATATACTCATCCCTAGTTCTATCTAAATCATTTTATGGATTAGCTTAATATTAAGTTAATATGAAACATTTCGACTCAGAGTGATGGATCGACGACTCGGGTCAGGCAGAATGCAATACCAACATCATGCAATCGTAAAACTCAATTGAAGTTGTAGTTACCCTATTTACTCATCCCTAGATATATATAAATCAATTTAGGTATTATCTCTAAAATAAGTTAATACAAAACTTTTCAACTCATAATGATGGATCGACGACTCAGGTCAGGAGGAACGTAATACCAACATCATAAAATCGCAAAGACTCAATTAAAGTTGTAGTTCACCCTATGTATTCATCACTATATCTATCTAAATCAATTTAGCTATTATCACAATAATAAGTTAATATGAAATATTTTGACTCAGAGTGATAGATCATCGATTCGGGTCGGGAGGAATGCAATACCAACATCATGCAATCACAAAGACTCAATTAAAGTTGTAGTTCACCCTATGTAATCATACCTAGATCTATCTAAATCAATTTAGGTATTATCTCAATATTAAATTAATATGAAATATTTCGACTCAGAGTGATGGTCGACGACTCGGGCCGGGTGGAATGCAATACCCAAATCATGCAATCATGAAGACTCAATTGAAGTTGTAGTTAACCCTATGCACTCATCCCAAGATCTATCTAAATTAATTTAGGTATTATTCAATAATAAGTTAATGTGAAACATTTTGACTAAGAGGGATGGATCAACGACTTGAGTTAGGAGGAACGCGATACCAACATCATGCAATCGCAGAGAGTCAATTGAAGTTATAGTTCACCCTATGTCATCATACCTAGTTATATCTAAATCAATTTAGGTATTAGCTCAATATTAAGTTAATATGAAACGTTATGACTCAGAGTGATGGATCGACGACTCGGGTCGTGAGAAATGTAGTACCAACATCATGCAATAGCAAAACCTCAATTAAAGTTGTAGTTCACCCTATGTACTCATACCTAGATATATCTAAATCAATTTAGGTATTACCTTAATATTAAATTAATAAGAAATATTTTGACTCAAAGTGATGGATCGACGACTCGGGTCGGGTGGAACGTAATACCCACATCATGAAATCACAAAGACTCAATTAAAGTTGTAGTTCACCCTATGTACTCATCCTTAGATATATATAAATATATATTGGTATTAACTCAATAATAAGTTAAAATGAAATGTTTCGGCCTAGAGTGATGGATTGATGACTTGGGTCGGGAGAAACACAATACCAATATCATGCAATCGCAATGATGCAATTGAAGTCTTAGTTCACCCTATGTGATCATCCCTAGATCTATCTAAATCAATTTTTATATTAGCTTTATAATAATTTAATACAAAACATTTCACCTAAGAGTGATGGATCGATGACTCGGGTCGGGAGGAACGCAATACCAACATCATGCAATCGCAAAGACTCAATTGAAGCTGTAGTTCACCCTATGTACTCATCCCTAGATATATATAAATTAATTTAGATATTATCTCAATATAAAGTTAATACAAAATGTATCAACTCAAAGTGATGGATCAATGACTCGGGTCGGGAGGAACGCAATACCCAAATCATGCAATCGCAAAGACTTAATTGAAGTTGTAGTTCACCTTATATACTCATCCCTAGATTTGTCCAAGTCAATTTAGGTATTAGCTTAATAATAAGTTAAGATGAAACATTTCAACTCAGACTGATGGATCGACTACTTGAGTCGGGAAGAACACAATACCAACATCATGCAATCGCAAAGACTCAATTGAAGTTTTAGTTCACCTCATCCCTATTTCTATCTAAATCAATTTAGGTATTTTCTAAATATTAAGTTAATAGGAAATATTTCTACTTCGAATGATGAATTGACGACTGGGGTCGGGAGGAATGCAAACCAACATCATGCAATTGCAAAGACTCAATTGAAGTTGTAGTTCACCCTATGTACTCATCCCTATCTCTAAATAAATCAATTGCAAGGAAATTTGTTTCAACAAATGACTGAGTTGTTTGAAATTTTCAAATAGATATGTATATCTGTTGCAATAGATGACATATCTAATTTAATTATCATATAGACAGTTGCATCTATTGTGACAAATGACTGAGCTGTTGGAAATTTTTAAACAAATAGAGATATCTGTTGTAAAAGATGACATATATGATTTAATTATCAAATAGACATTTGCATATATTGTGATAAATGACTGAGCTATTTGAATTTTTCAAACAGATATTGATATCTATTGCAACAGATGACATATCTATTTGAAAATCTTTTTTTTTTTAATTTTAAAGCAATCTTCTGTCCGAAAGAAGAAAGATAGATAAAATAGTACTCTTAAAGGCGGTAAAAAATATTTCTTAGATAACTCAAAAATCTCATTGAGTAGTCTTATCTTATCTTTTCAATGTCACTCATCTTCCTCATGCCCCTTAATTTATTTATTAATATTAATGAATGTTTAAACCCATGTTTAAAATTATCTCTCCTTCAGCACTAAATTTATTCATTTGTCATCTTTTTTCTTTCCCTCCACTTTAGGGTTATCACAACCGTCTCTTTTTTCTTTTCTCTTTCTTAAAAAGATCCTTTCGAATCAAAATCAATCAATATCTTTCCTCAACTAAAATTGTTGTTTTGATCTCTTTGGTTTTGACATTACAGGTATGGTTAAATATTGCTCTTTCATTCTCGTCTTCTTCTTTTCAAGTTATTTACATCTATTTTTTTATTTAAATACCATTTACCCATATTATATTTATTAAAAAAATTTGAAGGAACTTTTAAGTCTTGAATGAATGAACCATTTTTTTTATTACAATATGTGAAAAAAGTCATCTACTGGGAGAAGTTTAAAAGCCATGTTGGCAGTATCATTTTTTAATGTATTTTATTTGTTTCTTTCTTGTTGTTGTTTTTATTGATGATGTTGGTGGGGTTGGTGTTGTTGGAACTTGTGGTGTGGTGTTGGAACAAAGGATGTTGCTTCTTTGTTGTTGATGTTGTTGTTGATGGTGTTGGAATAAATAATGTTATTTCTTTGTTGTTGATGTTGTTTATTTGTAGTTTATGCAGTTGTTGATATTGAAACAGACGGAGCAACTTTTGGAATTAATAAAAAACTAACAAGGATGGTTTGATGTATTCCAATAGACTCCATATTTGTTGCAACGAACTCCACATCTGTTGCAACAGACTTCACATCTTTTGCAACAGATGGATAATGTTCTTTCTGTTCTTGTCTTGTTTGACATCAATTTTTTCCTCTTCTTTGTAGATATAAGGAACTGAAAGTTGATCAACTTTTGCTCGACCAATACAAGAGGCTATAGTAAAGATGGGTTTGTAGGAATAAGCTGCTTGCAAATAGAATTACTTCATATGTAGGAGGTATGTATTACTGATAATGTTTTCATGAAAATACATATAAAGTACACTAATTTTTTGAATGCTGTTTTTACCGATTAGTCATTGATCATTCAAACAAGATATTTGCAATTTTATAGTTATGTTTAATAGGTCCGAACTGATATGGCCGAGGGACCATGAATATGGTTCTGGTACACTGCTAAGATTTAATGTCAATTGTTTCTTATGTTTATGTGTCAAATATTGTGAAGGGATCAAGTTCTTGTAGCATTGTAAAGGGATTCAATAGAGATTGGACTAACTTTTAGGGTGCATTTGACTCTGAAAGGGCCTTCAAAGCCTCCCATTGTTTCAACCAAGAATGAAAATCAATATAGTTGTTTCCCTAGACCAAATTTATATGGTTGGGTAGCTCAGGGTGATGATTATACGCCAGAAGGTGCGGTAGGAGAATGTCTGTGAGGGAAAATAAGGGGTTGATGAAAGAATATATCATATAAGAGCTAATTAAAGAGGAGACATAGGGTAGAAAGGAACTTCTAGCGAATCTAGCCAATGAAACTGACTTAGAACAAGAGAAATCTGAATTAAGTGAAAATATAAAAGTGTATCAGTAATAAAAATTCATCTGTTGTTTCTCTGAAAGAAAAATAATATAGATGGACACTTTTCTTGGGAGTTGCAACTAGGTAGCGTAGTTGGGATGATCACCTATATACAAAATAACAGAACACCAAGATAAAAATTTTATGGGCACCGAGGGTTAAAATGATGTCTAGTAATTTGAGAAAACTTACGCCAATAATAGCTGTAGTTAAAATAAGAAATCTAAGCAAAGTAGGAAATTTTTTAATTTTAAATTTCATCCCATGCCTTCTTGTTTATGGTTTTGATTAGGTCCACTACTATTGATTTTTCCAACAGATAAGTCATATGTTGCAATAGATTGATCATTTTTCATAACAAATGTCTATAATTGTTTGATAATTTAAATAGATGTGGCATCTGTTGCAATATGTTATTCATCTTTTTATTCAATTTAAGTTATAGATGGTCTAGGAAGAATAAGGTGCATGCAGATGGATGAATTCACTTTCATGTATAAGAGTTAAGTATTACTGATAAGGTCATTGGGACAACACACATAAAGTATAATATTTTTGTGAAAGCGGTTTTTAATTGATTAAACACTGATTATTCAACGAGATCCTGCATTGTATAGTTAAGTTTGATATGTTTGAATTGATAAGGCCGAGGGCCCCATGAAGATGGTGTTGATACCCTATTACGAATTACTGACAGTTGTTGCTAATGTTTATGCGTGTCATGTTTTGAGAAGGGATAAATATTTTGTGTCATTACAAAGATTCAATAGTGATTGGACTTAACTTTAAGTGTGCATTGGACTCTGAGAAGGCCTCCAAATACTTGCACTGCATCAAACAAGAATGAAAAACTAATAGAAATTCCCCTAGCTCAAATTTATATGGAAGGGTTGTTTGAGAAGATGATTATATGTTAGAAGAAGCCAAAGGAGAATGTCTACTAGGGAAAGAGGAGTTGATGAAAGACTATATCATCTAAGATCTAATTGAAGAGAAAAACATAGGGTAACAAATAACTTCTAGCAAATCTGGCTGATGAAACTGAATTAAAACATGAGAAATCTGAATCAAGTGCTAATATGAAAGTGTATCCAGTAATAAAAATTTGTCTACTATTTATCTGAAAGAAAAGTAATCTGATGGACACTTTTCTAGGGAAATACGATTAGGTGGCATGGTTGGGATGATCACCTATATAAAAAAGAGCAGAAAACAAAGATTGAAACTTTATAAGCATCGAGGGTTGAAATAATGTACAGTAAGTCGAGATAACTTACGCCAATAACAATTGTAGTTAAAATAAGGAATCTAAGTTAAGGAGGAAATTTCTGAATTTTAAATTGCATCCCATGCCTTCTTGTTTATGGTTTCGATTAGGTCTACTGCTACTGACCTGGTCGGAACCAAAAATAAAATTGAAAGGCAGATTGAGTATCATTAATTCCTTATCAATATGGATTAATTGGTTGTGTTATCTTGCCTTAGCATGCTTTCAACATATCTTGGAGAACATCAGAGGCTTGCTGTAGTTGTGAATCCTAATAATTTTCAAGCTTGCCTCTAACTTGCTGATTCAGTATTCAAGCTAATGGTTGCTGTCTTTGAGGTCATTATAGAGTTCCTAGTCTTTTGTGAGCTCGTCAATGAGGAATACTTTATTCAAAGTTGTGGCATTGTAAAAAGCCTTCAGAAGGCTTCTAAAACACTTTCTTTAGAAGGCTTAAATAATACATAGAGGTTTTGCTATGTTTGTTTTAGGTAAAAATGTATTGATGCACACTCAAGCAGTGGTTCCAACTGTTGAACAACTCACTTTATAGAGCGTTGTTCAATTCATCTTTCTCAACAAACCTTCAAAGTATTTGATAGGTCAATTATCTTAAAATTATGTAACGATTGATCTAAACTGATTCCACTAATCCAATCAAACGTTACATAACTCCAGGTTCATTACCATATCAAAACCTTTTCACGAGTTAGTGAACAAATCAAAAGACCTTAATCTATTAGTTTTTCTAATGATCACTCTTGTCCCCTATGGGAGAAGAGTGATAAAAAAAACTAAGAGATTGTGCTCGTTTGATTTGTGCACTAACTCGGGCAAAGGTTTTGACAAGTTAATAATCCTGGAGTTACGTAACGTTTGATAGTATTAGTAGAATCAATATCAAACGCTACGTAATTCAATGCTAATTAATCTATCAAATCCATTGAAGTTTTGTTGAGAAAGTTGTATTGAACAACGCTCGATAAAAGTGAGTTGTGACATATTTTTACCTAAAACAACAAAGTGAACCCTCTATGTATAATTTAAGCCAATTGAAGAAAGTGTTCTGGAAGCCTGCTGAAGGCCTTTTACAATGCCTTAACTTCGAAGAAAGTCTTCCTTATTGACGAGCTCACAAAAGACTAGGAACTCTATAATGACCTCAAAGACGACAATGACTAGCTTGAATACTGAATCAACAAGTTAGAGGCAAGCTTGAAAATTATTGGGATTCACATACAATAGCAAGCCTATGATCTTCTCCATGATATGTTAAAAGCATGCTGAGGCAAGAAAACACAATAAATTAATCCATATTGCTAAGAAAGTAATAATACTCAATCTTCCTTTCAATCTTATTTGTGGTTCCGACCAGGTCAATAGCAGTGGACCAAATCGGAACCACAAGTAAGAAGGCATGAGATGCAATTTAAAATTCAGAAATTGCCGCCATCACTTAGATTTCGTATTTTAACTGTAGCTATTATTGGTGCAAGTTTTCTTGACTTACTATACATCATTTCAATCCTCGATTCTCATAAAGCTGCTTTTTTATGTTTTGCTATTTTCTAAATAGGTGATCATCCCAACCACGCTACCTAGTCGCAACTCCCTAGCAAAGTGTCCATCTGCATTATTTTCTTTCGAAGAAACAACAAATGAATTTTTATTACTGTATACATTTTCATATTTGCACTTGATTCAGATTTCTCATCTTTTAATTGAGTTTTATCATCTAGATTTTCTAGAAATTACTTTCTACCCTATGTTTCCCTCTTTAATTAGATCTTTAATGATATCGTCTTTCATCAACTCTCCTTTCTCTTCCAGACATTCTCCTTTGGCTCCTTCTGACATATAATCATCTTCTCGAACAAACCTTTCATATAAATTTAGGCCAGGGGAATTTCTATTGGTTTTCCATTCTTGATTAATGCAGTGCAAATCTTCGGAGGACTTCTTAGAGTCCAATGCACACTTAAAGTTAAGTCCAATTGCTAATGGATCTTTGCAATGACACAAAATATTTATCCATTCTCAAAACTTGACACGCAAAAACATGAGCAACAACCGTCAATAATTCATAACAGGGTATCATGTAACGCCCCAAAATTTAGGTACTGGGACGTCACATGGTGCTTAGGGGCTCAAGTGACCCCAAGCTAACCCTCCTATTGGCATAACTCATAAAAAACTGGATAAAATGCTTAAATATATATAAATTTAGCAAAAATATAGAACTTCTCTGAACTTGATCAATATAAACATGAACTTTACAAGATTACAACTCTACTTTTACAAATGAAACTGAAACTGAATACATCAACTTCTACTGACTGTCTATGAAGCCTCTACTGGTACTGACTTCAGATAGATGGGTCATGACTCCCAAATACCAAATCTCAATACAACTATAGTAATAAAAATACAACACTTCTCGAACTGTATAACTGACTCATGCCCTTGAATCAAAAGGACTCATCACCTGCTGACTGGAAGCTGCGAACTGACTGGATGTGGTATATGTGCTATAACTTGTACCTATATTATAAGGCACTGTAGCATATAGAAATATATGGGGTTCAGTAATTTAAGGAATGTACTGAGTATGTGGGGGTGAAATGCAACGTTATAAATAATATCATAAATGATTATGAAAATCATGCATGCTGACGATAACAACTTTCTTCGCTTGAATTAAATGAAATATATTCCTTGTAAATCATCAATAATAGTACACACATTATAAATCTCATAAATCTTTATACTCAACACAAACTCTTTAAATCATGACTTAGAGTGACTCGGTAACTCATAAAAACTTGGACTATTATGGACTTGGGAGTTTCTTACAACCGACATAACTACACCACGTGAGCTGCATAGAGTCCAACGTATTGCCCTCCTAAGGAGAGAACCCTACATTGGCAGGAGCGTCGTACTCTTGTCAGGGAGTACAACCTAAATTTCACAATCAAAATCCCACACTCGGCCTTTGGCCCACAATTATCAACATCAATCCTACGGTGGCACGTAGTTTCGGGAAAATACCAAATTTCCTGCTCGGTGCTAAATACTCCTCCCAGACTCAGCTCAGAACGCGTTAGGAAATCCACCTTAATCAATATCAATTCATGGGTCTAGCATGAAGACCAAAATAATAATATATCTCATCAGTAAATCATATACAACTGTGGATTCCTAACTTGACTCAAAATCAAACAATCTTTCTCAACATCAAGTTGTATCAATTCATTTAGTCATGACAACATCAATAACTTTGAGGAAACATCAAGACTCATTATAACAACTCAATCTTATGAATCAATATACTCAATAATCCAATTTGTCATGAGGAAGCTTAAAGCTTGACACATGTCTTGAAAGCACTTGAAATACCAACTCATGGTAGAACATGAAATTCACAGTATTAAATATCAAGTCATAATTTGGAAATTGTAAAATAATCATGTATCAAAAAATTCAAGAAAACATCATAGAACTCATTCTTGACTCTCAAGCTCAAATATTAATATATATATTCAATAATAACACTTCTCATAGAAAAGCTTAAATCATGACTCTTATCTCAAATCATTCGGAAATCATCAACTCATAATAACAATATTCAACTCATGGCATAAGTTCTCAATTTATGAAATAAAATGATGAAATAGTCATGTGTATCAATCTTAAATAGCTCAACTATTAAAAATCATTAATAAAGTAATTTGAGTGTAAACCCACTTTGCAAAATCATGGATTTCAATAGTAGAAATTGAATCTTTGGGCACAAGAATGAAAGAAGTGTTCTTGTTCAAACCCACATACCTTGGATTATGGATTTAAGATGAACAAGCTTGATTGGGAACTCTTCTTCACAGTTTTGAGATAAGTTTCTTGATGCCTTTGACTTGAAAAATTTTATTCTTTGACAACTTGGTGAAATCTTTGGAAGATTCTTAAATTTCTTGAAGAAGATTTGATTTAGGATTTTAGAAGAAAACCCTAGTTTCTTGATCTTTTCCTTGGAAGAGAATGAGAGATAATGAAGGTTTTCTCCACTACTAGTATATATATAGAGGCTAAAAATGAGTGGAAAAGACCAAAATACCTTTTTAAAAATGTCCTTGAGTTGCTGGAAAAATATACTTGACGCCATCCGTGACAGGCCGTCAGGTCCGTGATAGGCCGTCACAAAAAGAGGTTCAATTCTTGATTTTCTTCCCAGCGCTGATGATGTCGTCAAAAATGTTGTCAGAATGTGATGATGTCGTCAAAAATTGCGTCAGAAACATGACAGCCCGTCAGAACCGTCGTCACCGTTTTCCAGCTAGACACATTCTGGAGTAAAATGGGCATATCTCTTTGCTCTGATATCGGATTTTGGCGAAATCAGTATCGTTGGAAAGATAATTAAATTATATATCTGTTGATATATCATAAGATAAAAAATTCCAAGTATAATGAGAGATATGATAATTTGAAATTTACTATACCAATATCCTTCCCAAGAATTCAATCGGTAAGGAATGTTTTGATTCGCCCAATCGTTAGGACATCTTTAAGGCCTTAATACACACCATACTTGATTATAAAACAACAAAAGAACTATAATTTATTTCTCAAGAGATTGATTCATGGTTGCACTATTGGTTAGAGTCTCGGGGAATTACAAAATGGCCTTAACTTCCTCACCAGGTGTCCGATTCGGGTGAATCTTATGTCAATGGAAAGCTTATCCAATTCTCCACATGATAGAAAGTAGAATTTAGGGAAATAAAACATGAGATAAACAACAATCAATTTGGAAGTCATCCATATTCTCTCAAAATATGGATTTAGGCTTAAGAAACGATCGGGGTATTACAATATCTCCCCCTTGGAAACATTCGTCCTCGAATGTTGCTTTTTGGCCAAGAATAAAGAGAAAACTGTAGACAGACAGCTGAAACAACTTGCTAATATGAATCTATATCTTTCTAAATTTTTAAGTACTTCGTTGAATGTATAAACTTATGATGAGAGTGGCTATACAGCTGGATCCGAGACTGGAAAAGAACAGATAGAGGACAACTGTAATCCTCGACTGAATCTGAGCTGATTTGCCTTTTTCCTCTAATAAAGAGCGGGCTCATACTGAGAGTTTAGAATTCACTTGATGTTACAAGGGTGAAATCGTACTCATAGACGACAAAGAGATAATTTATGCAGACATAGGTCATGAGAAACAAGGATAAGACTACAAAATGGGTATTACATTGTCTGGACTAGAATACTTGGAAAACAAAGATTGTTAAATGAATGCTTACAGACTGAATCACAATTATATATCCAAATCTGAAACTGATGCCTGATACACATACTGAACTGGATTTGTAGATTTTTGGGTATGAGCAACTACTTACCGGATTGCCCGTACTTATGAAACTTCGAGTGGTAAGACCAGACTAGTTCGAAAAAAAAATAGAAGGCCATAGAAACCTATCTGCCAAATTTTAAAAATTGGGTTGCTAGCTATGCAAACTGAATCATACTAGATACTCATACTTAAGTAGAGGATTTCTTCAACACCCTCCCAAGGAATTCTAATGGTCTGAAGGAGCAAAGAACTTTAGGAAAGATCTAAACAAGACATCTGAATCAGAGATAATAAAATTACCATAATCCCATAACTTGAAACCTAAACCTATGAATCATAAGTTAGGATAAAAGTACTAAGCTTCAACAAAGGCAAATCCTTACTCTCAAACTCAACATCTCAAACACTCTCTCGACTATACTATACCCTTCTGATACTATACTTGATCGATTCAACTTACAATCCTCACATGACATCGATACTTCCATCTACTCATATCCCCTCGAACCAAACCCTCTCATCATCTTCATGCCTAATCTAGAACCACAAGATTCTCCATATAACCCCATTATGAATCATGAGCTCCCACAAATCTACATTCTTACAACCTCTCACTTCAAGAGTAATTCTCATTACCACTTCGACAACTCCAATCCACCTAGCACTAGCCATTTACTAATGTGCAAGACACCTATCCGCATGCACACAAACACGGCATTCAAGCCTATCTTCATAACCACATGCACATTCCTAATCCAACACTTATAAAGCCTCTTGTTCATACCCTACACACCTCTTATCAAGAAAATTTCCATGCACTCACCTCAAGCACACCTGACATACTTCTTGCTAATCGAGTCCTACACAAATGCTTCACTCCAATATTCCTTCCAACTCATGGATTACACAAAATAAACACACCACAATCTTCCCAATCATAACACATTAAACTTCAACTAACCATAACATGTATCAAAGACTTAGCCTCAATCTTACTTCATATTACCGCCAATCCAAAGTAGGCAGGGCACCTTCTATCGTTGATAAGGATATATCTCTTATCTCCTAACTAAACAACTATTCACCACTATTATCTTGGGTAAGGAAAGATAACTAAAAGATTAGAGCATAAGGATCTGACACATGAATAGATACTATGAATAACTTGACACTCAAATGAGGCTTGAGGAATAGAGGATTTAACATCATAAACTCATCAAAGAAATACGGCCAGGGGACATGCACGATATGAATCTAAATTCCTTTCTTGCTGATCATTAAAAGTAGTGCTTGAACATTGGAACTTAACATATCGCAAAGCTTGAGTACATAAGTCATGCGTTGCATGACCTAAATTGGGAATTCGTAACTATGAATTGTGATTCCAACCGGTGAAAGGTCTGAGACTCCGCATTTCGGTAACTAAGTGAGGACAGGATTCTTTATGGCATGCCTGGACATGAATCATGATCATGGAATCAAAATGCAAAGCATAAATAAATACAGGAATGACTGAAAATACTGAAATAAGAATGGGTTAAGCAGTATCCCTTCTCACAGCTATTCCACAACTTATTGGCATACCCACTAGAACCTGACAAACTAACCTGGTCACTTGTTCTACTATCTTCCTCTTAGACTAAAGCCATCACGCTCCTTGACTCAATTATTAGGAACATCGTTCATTACCTAACTAGTCTTCCTCCACCTAGAAACTCCACGATATTTACTAATTACACCACATACATGACCCTAGAAAAAAAACTAAAAAAAAAATAAAGTAGCCTCATAGCACCTTGGGCAAAATTTCTCACCAAGAACACATAATCAAACTTAATTACAAGTCAACCAGACTCAAGCTCTTGCCTACATTGTCTAAGCCTATTAGATCACTTCCCTATAACTAGCACCATTAACCAAGAAATCATCACATCCACGTTCATAGCCACTATTCATCCAAGCTTAATGCCTAGCGCTCAACATAACTTACAACTCCACCTCACACACCATTCTCACTTGGAAACTATAAAACAAAACATCAATAAACAATAGTCCACTTAAACCCCCTAATAATAATAATTTGTCATAATCATATGGCCTCTCTCATTTATAATCCATCAGCACACCCTTCTTCTACCCATCATTACTATCTATCCTTCATATACAACTTAACTTAGTTCATAACTCTCTAAGCCTCAACTTAACTTTCCTTTGCAATCTCAGGAGCATCTAAGTTAACAACACTCATCCACTAAGTATCACCATCCATAACTTATAATTATCTTGTGCAACACACCGTCAACAACTTTTCATACCTTAAGCAAACTGTTATTTACCTCCACTAATAACTTCTTCTCTTTTTCTTCCATAAGATGACACACAAGAACAATATCACTTCATCAATAACTCGATAAAATTAAAAAGACTCGTCTATACATACTTCCAATAAATCACACCTTTCACCTTTCTTGCCACTAAACCTCTAAACCCAGTTCTGTAATACCCCAAAAAATCCAAACCAATATTAGAGCCATGTACCAAGCTTATGCATAGTACATCATGGTTCTTTTATAGTTTTATGAGTAATTTATATGTATATTAAGGCTTCAAAAAACTCCCATCTATCATACGAATCAAAATATTCCTTACCGATTGAATTCTTGAGAAGGATATTGGTATAGTCAATTTCAAATGAGAATATCTCTCATTATACTTGGAATTTTTGAGCTCATGACCTATAAAAATATATATAATTGAATTATCTTTCCAACGATACCAATTTCACCTAAATACGATATCAGAGCAAAGAGTTATGCCTATTTTACTCTAGCATGTCAGGCTGGAAATAGTGTGACGACATTCGTGATATCTTATCACATTTGTGACGCCCTATCACGAAGGTCGTCAGCCTTAGGCAGAAACCATCTCCTAAGTCACGACATTTGTGATAGCTTATCACATTTGTGATGCCCTATCACGAAGGTTGTCAGCCTTAGGAAGAAACCAGCCCTAAGTGACGACATTCATGATAGCTTATCACATTTGTGATGCCCTATCAAGAAGGTTGTCAACTATGATTTTCAGCAATTGGGAAATTATTTCATAAGGATATTTTGGTCTTTTCCTTAACCTTCCACAACTTATAACCCTAAAGAGGCATAATTTTTCCCATTTTTCTTCAGTTAAGCATCTTAAAAACCCTCTCTTACACTCTCAACCACAAGATTAGGGTTTCCATCAAACTCATCTCTCAAAAGAAAGATTCAAGCCTTTTTCCAAGATAATAAAGAATTAAGTTTCCCAATCCAAGAACTCTCCAGCAAATCATCAAGGTTTCCTTTCTAAGGTATGCGTGTGTTCATTCATGGACTTCTTTCATCCATGAAGTTGAAGAACCCTTTTCTAAGACTATATATTATGGTTTTCATGTTATGAATGGATTGTTGATCATGTTTATGTGTTGAATGATGCCAAGATAGAATCTTTATGTTTTAATATGAATCTATGACATCATATGAGTTGAAAACACGTAAGTTTGATTATTTATGATGAGTAATTGTATGATTTACACCTATGCCTAAGTTGTGCATGTAAGGTGTTTGATAAAATACCTAAGAGACTAGAAATCATGTATTATAGCTAAATAGTTACTAAGTGAAGGATTCATGATAGGCCTCTATGATTCAATGTCATCCATGTTGATAATGTGTCTTGTGAACACTGTTGGATTACTCATGAACTAGTCTTATGGAATTATGCTATGCTTACTTGCAAAACCCACTCATGTACAAGATGTAGAATACCCATGTACTTCATGAAATTCCCCAAGTTATGATATTATGGATTGTGGTTGTAATATGTAATGAGCATGATATTAAAAGCTATGCAAGTATATACATGTTGTATGAAATTCCTTTCCATGAAATAGATTGTTGAGAACCATGCTTAGTATGAAATCCCTTATTTATGATATTATGGATTATGGTCTCTACTCTTATGATCAAGTCAGTCATGTGTGTCAGTTCCCTTCCATCGAGTTCTGGGGGTACTTGTACCCGAAAAATATATCTGTGTGCCAAGAGCCATATCATGTTATCACGATACTCAGTTAAGCCATGATCTATAGAATTTAGTTAGTCATGTGACTCAGGAAAACTCAGAAATCTCAGTAGTCTCAGTAGTTTAGTAATCTCAGTGATCTCAGTACTCAGTCTGTAACTTCAGTATGTACAGTCAATCTCAGTAACTTCAGTACTCTTAATCAGTCCTCAGAAATCAGTACATTTTGTTAGTCATCGGAATTCAGTAAACTCAGTTAGCTCCGCTAAACAATACCACCGGTATCAGTTCAGCTAATCAGTTCAGTTCAGTTATTCAGTTCATCTCTGTTATTTAGTTTAGTGTATTTCAGATGGGAGTAGGATTCAACACTGAGTGAGCCTAGGGATAACGACTCACCCGCTAGAATAGGACTGAGATCCATAGAAGCAATCCCTAAGTTCCAGAACGACGTTACCAGTGTAGGTATGAGATGTCACCCGTTAGATAGGATTGAAATACTCAGCAGTCACCCATTAGCACATTTATATGTATAGGACTGATCCCAGAAGTCACCTGCTAGATTAGGACTGACTCCACAACAGATGTCTTTACTAGTGGCACGGTACTGACACCCTTCCAATTAGGGCAGAGATAGGACCACAGTCAGCTTAGTTTGGGGCTTATCGATTAGATGAGCACATCCCACAGTTTCAGTTACAGATTCAGGACTGTCAAATACAGTTAACTTAGTTCAGTATTACAAATTTAGTACTGTTAGAGACAATCAATCCTTATCATTATACATAGACTTTAAGATCACCCATTAGACAGGATTGATCTCAACTATAGTTAAACAGTATTAGAATCATCATATTTAAAGATCACTCGCTAGATAGGACTGATCTCAAATTTAGTTACTCCATATAAAATAGAACTTAGATAGTTCCATCAGAACTTAGACTGTCAGATACAATCGCTCAATATCAGTTACATCGGTTAGGCCGATCATCATAGTTATATCAGTTTTTTGAACTCATGTATTAGTCATATTAGTTATCAGAATTCATGATATCAGTATTTAGCTTCAGGACTGTCAGACACAGTCAACCAGACCAGTTCTTCATAATTCGAACTGTCAGAAATAGTCATTCATCTATTCAGTATCTTAGTATTAGTACACTCATGTTGTCAGTATTCAGACTCAGTAGTCAGTATCTCCACGAGTTCAGTTACAGTTATGTATGCATGTATCTATTCTCACGTTCATATTAGTCAGCATTGTTCATGCATATAACCCTTTGAATTTATCCTACCTCACTCGTATACTCAGTACATTCAGACGTATTGACGCATTTGCGCCATGGTGCTTTCTCTTATGTTACACCATTGGTTCAGAGGAATGAACTCCAGATCAGCTGTAGCATTCCAGTGTTTAGAGTTTGCAGTGAGTCCTTGTCATTCGAGGATGATATGATTATTACTACATTTACTATTTAGTTGTTAGATGGAGTTAGTGGGAAACATATTCCTTCAACTCCTTATTCAGTTCAGTTAGAGGCTCTTAGACTAGATGTCAGATTAGATATTTAGATCTTATTTTTTTCAGTATTTATGACTTGTTTTGGTATTGTTATACCTTTTTTAGACATTTTGTTATCAAACATTTATTCAGTTCGAACCTTATGGCCTTTCATATTCATGTTTCTGCATTTTATAATATATTATGCAGTATACAGGTACAAATATTAGTCATGGGTTAACTTGTGGTCCTTCGGGGTCATGAGCACCATGTAGCATTCTGGTTTAGAAAATTGGGGTGTTACAAGTTCCAACCAGCACGAGGAAACAAGATACACAAAGAGTCGCTAGTGAATCAAAATAGGCCTCACCCGGCTTCGCTAGTCTTTAATTTCAAACATCATTACGATAACAAGAGTACGATAGGTAGAAACTCTCCATACAATATTTGATAATCTAAGAATACACATCTTACTCTATCTCAACTGAAAAAATCATAAGGGAGAGGGCATAACATTGAACTTAGGAAACTTATAACACGTTGGTAAGCTATTCTCAGGCTGCTTTGTGAGACTTCTGAAATTTCTCTCTTGTAAGTATGAAAGCATTATCAGAGGGAGAAAATTGGAACTCGTTGATCATGTTACCTCAGGAACATTACATAGATAAGGAAGTATAGATTATCAATATGTATTTTGAGAAGGAAATCTGTAAGAGCAATTGACTTGGGCTTATTGCACAATTTATAAGCAAAGCATGATAAGGCACTAATAAGGTGCTTTCAAGCTCATTTACAACTTCATAACTATCTGTGGGGACCGTTTAAGAAAGTACTATCTACAAAGAATTGAGTTTGACTTTCACTAATACCTTGAAAATAAGGCGGGGATTCCCCAAATAGGGTAAGATGAGAATCTGTATAAGTTTCTCAACAAACCTTTCTATAGCACGATCTAAGACTTGAAAGAATGGAGACCTTTCCTAAATGTCTTGTAGCCTCTCGAAGAAAAGTACAGATGTCTCCGTACCATTATGCAAGACTCTACTAGACATGGCTTCATAGACACCCTAGGACACTTGAACTCTGTACTCGATACCAAGTTTGTAACGCCCCAAAATTTGAGTCCAGGGACGTCACACGGTGCTTAAGGGCGCAAGTGACCGTAAGCTAAACCTCCTACTGGCATAACTCATAAACAACTGAATAAAATGCTTAAATCTATATAAAGTTAGCAATAATATAGAACTTCTCTGAACTTGATCAATATAAACATGAACTTTACAAGATTACAACTCTACTTTTACAAATGAAACTAAAACTGAATACATCAACTTCTACTGACTGTTTATGAAGCCTCTACTGGTACTGACTTCAGATAGATGGGTCATGACTTCAAATTACCCAATCTCAATACGACTAAAGTAAGAAAAATACAACACTTCTCGAACTGTATAACTGACTCATGCCCTCTAATCTAAAGAACTCATCACCCGCTGACTGGAATCTGCGAACTAACTGAATGCGGTATCTGTGCTATAACTTGTACCTACATTATAAGGCACTGTAGCATATAAAAATATATAGGGGTCAGTACTTTAAGAAATATACTGAGTATGTGGGGGTGCAATGCAACGTTATAAATAATATCATAAATGATTATAAAAATCATGCATGATGACGATAATAACTTTCTTCGCTTGAATTAACTGAAATATATTCCTTATAAATCATCAATAATAGTACACACATTATAAATCTCATAAATCATTATACTCAACTCAAACTCTTTAAATCATGACTTAGAGTGACTCGGTAACTCATGAAAACTTGGACTATTATGGACTTGGGAGTTTTTTATAACCGACATAACTACACCATGTGATCCGCATGGAGTCCAACGTTTTGACCTCCTAAGGAGACAACACCATATTGGCGGGAGCGTCATACTCTTGCTAGGGAGTACAACCTCAATTTCACAATCACAATCCCACACTCGGCCTTTGGCCCATAATTATCAACATCAATCCTACGGTGGCACGCAGTTTTGGGAAAATACCAAATTTTCCAGCTCGGTGCTAAATACTCCTCCCAGACTCAGCTCAGAACGCATTAGGAAATCCACCTTAATCAATATCAATTCATGGGTCTATCATGAAGACCAAAACAATAATATATCTCATTGGTAAATCATATACAACTGTGGATTCCTAACTCGACTCAAAATCAAACAATCTTTCTCTACATCAAGATGTATCAATTCATTTAGTCATGGCAACATCAATAACTTTGTGGAAATATCAAGACTCATTATAACAACTCAATCTTATGAACAAATATACTCAATCATCCAATTTGTCATAAGGAAGCTTAAAGCTTGACACATGTCTTGAAAGCACTTGAAATACCAACTCATGGTAGAACATGAAATTCACAATATTAAATATCAAGTCATAATTTGGAAATTGTAAAATAATCATGTATCAAAAAATTCAAGAAAACATCATAAAACTCATTCTTGACTCTCAAGATCAAATATTAATATATATATATATACAATAATCAAACTTCTCATAGAAAAGCTTAAATCATGACTCTTATCTCAAATCATTCGGAAATCATCAACTCATTATAACAATATTCAACTCATGGCATAAGTTCTCAATTTAAGAAATAAAATGATGAAATAGTCATGTGTATCAATCTTGAATAGATCAACTATCATAAATCATTAATAAAGTAATTTGGGTGTAAACCCACTTTGCAAAATCATGGATTTCAATAGTAGAAATTGAATCTTTGGGCACAAGAACGAAAGAAGTGTTCTTGTTCAAACCCCACATACCTTGGATTATGGATTTAAGATGAACAAGTTTGATTGGGAACTCTTCTTCACACTTTTGAGCTAAGTTTCTTGATGCCTTTTAAATGAAAAATTTGATTCTTGGTCAACTTGGTGAAATCTTTGGAAGATTCTTAAATTTCTTGGAGAAGATTTGATTTAAGATTTTAGAAGAAAATCCTAGTTTCTTGATCTTTTTCTTGAAAGAGAATGAGAGATAATGAAGGTTTTCTCCTCTACTAGTATATATATAGAGGCTAAAAATGAGTGGAAAAGATCAAAATGCCCTTTTAAAAAAGTCCTTGAGTTTCTGAAAAAATATACTTGACTTCATCCGTGATTGGCCGTCAGGTCCGTGATAGGCCATCACGAATGGTCGTCTCAAAAAGGGGTCCAATTCTTGATTTTCAGCCCTAGTCTGACGACATCATCAGAAATGTCGTCAGAATGTGACGACGTCATCAAAAATGGTGTCATAAACGTGACAGCCCATCAGAACCGTCGTTACCGTTTTCCAGCTTGACATGCTGGAGTAAAATGGGAATAACTCTTTACTCCGATATCAGATTTTGGAAAAATTAGTATCTTTAAAACTATAATCAAATTATATATCTATTGATAGGTCATGAGATCAAAAATTCCAAGTATAATGAGTGATATTCTCGTTTGAAGTTGAATATACTAATATCCTTCCCAAGAATTCCATCGGTAAGGAATGTTTTGATTCGCCCAATCGTTAGGTTATATTTAAGGCCTTAATACACACCATAATTGATTAGAAAACAACCAAAACACTATAATTTATTTCTCAAGATCTTGATTCATGGTTGCACTATTGGTTAGAGTCTCGGGGAATTACCAAATGGCTCTAACTTCCTCACCGGGTGTCCGATTCAGGTGAATCTTGTGTCGATGGAAAGATTATCCAATTCTCCACATGATAGAAAGTAGAATTTAGGGAAATAAAACATGATATAAAAAACAATCAATTTTTAAGTCATCCATATTCACACAAAAGATGGATTTAGGCTTAAGAAATGATCGGGGTATTACATATCAACACTATCTTCATGGGCCCTTCGGCTTTATCAATTCGAACCTATCAAACTTAATTATTTAATGCAGGATATTTTTTGAATGATCAGTGTCTAATCGGTTAAAAACCACATTCACAAAAATATTATTCTTTATGTGTGTTGTCCCAATGACCTTATCAGTAATACTTAACTCCTACACATAAAAGTGGATCCATCCATGTGCATGCACCTTATTCTTCCTAGACCATCTATGGATTAAATTGAATAAACAGATGACTAACTTATTGCAACAGATGCCACATCTATTTAAATTATCAAACAATTATAGACATTTGTTACGACAAATGATCAATCTATTGCAACATATGACTTATCTATTGGAAAAATCAAATAGATATATTCATATGTTGCTACAGATTGTCAAGATGTTTTAAATTATCTAATAAATAGAATATATTTTACAACAGATTACCTATCTATTATATTTATTTTAAAGCAATTTTCTTTCCTTTCGTAATACAATAAAGATAAAATATTGTATTTAGCTATGTTTTTTTTTAAATTTACATAAGCTTTAAAGTAACCAGTTTTATTTAAAAAGAGGTGAATAGTCCTGGCTTTTTGACTAACCCATTCAAATTTAATCCTTTAAAAATAGGTCCCTCCTTACTCGTTCATTCTACTACAATTCTAGATATGGTTGATCCATATTTGTACAAGGTGATTCATCTCGAGTTCTTGTAGGAACTTGAAAGGCAGATTCATGAACTACAGAGGGAATTGGAAGACTTCATAGCAAGGTTGAGGAAGGCCTTGCTATTATCGGATGACGATTGGCCCGTTGACAATAATATTAATACTAATACTACTACTACTACTAATAATAATAGTAGTAGTAATAATAATTAGGTTAATGTTTTTTTCTTTTAGCATATGTATTTTTTTTTTATATTGTATCTACTCAAGGGTATGTTTTTTTATTGTATATATTTGTATATAAATAGATTCAAAAATCTATGTTTGGTCGACTTTGGATTCTTAATTCTTATTTAATATTTAATTATCATTTTGTCTATTCCTATTCTCAACATGTTGATGGTCGGGGGTAGGGATTGAGCGTTTGTGGAAATCGATGAATCATATGTTGAACAGATGGTTAATCTAATGCGACAAATGGATCATATGTTGCAACAAATGGTTATTAATAAAACAATGGTTATTGTTATTGAGAGGGTGAAAAGTCATGACTTTTCGATTATTTAATATGATAAACGATTCGTAATTGAATAATAAGGATATAAATGATAAACACAATTTATAACCGTAAAAGAACGATTATTTAATTTTAATAATTGATCGTGACTTTTCACCTTTTTTGTTTTTAAATTTGTTTTGTATATTATTTATTTATTTTTTATATAATAAAAAAGGCACAACATTGGATTAGTTAAGGTATATGATGATTTTTTTAAATAAAAGGTGTACAATTGTGACTTTTCGTCTCTAACACATTTAATGTTGCTGATGCATCAAATTTCCCAGCTGTTGCGACTAATGGATTAGCTGTTAGATGAAACCAAAAAAACTCCTAAAACAGATGGTCAATTTATTGCAACAGATGGTATATCTATTGCCACAGATGGTTTATCTGTTACCACAGATGGATTATCTAATGCAACAGATATACAATATGTTGCCACAACTCAATAAAAATGGTTATTATTTTATTAAAGAAATGGTTATTGAAAAAGTGTCTTCGATTTATTAATTGAGAAAAAAGTTATTTAAATTTAATAAGTAATTAATAATAATAAGCTGAAAAGTCATGACTTGTCATAATAATAAGAAACTCACCAGCTTGATTTAATCAAGTTATTTCATTTCACAGAAAATAAAACGGAAATAAATGATAAACACAATTTATAATCGTAAAAACTAGTTATTTAATTTGAATAATTGGTGTTAATATTAAATAGGCAACAAGTAGTGTGATTTTTTGACATTTTTGTTTTTAAATCTATTTTTTAAATTTATATAATAAAAAAGTCATCAAATTTGGATTAATGATATGATGATTATTAAAAAAGAGATAGATTATATGTTGCAACATGTAGATTATCTAATGCAACAGGTTGTCCATTTGTTGTAACAAATGATATATTTGTTGTCACAGATGTGTTATCTAATGCAGCAGATATAGAATTGGTTGTCACAACTCAATAAAAACGGTTACTGCAAAGAACTAATTATTAATAATAAGCTGAAAAGTCATGACTTTTCACAATATTCAAAAAGTTAGTCAGTCAGCAGCTTGATTTAATTAAGTCATAGCTTTTCACAATAATCAAAATATGTAATTAATAAATGGAGGTGAAATGTCGCTCCTTTTTGTTTAATTCATTCAAATTCAATCCTCTATAAATAGGTCCCTCCTTACTCACTCGTTCATTCTACTACACTTTATTTATTTATTGCATCTTGTCTTTCTTATTACACCTTCAACCACATTCTTTTTCCTGACTCAGTTAAGTTTTTTTCTTTCTTTGTCTGTAAATATACCCAATTTGTTGTATACGTTTATTAATTTTAGATTCTTTTGTTTAATTTTGTTTTTACATTTTTTGTCAGTTAATGTGTATTCTAGATATGACGAATACAGTGTGGGACATTGCTTTTCTATAAGATGTTGTGAATGAACTTCAGAGGTAGGTTCATGACCTGCAGTGGGAGTTGGCAGCAGTGAGAGTAAGGATGCTCCGGGAGATCCGCAGGCTGAGGAGCGCCTTGATGCTGCTGGTTGAAGATTGGCTGGCTAACAATAATAATAATAATAATAATAATTATATATTTTTTTTCTTTTACCCTATGTATTTTTATCTATTTTTGTTTAATAAATTTTTTTATGTTTGATCGCCTTTGATGTTTTAATTATTATTTAATTTTAATTAAGTTTTTCTTTCTTCTTCTCATCAAACCTATCGATGATTAAGGAATAATTTAAATCCAGTATCAATAGATTATCTACTATCTGTTACAATAGATAGATTATCCGTTACAACAGATAGATTATCTGTTGCAACAGATAGATTATACATTACAACAGATAGATTATCTATTACAATAGATAGATTATCTGTTACACAGATAGTTTAATCGGGAAAAATGTTATTTAAATTAAAGAACTAATTAATAATAACAATTTGAAAAGTTGTGACTTATCACAGTAAAAAAAAAGTCATCATCAGCTTTTATTCAATTAAGTCATTAACTTTTCACAGTAATAAAAAAAGTCACCAGTTTGAATGTAATTAATAAATGAAGGTGAACAGTCGCGCTTTTGTTCAAAATAGATTACTCATTTGTTGCAACAAATTACCCATCTATTTGATTCATGTTATGGGCACTATAGAACCATAAATACGAAGCTAACATATGAGTCTTCCATTGCAATAGACTACTCATCTAATGCAACAAATGAGTGATTTGTTTAAATTGTGGGCTCTTATATAGGATTCATGATAAGTTCTATCTATTATTGAAAAAACAGTAGAAGCTGTGTACCCAGATGACAAATTTGACTAAAAATCAAAATTTTACTTTCCAAAGTCACTTATGAAGTAATGCCGAAGTGGAAAGTGATGTACGAAATACAATTTCACCTAAAAAATTCGTCAAGTAGCAGCAATAATGGTAAAAACAACAACAATGGTCAACAAGAAAAAAACTGAAGATGATAATGAAGTAGAAGATGATGATAATGAAGCAGATGATGAATAAAGTAACAACAATAATGAACAACAAAAATTGTGAAGAGAGAAAACAACAACGACTGAGATGAGAGAGAAACACACCTTTTTTCCCTCTGTTTCCTGTTATTAACTAACATTTGAATCAAAGAGTAAATTCAAAAACTTGTGGGTTATTTTCAAACTTTTTCAACTTTCTTAATCCATAATAAAATAATTATCACTTATACTCAATTATTAAGACTTGAGTCACCCACACAACATTTTCAAACTTTTTGTCACATTTAGCTCAAAGCCCCTAGTCTGTTTTCCTTTTTAAGAAGCTTGAATTCAGTTTTAACATATTTTATACCATTAAGTGACTAGATTAAGAGAAAACATTGGCAATCAACTCAAAATATTGTCCTCTCTCTTCATCAACATTGTGGTGCTAAAGTTTCGGATTCGATCATCAAATAATATATCAACTATAGTGATCTACGATATATATATCGCTAACAACAATATGTTATTATTTGTTGGGTGCTTTGTTCCTAATTATTTGGAGTGCAGTTCAGTTGTCCCAAGTCTTAATTTATTTTTACTCTGTGGTGGACCCATATTCAGATATTGTGTTGCAGTTTTGCTACTAAGGATGTGAGTTATACCTTGTTCTACTAGTAATTCCTTTGTGTATATATTAGGCAATTAACGGTTAGAGATTAAAATTTAGTTAATTTTTAGAAGATTTTACTCCATAGCCAACTTTAAGTTCAAAATTAAGAAGTTGATATTTTCACGCAAGGGGCTTCTCCTCTTCAAAGGAAATTGCTAGTTAGATTATCAACTTTATTTTGCTTTTTTGAAATTTTAAATAGAGACAAAAAAGGAACAAATCTTGTACCCTAAATGGATGTGACATGATCTCTTATGGTGAATAAGGACCTCCTCAAGTTGTCTAATTTGTCTGTCATTTGTCACTGCATGATCATAAATGATACTCCCTCCATCTCAGTTTATGTGTCGTTATTTTTGATTCGCTCCAAAAAGAATGTCATGTTAACTTATTTGGTAACTATTTGAAGGCACTATTCAACTTTTATCCTTATTCTTCTCACTTATAAGGCCCCACATAATTAAAAGTAGTAGTAGTATATTTTTTGCCTATATTTTAGGATATTTTGGTAAAAATTGTCAAGTCATTTCTTATTTCGTAATCTCTATGTCTGGTCAAACTATGACACATAAAATGGTATGAAGGAAGTATTGAATATTGGGTTCCACGTAAAGGATATATCGATTCCTTCATTAGTACGTTGTGGCATTTATTTCTCTAAAATATTCTATATTTTTTATGCATATCTTCCTGCTTTCAAAGATTCTATTCTATAATTTTCTTTAGATATGAATACCGAGTTATTGTGTTGAAGCACCAAATGATTGGTGTTATCAAGAATCTGATAAGGGCAACATGGTAATGTCTTTATCGGCTGGACGTGGAACTAAGTATTTTGAGGCTGCATTTGTTTTTTTTAAAGATTTAGATGTGTAACTCTGAATGCACGTCTGAATGATTAAGATGTTGTCTCTACATCTGAAAACTGAATGATTAAGACAATTTGTTTTTCAACATCAGAATGTACAAAAAAAATTATTTATATATATAATAAAGTAAAAAACACAATTCAAATAAAAAACTAATTATATATCAGAAAAGTGTGTAATTTAATACAACAAATTATTATTTGATTGAAAAAAATATTTATGTTTGTTAGTGATAGTGGAGATGGTTTATAATGGTAGTTGCGGTGACTATGATTGATGTTAGCTATTAGTAATATTAGTGGTGATAGTTATGATGGTTGGTATTGTAGTGAAAATTATGATGGCATTTAATAGTGGTGGTAGTGGTTGTGATGTGACGTTGTTTGATGTTAGTATTTGGAGGTGTGGATTGTGATGGCCGAAAAATGAATGAATGATGGTTGACGATGTGTTGGTGCTAGTTGGAGATATTGCTATTTGTGCCGGTGGAGATGGTTGTTAGTAGAGATAAATTATAGCAATGATAGTGATTGAAGTGATGGTAGATAGTGATTGAAGTGATGGTAGAGGTGGCATTACTAACCGACGAAGAATATGTGGAGGTTGTGATGTATTATAGTAGTTAGCAGTGGTGCTAGTTGTGATAGATGAATTGGTCGGTAGTGGTTGATGATGATGGTGCTGTTGACGGTGGTGGTGGCGTTAAATATAATTAGAATAATAGAGGTAGTAGGTATGATAACGGTTAACAATAATAATTGGTAGTGATATTTGTTGTTGATGGTGGTTGTGATGGTGGAGGTGGGTGGTGGTTGACAATGATGGCGGTGGCAGAGGTGGTGATTGATTATTATGAATAGAGTGGCGGTGAATATTATCCAACACCAGAATACCTCTTCAGACCTATTAAGACTTGATTATAGATCTGAATGATTAAGACCTATTCAGACCTATTAAGAACTAAAATTTTAATAAAAGACAAATGCACTTAATGATCTGAAGTCTGAACCATTCAGATTCAGACCTCCATTAAGTGCAAACAAATAAGCCCTGAGGGATCCAAGCTACATTCCTATGAATAGATTTGTTAGAGGACTTCCCAACTAAATAAACATAGTATGTTTTATGAGAAAATTGAAGGAAAGTTGTCTTTTAAGTCTTGAATGAAAGATTGGTGACATTGACCAACTTAAAGGGTCAAACATCATTAGGAAACTTTATTAAGTTAATTGTGAACTTGATTAATATTTCCAAAACTTTCTAATATTTTCAAAAATACAAATCAACCCAACCCATACCCCTCTTAAATCCAAATCAACCACTCTCTCTCCTCTTTCTCTCGACAGCTTCTCTCAACTCTCTCCCAACCAACAGTTTTGCAAATTTCTTCATTCAATCCTCGGTGACTTCAACCTTCGATGACAAATAGTTGGGATTTGAGTTTCTTTTTGACTTTAACTTTCAATCGATGTAACAACCTTTCTCTCCGGCCACAACAGCTTTGATCGTTCCCTTTCTTCTTTCACAGGTAAAAAATTATGGCCTTTTTAGTTTGAAGAAAATGAGGAACTTGAGCCAATTTTTTTTAGCATTGGTAAAAAATTTCAATATTTGCCGCTTTAATTTGAAATGCAGTCTGAATAAAACCCTAATTTCTGGTATTTCTTCTCTTCTCTTTTCGAAGGGAATTATGATTTTTTGTTGTATTTTTTTGAATTTTGATTTTTGTTGTTTGTATTTATACAAACAAACCAACGATATGGGTTGATTTATTTTTCTTGTTCTTGGTAAAAATGGTGATATAGATATTTTTTTGTTGAAAAAAATCGTGCTACTGTTACTTTTTCTCAAATAGATTATCCTTCTGGTACAACATATTAATCATTTGATGTAACAGATTTATCATATGATGCAATAGATCAACCATCTGATGCATTAGAGGAACCATCAGATTAAAATTATGATGCAACATATTAATCATCTGATGCAATAGAGGAACCATCAGATAAAAAATCTGATGCAACATATTTATCATATGATGCAATAATTTAACTATCTGATGCAACAAATTAACCATATATTGAAACAGATTAACCATCCGATGAAACAAATTTACTATCAAATGCAACAGAGAAATCATCAGATAAAAAATTTGATGCAATATATTAACCATCTGATACAATGGAGGAACCATCAACTTAAAGATATGATGCAATAGATGAACCTCCTGTTGGATAAAATCCTATCAACTCTTCCAATAGGACATTTCCAAGACTTGATTTTTCCAACTGATCATTCATCTTCCACGATAGAGGACCCTTCTGTTGGAAGAAATCTAAGAAATATTGACCGTTGATAACTGTTCCAACAGATCACTCATATGTTGTAACAGATGTGCAACCTGTAGCACAGACCATTCATTTTAAAAAACAGATGAGTGATATGTTTTGTATTGTCACAATGGATTACTTAGCCGTTACTGCAAGTTAGTTAATTGTTCTGACAGATCACTCATATGTTACAACAGATGTGTGATCTATTGCACATGCCATTCATCTTTCTCATAGATGAGTAATATGTTTTGTATTGTCACAACAGATTACTCTATCGTTGCCATGGGTTATTTAACTATTCCAACAGATCACTCATATATTGCAACAAATGATATAGCAATAAATGTGTGATCTATTGCACATACCATTTATTTTTCTCAATAATGAGTGATATGTTTTGTATTGTTGCAACATATTACTCATCCGTTGCAACATGTTATTTAACTTTTCCAAAAGATCACTCATATGTTGTAATAATATGTGATCTGTTGCACAAACCATTCATCTATCTTAAAATATGAGTGATACATTTGTATTATTGCAATAGATTACTCATCGGCTGGAAGAGGTTGGTTATATGCTGCAACAGATATACTACCTGGTGCAACAGATCAGAGAACTGTTGGAACTATAATTTTACTATTTTGCTTGTTAGATTTACTATTATACCTTTTTAACTATGCATTAATCAACTATAATATATTTGTTTATGTTCCTATTAATTTTAGATAATATGGCACTCAAAAGAACAGAAACTATATCAAATCCAAGTAAAGGAACAAGTGAAGCAGCTAGGTTGCATCCACCACTCTATGAGTTTGCTTTACAGGTGTTATCTCAATTAGGAACAAAATATTATGAACGCAGGGAGGAGGAATTTTTTAAAAGAGATTATCCAAATGCTAATAGCCCTTCCATCAAAGAGTTGGTCAAAAGCTTCAGTATTGATCGTTATCATGTGACAATGCAGTGCGATGGTGCCATATATTTAATGGGTGATTTTATGGTTAAGTCAGCCATGGGAAAATCTATTGACGCCTTTAAAAAAATACTTTGAGAATAAAAATAAGATGCTTATTTTAGGGACAGCTGCTTTGGAAAGTATCTTGATTTATCGGAGGACAACAATGATATTTTCCAAAAAAAATGGTATATGAACTTCTCAAGCATAGGTTTATGTATGAAAATAAAGATAAGATGGATGAGGTGTGGATAAATTACTGTGGCATGCCTGTTTGTTTTGGTTGGAAGGAGTTTGCCATAGTTACTAGATTAAAATGTTATCCTCCTTCTAAAGTTATCTCTATTCTAACCCCAAAAAAAATACCCCGCACACCCAAATAAGGCAAAGGTAAGTCGTATGATCGTGATGACTTGGTATCCATTGTTGGTCAAAGATTCAAAAATAAAAATTTGATAGAAGCGTTGAAAGGTAAAGGACTTTCAAAGAAGCACATGTAGTCATTATCCTTGGTTTGGTTTGTACATAATATTCTTTGTGTGAGAAATGTTAACAACAACATAAGCGTCGGTTTAATAAATCTCTCCAAGGATTTTGAGGAATTTAACTGCATCCTTAGGGTTATGAAAGCTTCAAAATGACTGTCAAATATTTGTTGACTCCATTAGCGCCAAAGACAGTCAACTTATATGGCTTTCCATGGGCTTTCATGGTAAATGTTTCTTTTTTTTATTATCATATCATTCATTTTTTTACTCAATTATGATTTTGATTTATTGGCGTTATTTTATAGGTTTTGGAGTTTGAAGCCATTCCTTATTTGAGACAACAAGTGAACTACCAGGAAGAAGTTTCCTGTCCAAGAATCTTGAGATGGTTGTCAGCCAAAACTGATAAAATGCAAAATTTCTTGATCTATTCAACCCCCTGAAGGATGCAGTAAGTATAATTATAATTAAGTTTTTGTTTTAATTAATAATTTTTTGGAATGATCTAATCATCATTCTAATAAATGTAATGATTTATGTTAGATTGTGCATCTGTCGCTAGTTTCAACCAATTGAGAGTTGAAGGTGTCATTTTTTCTCACTTTACGGTCTATGCAAACTTTATCGTACCCTAAGACCATTGACTGAATAAAAATGGATTTGTTTAGAGCAACAACCATTACAAGAAAAACAATTTTGGAGGGTGGGTTATTATTGTTGATGGTCTTAGTGGTGATGGAGTTGTTAGTGGTGGTAGTGGTGCTGCTATTAGTGCCAATGATTCTCCTCTTACAGTATTTAAAACAAACCATTATGAGTATAATCATATTGGAAATACAGATTTTGCCTCTCTCAACGAATGTTCTTCATGCAAATATCAAGACTGCAAGGTGAAACATGATGTAGTGATTAATTCTATTAATGCATTAACTGCTTCTGTAAAGGAATTGACATCTAAGAGGGGTGTCATTACATCAAATAAGATTTCATATCCATCCACTCCATTAGAGATTAAGGACAAGAGGAGAAGGAAAGTGATTTCCAAGGCATTATCAAGCATCCAAAAAAGAGAAATTGCAACTCCTTTATCTGTGTATTATACTGAATAATGTAAAATTCCCAAAGGAGAGAAGCACAAGTAGAATAAGGTGAATATATATGTCTATTCCAAATAACAAATAGACACATTTCTATTTCAACAGATGACACATCTGCTGAAAATTGTATCTGTTGTAACAGTTGACTGACTTGTTGCACCAGATAAAGTATCTGATGTGACATATGTCTTATCTATTTTAACAAATCAAACAACTCTTATCACCACTTTTATTTGTACCAACAGATGACCTATTTACGGCAACAGATGATTCATATATTTCATCCATTGGAAATTATCATACAGGTCTTCCTCATGTAGAAATTTGTCCCAATAGTTGATTCATTATTGAAACATAAATATAATATATTTGGCACAATTTAAAATAGGAGGAAGATCTGTTTGATTTGCTAGAACAGATGAGTTATTCTTTTTTATTTTGTTGAATCTCCGTGATTAGCATTGACCAATTCTTGCTTTTCAGGTGGATATAGAAGCTACTGCTGAACAACATTTACAATATGCTACTCTTTTTATGGAAATACAGAGAACTGAAAGTGCAAAAACCATATGTAAGAAACAATAAAGATCTACTACGACCAAATCTGAATTCCATAGCACCGGATCAAGAACAACATGTCCATATTGAGTAGATCTTTATAGCTTGAGTCTGTCAAAGTAATAACCTGACCCCTCCTTAGGAATCCTTGGCATAAATGCTTAAATTATTGATGTATTTGTTGAGATCTATACCCATAACAATTTTTTTACATTTTAATTATTCGTTGATTTGTTTCAGCTAATTTCTGAATGCTTCGGTTTATTTTATTTTTCAATGAATTTTATCTTTTTCTTAGATTTGAATTTATTAATTGAAATGGAATACTAGATTCAAATAATGCAACAAATAATGTATTTGTTGCAACAGATGACTCATCTGTTGGAACATATCAAACAGATTTAGAAATATGTTGCAACAGGTAGTTAATTTGTTGGAATTTGTCAAACAGGTCTTCCCAATGTAGCAATAGATAGACTTTTAAAGAAACATCAACATAATGCAACAAATTACCAACCTATTGAAATAGATAAACTATATGTCAGAATAGATAGAATATCTATTATAATAGATGAAGAATCTATTGCATTATAAAAATTCAACATTTATTGGACATAAATAATTGCCACTACATGTAAAAAAGTGAAAGTGAATCAAAATAAAAAAGGCGAAACCCATCGATAGTGTTTAGCTTAAAACGCCTAAAATAAAATAGGTATCAAGTAGACAGTGTTCATTTTAATCACGTAAAATAAAATAGGCATCAAATGTGTCAGTTTGACACTTTTTGCCCTGTTGGCTGCTTGCGTGTAATTCATGTAGCCAATGCTTATTGAACCCTCATTTTTGCCGATACTGTGTCTGATTTGGCCCCCAACGATCATTTTTCTCCCATTTTCTTATAGATTAATCTCCTTCTAAACATTTAACTCTAAATTCCCAAATCTTCTTCTTCATCATCATCTTTGTTTTATATCTATCCAAATTCATCAAATTATTTGCATTTGGTCATTCTTTTTTTTAATTTTTTTTCATTTTTTTCAATCGAGCTTGACAATGTCTAGTGCATCGTCCACTCTTTATTGTGATAAAGATTTTTAATACTGTAAGTGCAGTTGATGTTGGGTGTATTTATGCATTCCAGTATCCCTATTCTAGCCTTTTTAACCTTATTTTGAGGATGATTCTATGCTATATGGGTTGATAATGATATAATTGTGTATAAAAGTGTTAAAATGTGCTTATAAGGTTTATAGTGTTTTTAAAGGAAGTTGGTACTTCAAAGAATCAATTAGAGTTCAATAAGAGAAAACTAGTATTTCTAGCTTGAGCTAGTTGCTTTTCTAGTCTATCTTGATGGATTCTATTGTGTTTAATGTATTCCTTATGGTTTTAAATGTGTTATTATATGTGTAAAAAGTTGTTATTAGTGTACAAAGTTCAAATGAGTCAAGGAAAGAGTTGAAACTTAAAGTGAAAGATCATGGAAATCAACATAGTCTAAGATCTTGTTTTTGATTTATCATGATGGATATTGTTTGTTTTTACCTCTAATTCGTGTGATGTTTTGATATAGTATCCTTTGTGAGCTTAATATGATGATATATGGATGATATATAGGCTGGAAAATCATTGGAAAGATACCACAAGGAAAGGGATGGAAGGAGGAAGGACCAACACTTAACAAAAATTCGGATGGAAAATTCCAGAGAAGGCGTGTGTTTATCATGCAATGCATGCTCTATTTCTATGGAATATAGGGTGCGATGTATGATCCACTCCACACCTGGGAGTTTCATGATAAATCGACTCTAACACAGACTTGGCTTACCCTTATGCTATAAATACATGTTGTATCACGTTTTTACATGCTTTTGGACGTCTTGGAGGACTAAGGAGGCCATAAAAACTGTTTTTTAGGATTTTATTATCTTAAATTTAGTTTATTTTATGGTTTGTATCATCAATCCAAGGGACTGGATGATGAATATTTCCATTAAAGTCTAAAACTCCTATCCGAGGTTAAGGTCAAGATCATGACTACTTTCTCTTTGAATTAAGTTTGTTAATTTTCTTATCACCATTGGTTGCTAGTTTATTCCTGTTTTAACTATTTTAAGGATTATCTACCCTTAGAATACATTAACTTTCAACCTTGCGAACTCGGGAGAGTGAATAGGGCGATAGAACACGGGAATAAGCAAAGTATGATTTGTGTTTCTTTATGAAATAAGGAATTCAAATTAGTATATAGGACAGGGATGTACTTAGATGCCTTACTTGATTCATATGTAGGATTATATTTTTAAAGAACTTAAGTGAACTATTACATCCCCGCTCAATGATGTAGTTGTAAGGTTCAACTTATGTAAAGGATTAGAGGTTGGGAAACCAAAATCATACAATTAATCTTACGAATAACAACCAAGTTAAGCAATTTAACGAAAGAAGTTCAATAGTGTAGTATGATTTTTCTTAAGCCTTAACGCTGGGCTTCTATCCTTTGATTGTCCAAAGTCATTACTTTTCCACATTAGTTTAGTTTTTTTTTTTTAATTTACAATTCTAAAACCTTTTTGTTTACTTTTTCTCAATTGTTGAACTAGAATTGGATAGTTGGTGAATGCAAGTCCCTAAGAGATCGATACTTGGGCTTACATGAAGACACTTTACTACCTGATAAGACCACGTACAATTGCGTGTGCGCTTGGGCGCTGTCAAGTTTTTGGTGCCTTTGTCGGGGACTTGTAATTAGGAAATTATCTTGTTTTTAGTTTAGCTATATTGAGTTGTATATATTTTATTAGTTTTTTTCCTTTTATTTCCTTTTACTTTCTATTATCACACTACTTGACATGGAAGGTTGGGATAGATGGTTTTCAAGTGATGACGATTCTTCTTGTTTTTATGGGTGACCACATCAAGAGGCTTTTTTTCTAGATTTTGATGGAAGTGCATGGACAGGACCTTTACAATATGATGCGGATACTATTTAATCTGTGGAGCAGACTGTAAGTTGATGTTTAGTTTGTGGCAATAGTGGTCATACTGCAATTATGTGTGTTGTAAATCCTGATTTGGAATTGTTTGTGGGTTATACTGAAAAGCAAAATTATATAAACAATTACAATCATATGGTGCAGAATCAGCCAAAATAACAATCATGGAATAACCAGCAACAACAGTTTCAACAAGCCCAACCAAACCAGTCAACTAGTAATTTTGAAGGGATAATGAAACAACTTCTAGCAAATCAAGCACAATTGCTAGCTGATATGAAGAGTAAGAGGGCCATTCTAGAGAGTCAGAAGATTGCCATAAAGAACATGGAGATGTAGATAGGGAAACTTCAACAGGTTTATAATACCAGACCTCAAGGTAATTTGTCAAGTGACAGTGAACAAGTAATTGAAATCACTTTGAAGAGTGGTACAAAGCTCAATGAAGAACCTCTAAAGACAGTAAGGAGGTAGATGCAGAGTTGACTTCCCAAACTATTTAACATAAAATTGTTAACAATTCAAAGAAGTCTAAGTACACAAAAACTGAATTTGATGAAATTGTTAAGGAGATGCCACCACCACTATATGAATCCCAGCCACTGAGTTGTCATCTTTATCTTGAGGCTGAAATTAGGAAGGTGAATAAGAGAGAGGGTGTTGAGGATAGTGTAAATTTAGAAGAAGGATTTGTTGGGCCTCATTCATAGTATTTTTCTATATTATGTTTAGATGATGTCTTGTCTGTGGAATCATTTAAAATAGTGGAAGAGTTTGAAGATGAGCAACAAGAATCCTATATTCTTGATTTTACACTGTATAAGCAACATAAAAACACACCTCACTGTAATATCGAGTGGTTTACCATGCATATCTCATTACTCGATTCCTTAATATTTGTACCACCTCATTATGATTGAGGCAAGAAGATGGATGCGATGTTGGGGGTGAAGTTTTTATCCTCAAAGTTAAGGAAAAGGTTGATATGGTTCGTTCCATGACACTAAATTAGGTGCTTCTTGGGAGGCAACCCAAGTTAAGGTATGTTTTATTTTCAGGTTATTTTGTTTTTTTACTTCATGTAGTTTTTGTTTTAGATGGAGTCACGGGTTGATGGGAAGTCTGAGTACCGAAAACCTAAGCTTGAAGTATGGGGAAGACTGAGTGTGGGGTCCTCAAACCTTCTTGATATCTAAAAGATGCTACTAGCTAGGCCTAGAGGCCACATGGAGTATTTCATTCTCTTACCTTTTAATTAACTTTTGGGGACAGAGTAGATTTTTAAGCGTGGGGTGGGGGAAATTCCTAAATTTTGGCTCAAATTAAAATTTTTTAGGTTAGGAATAAGTGAGATATTCTTGTTGGTGCTATTTTTTATTACATGATGCAAGTGGGTTTTTTTGTAAAAGCATGTTGATTGGTGTGAATTTCTATTTTTGGAACTCCTAGGATCTGGATTATGACTCTTGTACTTGTTGGCTTAATTTTGAATTTGTGCTATTGTTTGGTTGGGAGTCAATGATGATCCCATTTAGTTAAGAATGTGCCATGTGAGTGTGAGATTTTTTTTTATTCCTTTTTGCATGTGATATCTAGAACTTTTTCGGTATGTGTGTGAAGCGAAACAAAGAATATGGGTTTAGGAGATGATATAGGCATTTCTTTGGTAGCCTTGTTTTTACCTTCTCTTTTGCTTACACTTGTGCATTATCCTAGTTAACCCGCGTTGAGCCTTTTGCTTTTTCTTTGGAAACCTTATAAGTAGCCTAATCCTTTCTTTGATAGACCATAATTTGACCCAAAAAACTCCTAAGTGCTTTAATGAAAAATTGATTTAGTAAAGGAGTTTGAGAAATTGAAGAAGAAAAAGGTGAAGTTGATGCCCCAAGGTAAGAGTTATTGGTGTTTATAATTAATGTGTGATGGATTGATATGATATAATTTCTTCTAAAAATATTGCCATGATTGTGAAAAATAAAAAAAATTGATTCATGTTGTAGTAAACTATGCGTCCACCAAGTGTTTGTGAAAATGCTTAAAAGAGATGGGGAAAAAACAAAAGATATGGGTAGATGAAAAAGGGTAATTTGGTCATTCTAGATTGGTTCTATGTGTATTATGTAGTGTATTAAAGAGATTAGAGAGGTTAGTCACTATTCTTGGCCAAAATAGTTACTACCCGTCCATTAGCCTACATTATAACCCGAAAAAGTCCTAATTGATCCTAAGATTTACATTCTGATTTTAGCAGATCATTACAGTAAGGGAAAGCCTATGGTTCATTGTGTGTAACTTGAGAATTCTTTGTGATAATGAGCGTAATTTAATTCTTGTACCTATCATGTTATAAATTGCATTATTGTGGGTAATTTTGGGTAACTCTCTTATTGTGAGGGAACATGTTTGATGAATGTGGGTGACTTGTATGATGTCTTTGATTGAGCAATATACATGAGTTTTCCACTAGGTGAGTCAATTCTTGAGGCTAGGATATTTTGGAGTAGTGTTCATGAGCTTTCAATTGTGCAAATAACATGCTTAGTGTAGAAACTTACATTCTATGTAGTCATTGTAGTACTAGTTTGAGTACCTACATTTAGTATAATTGTAGAGTCTCCTAAGTTGATGATGATTATAGTAAGAGTTGTTTGAGGACGACCAAGACTTTAAGTGTGCGGTGGTGATGATGGGTGTATTTATGCATTCTAGAGTCCCTATTCTAGCCTTTTTAGCCTTGTTTTGAGTATGATTCTATGCTATATTGATTGATAATGATATAAATGTGTATAAAAGTGTTAAAAAATGTGTTTATAAGGTTAATAGTGTTTTTAAAGGAAGTTGGTACTTCAAAGAGTCAATTAGAGTTCAATAAGAGAAAACTAGTCTTTCTAGTTTTAGCTAGTTTCTTGTCTAGTCTATCTTGATGGATTATATTGTGTTATATGTGTTCCTTATCATTTTAAATGTGTTATTATATGTGGAACAAGTTATTATATGTGGAACAAGTTTTTATTAGTGTACAAAGATCAAACGAGTCAAGGAAAGAGCTGAAACTTGAAGCGAAAGATCATGGAAATCAACCTAGTCTAAACTCTTATTTTTTATTCATTGTGATGGATATTGTGTGTTTGTACCTCTAATTCGTGTGGTTTTTTGTTATAAGATCCTTTGTGAGCCTAATATAATGGTATATGGATGATATAAAGGCTGAAAAATCATTGTAAAGACACCATAAGACAAGGGATGGAAGGAGGAAGGACAAACACTTAGCCAAAAGTTGGGAGAAAAATTCCAGAGAAGGCATACGATTAGCATGTGTTGCATGCTCTACTCCTACGGAATAGCGGGTGTGATGCACGCTCCACTCCACACCTGGGAGTTTCATTCTAAATCGAATCCAACACGGACATCGCATACCCTTATGCTATAAATACATGTTGTATAACATTTTTACATACTTTTAGACGTCTTGGACGATTAACAAGGCTAGAGAAACTTTTTTTTAGGGTTTTATTATCTTAAATATTGTTTATTTCATGGTTTGTATCATCAATACAAGGGATTGGATGATGAATATTTCCATTAAAGGCTAAGACTCCTATCCGGGGTTAAGGCCAAGATCATGACTACTTTCGCTTTGAATTAAGTTTGTTAATTTTCTTATCATCATTGGTTGTATTTTTATTCTTGTTTTAACTGTTTTAAGGATTATCTACCCTTAGAATACATCAATTTTAAACCTTGTGAACTCGGGATAGGGAATAGGGCGATAGAACACGGGAATAAGCAAAGTATGGTTTGTGTTTCTTTATGAAGTAAGGAATTCAAATTAGTATCTAGGACAGGGATTACTTAGATGTCTTACTTGATTCATATGTAGGATGATATTTGTAAAGAACTTAAGTGAACTATTACTTCCCCTCTCAACAATGTAGTTTTAAGGTTCAACTTATCTAAAGGATTAGAGGTTGGGAAACCATAATCATGCAATTAACCCTACGAATCATCAACCAAGATAAGCGATTTAACGAAAGAAGTTCAATAACGTAGTATGATTGTTCGTAAGCATTAAAACTGGGTTTCTATCCTTTTATTGTCTAAAGTCATTACTTTTTCGCATTAGTTTAGTTTCTTTTTAGTTTACAATTCTAAAACCTTTTTGTTTACTTTTTCTCAATTATTGAACAAGAATTGGATAGTCGGCAAATGCAAGTCCCTGAGAGATCGATACTTGGGGTTTTTTGAACCCACTTTACTACTTGATAATACCATGTACACTTGTGTGTGTTCTTGGGCGCTGTCAGTGGTCATGAAGCTCTTTTGAAGACTTCTTGGACTCAACAAAATCCAGGTCATAGGTTTTTTACTTGTAAGATTTCAAAGGTATATTTTTTTATTTAATTAGTTGATTAATTATTTACTTGTAATTGTTTTGTAATTTTGTTCTTATTTTTATAGAAATTTGGTGGATTCATTACTTTGATTGGTATGAAGAACGACACTATTCAAAAGCAAATCGTGTAATCCAGGATTTGTTGAACAAAGTCAAGGCTTTTAAAGAGAAACAAAATCGAGCAAGAAGATGCTACATTGTTGCAGTTATTGCTACTAGTTTGGTGTTGTTGGGCACATGGATATTCAAGCCTAACTGATAAAATTTTCATGGTTGTGTATTTGCTAATCATTTGGTATTGTCGAGCTCATGGATATTCAAGCATAATTGTTGGAAAGTATAAAAAAATTTAGGCATATGTTGTAAAATTTAGGTCATTTGTTGGAAATTATCAAATAGGTCTTCCCACTGTTGGAATAGATAAGACTTAGAATAGATAGAAATAACATCGACATAATGCAACAAATGACCAACCTATTGCAACAAATAAACTATCTGCCAGAATAGATAGAATATATTTTACAACTGATTGACAATCTATTGCATTATAAAAACATAACTTTCATCAGAAAAAATTATTGTCACTACATGTACATGTAATTTAAAATAAAGTGAAGTGTGAGTTGAAATAAAAAGTTTTTATTTCACAGGATCTTCTATATATATAAGCTCCAAGTGTCCAGTAAGTTCCCCATAAGCCCATACCTCTTGCAGGTTTGCCATAGTATTATCACACAGAATAGTTGTTGGCTCGGCCATTTCTATATCGGTCAACAAACATTCAATGTATGGAAGAGCGTGTGAGCCACAGAAGGTAGTGTATGGGTGCAGAGAAGTTCAAAATCATCTTTGGTTTCTGAGGTGCAGGAATAGTAGGATAGGGATCACAACTTAGTTAAGTTAAAAGAATCAATCAGAGATTAGATGATAAATGTTTTCTCCCAAGGGGGAGATGGTGTATTGCGTTGTTAGGGTCAGCTATGTGTGCAAGGTATAGATGACCTAAGACGGTGGATTCTTGCAGAAGCACCTGGTACGCATTACTCTATTTATCCAGGGGTCACTAAGATGTAACATGATTTGTGAGAGATCTATTAGTAGAGTGGAATGAAGAGATACATTGTAGATTTTGTAGCTAAGTGCTCAAAATTTCAGTAGGTTAATATTGAGCATCAGAGACCTAGTGGGTCTATGCAATAGTTTAGTATTCCTACTTAGAAGTGGGTAGAGGTGAACTTGTATTTTGTGATAGGTTTGCCTCGTACTCGTTGTCAGTATGATTCAGTTTGGGTCACTATAGACAGGATGACCAAATCATCACATTTCCTACCAGTCCATACCTCTTATTCAGTCGAGGACTATGCCAAGCTTTATGTCAGTAAGTTGGTTAAATTTCACAGAGTTTCATTATCCATCATTTCAGATAGAGGTACCCAGTTTACCTCTTATTTCTGGAAAGTATTTTAGAAGGGTCTTGGTACCCAAGTTCACCTTAGTACAACCTTTCATCCTCAGACAGATGGTCAAGCAGAATGGACCATTCTAACTTTAGAGGATATGCGGCGAGCGTGTATGATTGACTTTAAAGGTAGTTAGGATGACCACTTGCCTTTGATTGAATTTCCTTATAACAACAGTTACTATTCCAGCATTCAGATGGCTCCGTTTGATGCGCTTTATAGGAGGAGATATAGGTCTCCTATTGGTTGGTTTATAGTAGGTAAGGCAGCAGTGGTAGGGCCTGACTTGGTATTTGACAACTTAGAAAAAGTTCAGTTGAGCAAGGAAAGGCTTAAGACAGCTCAGAGCCGATAGAAATCATATGCAGATGTGCGAAGAAAGGATCTTGAGTTCGAGATTAGTGATTATGTGTATTTGAAGATCTCTTCTATGAAAGGAGTAAAGAGGTTTGACAAGAAGGGGAAGCTCAGTCCCCGATATATCGATCCTCACCAAATTCTCAGCCATTCCAGAAAGGTAGCTTACGAGCTCGAGTTACCTTCAGACTTAGCTTCAGTATATCCAGTCTTTCATGTCTCCTTGATTAAGAAGTGTATAGGTGACCCAGTAGTTGTAGTCCCTATAGAAGGCCAAAATATTCAAAACAGTCTCTCTTACGAAAAAGTTCTAGTTGATATCCTTGATTATCAAATTCGTAGACAAAAGAACAAAGAAGTCCCTCTAGTCAAAGTTCTTTGGCGGAGCCAGTCCGTTGAGGGAGCTACTTAGGAAGAAGAAGCAAATATGCAAACCATGTATCCTCACCTCTTCTCCGTAAACTCAAACTCAGCCCAAGGTAACAGTCTTTCCTTGAACTTACTCAGTTCCATGCTCAGATCTCCCTTTATAGACTTGGTATCAGTTACCATTGCATAATCAGTTATGTGTTCGTGCATCAGCTATGCATGTTCAGCATGGGAAACTCAACTTATCAGCAATCCTAGTCATGCATTCACAAATAATGTTTAGCTACGTACTCATGCATCAAATATGCATGTTCAGTATGAAGTTTTAGCACATCAGTAGTGTCATTCATGAAATCATGTTACAGTCATGCATAACTAGTAAGCAAGTTCAGTCTGGTAGTATTCCCATCCTCATCAGTCTCATTTAAGGATGAATGTTTCCAAGGGAGAGATATTGTAAAACCCCGCAAAATTTTAAGTTTAACTCAGTCCTTTAAAACTTAATAAGGGGTCCCAGACATAGAAAATTTTAGCCAAGTATTCAGACTTAGTGTGATTTTAGCCTTCGTAAGTTGGAGACTCTATTTTATGACCCTTATAACCTTAAAGTATCGATCATTAGGTTGATTCATGATTAGGAATGTCAGTAGGTATTCTTGGATAAGTTTTATATTTTTCATACTTTGTTTGAAGCATGTTTAGTAGCATAAACCAGTGTATCAACACGATCTTGACATGCCGCGTTGCCTATCACATTGATAAATGTTTTTCCATCTCCCAGTGTAAATTTCCAGTGAGCTGACCCATACTTGACGCGACGTGTTGGCCATAGCATCGACCCGTCGACGCGATACATCGGTATGCACATTGCTGGGAACGTTTTTTAGTAATTAAAACAACATCTAGAGAGGTATTTAGAACATTTTCCTCACTTCGAACCTTCTCTAAAAACATGAAATTTAGTCCTCTCAAATCAAATACACTCTTTTCTCTCAAAATTACTCAAGAACCAACACTAGGGCTTCAAATTCAAGATTCAAATTCTAAGGATTTCTCCAAAAATCTTCAAGAATTCAAGCATTAAGGTATGTTAAGTGATCATCCAAGGGTTTCCTTCCACCCTTGTAATTCAAGAAATCTTTTGAACTACAAGATAATAGATTTTATGAATTTTATGATTTAATTTGATTGTGTTCATGGCTATGATGTTAGTTGAGTTTAGAATCCATGATTAATTACAAGTTTATGAAAAATAAATGGTATGTGTGGGTTGTTGTATGGTTTCATGTTAAAATCCCCTTTGGATTTATGAGTTGGGATTATATTTATGATACTTGCATGTTGTATTACAATTAGGTGCATAAATTATACTCTCCAAGTGTTTGATGAATTGTTCATGCGGGTTGAGTAGAAAAATCATATCATGTTAGTGTGTATACAAGTTCATGTCATACAAGTGTTTGTCAAAATGCCTTAATAAATGATTGATGACCATGAAATTAGTTATCATATTTTCAAGATTTTGCTATATCTTATAATTTATGTTATCGAGTCCTGGGGGTATCTAATACCAAACAATCTAGTTCTTTACTTAGAGATTTAGTAGTTACGGAATAGACTCGGTAGTACCATAATCAGTAGTTAAGTAATCAGTCAAGAACTTAGTCAGTAATCAGTCCAGAACTCAGTCAGTAATCAGTTCCAAACACAATTAGTAATCTATTCAGAACTAAGTCAGTAATCAGTTCAAAACTAAGTCAATAATCAGTTCAGAACCCACTGAACTCAGTCCAGTTCAATCAGTTAACACGATCAATAATAGTTTAGTCTAATCTAATACAGTTTAGAAATCAGTTTAGTGTCTATTCAGTTTGGAGTAGGATTCAGCACCGAGTGAACCCAAGGATGGGGATTCACCCACCAGTAGAAGGTGTGATCCTTAAAGTAGTCCTTGTGTTACAGAGCTACATAGATAGCGTAGGTTGAGATATCAACCTTCCAGTTGAGGGTTGATGAGGTATTTTAACATGCCAGTTGAGGGTACCAACATTCTCATTCAGAGCACCTGCCAGATGAGGGTGACTCAATACTTGTCTTTTCCCATGGAACGGTACTGATACCCTTCCAACTGAGGTTATAGTTTGTACCCTAAATCAGTTTAGAGAAGTGGCATGTTGGTGAGATGATTACCTCCCACGGTCTCAATTTAAGTTCTAGTCTCAGTATAGAACTCAGTTAAGTTCTATAGAAATCAGGACTGTCAAACACAGTCACTCAACTCAATATGAATCTCAGAACAGTTCCATAAAATCAGGACTGTCAGAAATAGTCACTCATCTAACAACATTTCAGTTATCAATGACCTTAGATATCAGTTAATCAATACTCAAAACTCAGTATTCAGTGTTACAATGATCTCAGTTACATTTTATGTATTCATTCTTGTACTCTCATTAAGTTATGTTCATGTTGCCCATCCAGTTATTATTCATGGATATGAACCCATGCATATCAACCTACCTCACTTAGCATACCAGTACATTCAAAGTACTGACGCATACTTTTCTTTTATGCTATGATGTCTTATGTCATAGGTTCATACATACAGTCTCCTGACTGCTCTTAGCAGCCAAGTCTATCAGCAACAAACTTAGTGGCGAGTCCTCATAGTTTGAGGATGAATTTGTTATTTTAGTATTTCATTTTACTTTTTAGTAGTCGGAGTTAGTTGGGGACTTGTCCTATCAACTCCATAATTCAGAAAGTTAGAGGCTTTCAGGCAGATATTTCAGTATTCAGTATGTGTTTTCAGTAATGAACCTTATGGTGATTTCAGCATACTTTCCTAGTTTATTTTAGTAATATCATTATTGCAGTGTTATTATTATTCAGTGCTCATAATAGGTACCAGTCATGGGTTTTCTAGTGGTCCTTCAGGGTTTCTAGCCCTGTGGGGTATAGACTCGGGGCATTACAAATATTGTTACAACAGATGAATTTTCTATTGGATTTAATCAAACAAATTAAGTTATCTGTTGCAATATATTATGCATCTGCTGTAAATTATCAAATAGGTGCTTCTATCTATTGCGACAGTTGACCGAGCTTCGGAAATTTTCAAACAGAAATTATCATCTGTTGCACTTATATATTTTAAGATCCATTTTTAAAGAAATTTGGGTATTTCCTGTCCGAGATAAAAAATTTAAAATACCAAGGAGGTAAAAAATAATACTTGAATAACCCAAAAATCTCCTGAGTGAGTAGTCTTATCTGGTCTTTTTAGTGTCACCATCTACTCGTGCCCGTCAAAACTAAATTCTCTTTTTTTCTTTTTTTCCTCTCTTTTCTCTCTTCTTTCGAATGAGGATCCTTTTGGATCTCAACTGATCAATATTTTTTCTTGACTAAACTAGATGTTCTGATCCCTTTGCTTTTTTGACATTGCAGGTATGGTTCACTATTGCTCTTTTCATCTCATCTTCTTCTTTGTATGTCATTTAAATTAGATATTTACATCTGGTTCTATTAATGATTTACCCATTACCAGTTTCCTATTTATTGAGAAAAAATATGGAAAGGTGACTTTTAAGTCTTGAATGAACGAACCGTTGTTTTTATTAAAATAGGTAAAAACAGTCATCTATTTAGAGAACTTAAAAAATCTTGTTGTCAGTATCATTTTTTAATGTCTTTTGTTTGTTACTTTGGTGATACTGTTGTTAGGGTGGTGGTCATGTTTGAACATGTGATGTTTATGTTGTTGATGGTGGTGGAACATATAGTGTTGTTTCTTTATAGTTGATGCTATTGTACCTAGTGTTACAATAGTTTCCTCAACTGTTACAACTGATGAATCAGCTGCTGGAACAGATGGAGCAACTAGTTAAAGAAATGAAACCCTGTAGCAAGGCTGGTATTATTTATTCCAATAGATGACCCATCTATTGCAATATGTCATCAATCTGTTGCAATAGATGCCTCATCGGTTGAACAGATGGGTACTTTGTTACATCATATTGGTCATCTGTTGATTCACTCAATTTTGTGTTACCTTTTTGTACAAACGGAGCAACTATTTGGAAAAATCAAACCAGTAGTAAGGATGGTTTGATTTATTCAATTAGATGAACCATCTGTTGTAAGATGTCATCCATCTATTGCAACAGATGCCTCATTGGTTGAACAGATGGGTTACCTATTGCATCATATTGGTCATCTATTGATTCACTAAATTTTGTGTTACCCTTTTGTAATGTTCTTTTTGTTCTTATCTTGTTTGACATCAAATGTATTTCTTTTGTTTGCAGATAAAAAGAAGTGAAACTGGATCCATTTTTGCCCGACCATCATTAAAGTCTAGAGTAAAGATGGGTTCGGAGGAAGAAACTGCTTGCAGATGGAACCACTTCATATGTGGGAGGTAAGTATTACTGATAAACCTACCGTAAAAACACACATCCAGTATAATGATTTTATGAATGTTTGTTCCTTACCTATTAGGCGTTAATCCTTCAACCAAGATGTGGCATTTTACAGTTAAGATTGTTAGGTTCAAACTGGTAAGGCTAAGGGACCAAACAGGTGGTATCGATACCCTGTTATAATTTAATGACTATTTATGCTCATATTTTTGTGTCAAGTTTTGGAAAGGGTTCAAGTTTTTGGCAGCAGGGTAAATATCCAATAGTGATTGGGCCAGTTTTAATGGGTCAATAGACTTTTTGAAAGGCCTCTAAACCTTCGCACTATAGCAAACAATGATGGAACCAATAGAAATTCCCCTTGTTCAAATTTATATGGATGGGTTACTGGAGGAGAATATTATATAGCAAAAGGTGTTTGGGAGAATACCTATGCGGGAAAAGGGAGGTTGAGAAGGCCATATATCATTTCAGGCCTTGTTTAAGATGAAACACAGGGTAGGAAGGAAAGTGTAGAAAAATTGGCTGATGAAATTGACATGAAAAATAAAAAAACTTGATGAGCTGCGAATGTGAAAGTGCATCAAAAAATGAAAATCCATCAGTCGTTGAAGAAAAATTTGAATGGTCAAGAGGACTGGAGCTGGTCATTTTTCTAGAGACTGCAACTAGTGAGTGTGGCCTAAATAAAGACCCACAAAATGTAGGACCAGATCTCTAAGGAAGCAGTTTTGCGAGAACTGAAGGAGGTAAGATTGTTGGTCAAAATTAAAACCTGAACCAACTACTCCAGAATAAAAATACGAGATCAATCCAAGGTTGCAATTTCTCAAGTTGAAATTGATCCCATGCCTTTTGTTTATGGATTAGGTCAAATCAAAGGCAGTGAAAACAACAAGGCATGGTATTTTGGCCCAACTTCAAACCTTTTTGTTTCTACTACCATTGACCTGTTCATATCCACAAATAGAAGGCATGACATGCAAGTTAGACTTCAGAAATTGATGCCTTGTCTTCCCTTATTTTTAATTCAGGAGTTGTTGGTTCAGGTTTTAATTCTAACCGACAATCATACCAATTTCCTATGCTCGCAAAGATTTTTTCTTAGAGTTCTGGTCCTGCACTTTGTGAGAGTCTTTATTGAGGCCACACTCGTTAGTTACATTCTTGAGCAAAGTGTTCAGCTCCAGTCCTATTGACCATTCTTCTATTTCTTCAATGACTGACAGATTTTTATATTTGGATACACTTCCATATTTGAAGCTAATCTAGTTTTTACATTTCTCATGTCAATTTGATTGGCCAGATTCGCTAGAAGTTCCTTACTTGCTTCCCTATGTTTCCTCTTAAAATAAGTATGATATGATATATGCCCTTTTCCACCTCCCCCTTCCCGCACATGTATTCTCCCAAGCACCTTCTGCTGTTAAAAGTCTCCTCCAGCAATCCATCCATATAAATTTGGACCATGGGAATTTCTATTGGTTCCATCATTGTTTTCTACAGTGTGAGGCTTTGAAGGACTTTCAAGAAGTCCATTGAACCATCAAAATTAGCTTAATCACAATTGGATAATTACAGTACCGCCAAAAACTTGAAAACCTTCCCAAACTTGACACAAAAATATGAGCATAAACATTCATTATCTTGTAATAGGGTATCGACACCACCATCTTGGAATCCTTTGGACTTATCAGTTCGCACCTATTAAACTAAATTGTACAATACAGGATCTTATTTGAAGGATAAGTGTCTAATCGGTAAAAAACTGCATTCACTAAATCATTGCATTTTATGTGTGTCTGTCACGGTAGCCTGATCAATAATACATAAATCTTACACATGAAAGTAGATCCATTGCAATCACCTTATTCTTCCTACCCCATCAAGAAATGTAATATAGTGTTGTTTATTCATTTGTATGGATGTGATAACTATTAAAAAAAAGGTATGAAGAGTTGTGACTTTTTATCTTAACACATTCAAAACAGCTGATGAACCAAATTCTCCATCTATTGCTACTGATGAATCAACTGTTAGAATAAATCAACACATCTCCTCCAACATATGGTCCATCTGTCATAACAGATAATCCATATGTTGCATTAGATGGTAAGTCTGTTGCGATAGACCAGACAATGTTTATTCATCTACACGCATGTGATGACTACTCCCTCCGTTTCGTATTAGTTAGCCTTCTTGCTAAAAATGTTTGTTTCAAATTAGTTGTCCTATTTATAAAATCAAGATAATTTTATTATATTCTTCCAAGATTATCCCTATTATTAAATGACTACATAAAGTATATAATTCACATTTATACTTTCAAAGTATAATTAATAAGGCCAATTTTGTAAAATAAGCACCTAATTAATATTTTTCATAATTGGTGTGCCAAGTCCATAAGGGCCAACTAATACAAAATGGAGTGACTATTATAAAAGAGGTGAAGAGTCGTGACTTTTTATCTAACACATTCAAAATATCTGAAGAACCTAATTCTCCATCTGTTAAAACTGATGAATCAGTTGTGAGAAGAAATTAAAACATCTCCTCTAATAGATGGTCCATCTGTTGCAACAGATAATATATATATTGTATTCGATATCTCATCTGTTGCAACAGATGATAAATTTATTTTGACATAACATCTGTTGCACATTCAGACCATCTATTGTAACAAATACTAAATCTGTTACGACAGATGAACGATCTATTATAATAGCTTAATTATAACTTTTGTTATTGAGTTTTAAACTATTTTGAAAAGGTGGTAAGTATTAATGTAAAAGAAAAAGTCTTGAATTTTCATAAAATAGGAAATGCCACCAGTTTGAATGTAATTAATACAATGGAGTTGAACAGTTGTTCCTTTTGGCCTGACACATCAAGATTCAATATTCTATAAATAGGTCTCTCCTTAATTTTCATTCTACTCAACTTTATTTATTTCTTGCATGGTTTTCCTTTTGTGTAACATCTTCAACCACTTCTCTTATAAGAGTATATTCCTTTCTCGTTGAGTTAAGTTCTTTTTCAGTGTAAATTTACCAGTTGGTCTTATACGTTGTATTACATTTTGGACTCATTTATTTATATTTTTCAATTCATGCATGTTTTAGATATGGTTGATCCTATTTGGAACATTGCTATTCTATGCGACACAATGTGGGAACTTTAGAGACAGGTTAATGACCTGCAGAAGAAGTTGGTCGCCGTGAGAGCAATGATTTTCAGAGAGATGCAGAGGCTGATGAGGGCCCTGCTACTACGAGTTGATCAACTGGCTGTTATTAATGATGTTGATTATGATGATAATAATTAGAATGTATTTTTTCTTTTATCGTATATATTTTACTTTTTCTATATCGGATCTATACCTAATGTATTTTATTTTTCGTTAAATGAAAAAAATATTTTTAGTCGACTTTGGCTTTTTAATTCTTATTCAATTTTCATAATGTCTATTTATTCTTCTATACATAAATGTTAACATGTTGATGGCATGAGGTAAGTAGCAATTTTAAATACAGTAGCAATAGCAATTTTTGTTGTTGAGTTATTTCAATAGATGAAACATATATTGGAATAGATTGGTCATCAGTTGGATTTCTGTCAATAGATTATCCCTCTGTTGCGACAGATTTGTCATCTGTTGGAAGAAAACATTCTAATTTGATGGAACTGTGTTGTATTTTTCTAGCTAATGACGATCTGTTGCCACAGATGGGTAATCTGTTGAAAAAAATTATGGTGTATTGTATTATTTAGTTCATGTTTTGCCTCTTTTTATTGATGCATAAGTTATTAAAAAAATATTTTATATATAATAAATGATAACATTACGTTCACAACAATGATTTAAATATATAAAAGTCCACATCAAACACCAACACAATTTTTTGCAATTACAACGATCATGGTGGATTATGATCCGGGCATGTAGTTCATTTTTGGCTAGTGCGCTTACATACGGAGCACTTGTTTCTTCTTGATGAAAATGATTCTCCGACTCCACACCTCCTCTTATATGACTTTCTTCTCGGTTTGATAGTGCTTGGGTCAATATATGGAGGAGGTATTAATCTCATAAAAAGCTCTGCAGGAACAACCCAAGATTCTTTGGGAGTCACCGAAGTAATATGCCCATTATATGACATTTGATATTTTTCCACCGAATAATATTGAGAGGAGAGCTTGGAAACTTTATGCCCATATTTTGGTCCGCATTAAGCTCAAATCACTACCATGGCATGTGGATAGGGTATTTTGTCCAAGTCAAAAACTCTGCACGTACAAGATATTATTTGAAGATTGACCGTGGCAACATCACCATGAATTTGTAATCTGCTATTTTATGAGATATAACCTATTCCCCAAAATGATATTCGTTGATATTATTTTTTTTATTTCAAGAAAAAATCTGGTTCTTCTTGGACCCTTGAACTGCACATGCCTTTTGTTAAAAAAACAGCCATACTTCTTGTTTATTACTTCAAACATAGCCTTGATGGGAAATTCTCTTTCATTGCCAAATAATGAATTCACTGATTCAGCTATGTTTGATGTCATAATATTATATCTATACAAAAGAATCACTTAGTACGTCATCATACGAAACTTGTAACTCAAACAAGACATTAAATTCATAAGAATGTACCTATCTGCTGGACAGAATGCCCGACCCCATCTCTCAAAACCGACACGTACGAGAAGTTCTTCTACCTTTGGATTGACATCCTTTATTTGATTGAAATGGTATAAAAACTCCTCTCTACTATATGTTTTAGCTGCTCTCTAAAAAAGGGCCACGACCCTTTCATTGTGATAGTTGGTCGGAATGTTCTCTCTAAGATGTCTGATGCAACAACTAATGTAAGCTGAAGCGAAGAAAAGTGAACCCATATATGGACTACTTGGATGCCTATCCGAAAAAAAACACAGCTCTTCGATATCTTCGATGCAGCTTCGCAGTTGTTTAAAAAAATCCATTAGAGGCACCACATTCCTTGTCTGCTACACAAAAGCGACAGAAAAGATACGATTCTCTGCATCCTGCGCCATCGCCTCTAGCAGAACTCCATTATACCTGCTTCTCAAGAAGGTACCATCGATGGCTATGCTTTTTCTCAAATGTCAAAAACCTTGAATCCAAGAACCATAGTATACAAAAAATTACTTGAACCATCTATTTTCATCAAGATGCAATGTCTTCTTACTTCCACAATTTGTGGACTCAATTATGTAACGGTAGGCATCCAGGACTGTATACCTATGCTTTTATGTACCACTAACCAAGTCCTTGGCAATCTCCATGGCGGTATATATATCCCAATAACTGACCAGGACACCTAATTCCATAAGGAGTTGATTGTCCATAACCCTTGTTGAAGGGCCTTTGCTATCGGGGAAACTACTCCTAAAATTTTCACCGAGGACCTTTGCCGTGGCATGAGAATTTTGTCCTGATATGTGCTCTAAAACACATGTGTGATGCTTTTAATGTTTATGAATGGCGAATCTATCAGAACTAGCATACTTCACCGGTCTCAACCACCACTTGTAGTTCGAATTAGCATATTTGAAGCTAAAGACACTGCTTGAATTAATCACCTTCTTTATTCTGAAATCTTTTTTCAACAAGAAGTAAACAAATTGTTAGATAGTTCATTCTTGTACCTGAATGACATTCCAATAAAAAATCCAATCCCATAGTCTTGAAGATATCTAGACTGTGTCGATTGATAAGACTTACCCATCATATTGGTCACATCAACGGGCGTTGGTATTTGATCATCATCTGGAATATTCATGTCTAGATCATCCAACCTATCATCAAAGAAGCCTTGTTGTTGTTCTTTTTCTACTTTCTGATTCTCATTCTCTCTCATCTTTTCAACCACGTACACCCTTAACACCGACCTGGATTAATCACTAAAATAAGCACACAACTGAACCTGATCGATTATCTTGAAAGGCAGTACCCTCTGATTTTCAAAAGAGCTATGCATGTAGCTGATGATGAGTTCTTCAGGTTGATAATTCAATCCACATTAGCTGATGATTAAGTTCACAAAATCATAATACAAAATATCACTTTGGATTATCATAGCTATCGCCTCTAGCATTTCACCCTCTTTCCAACACCATACATATTGATTGCTCTTCTCTATTCATTGACCATGACAATCCACCCCTATTATTATTGATCCCTCAAGTAGTGGTACCTAAATAAAGTCATTTGTCAAAAACAAATTGATACTGATTTCATAGTGTCGTAAATGAATCCCAATAGATGTGTAATATGTTGCAACAGATAAGTGATCAGTCACAACAGATTACTTACCTATTGGGATTCATGTTATGCTCCTAAAGCTGATTTCAACAAATGAGTCATCTGTTGTAATAGGTGAATCATATGTTGCAACAAACTATATATCTATTGCAATAGATGAAGCACCTGTTTGGATAGATTTTTACAGTATTAAATCACCTTTGAAGCTGATTTCAATAGATGAGTGACATGTTGCAATAGATAATTAACTTGTTGCGATAGATGACTTACCTATTGCAATAGACGATGATTTGATGGTATCGAGGTCAGGTTCTATTACAACAGGTTACTAATATGTTACAACAAATATTTATCATCTATTGGAATTGAGTTCAGGTTTTGTTGCAACAGGTTAAAAATTTATTGCAACAGATATTTACCCTGTTGCAACAAACAACACGTCTATTGGAATTGAGGTTAGGTTCTTCTACAACAGGTTAATAATTTGTTGCAACAGGTATTTACCCTATTGCAGCAGACAACACGTCTATTGGTATCGAGTTCAGGTTCAGTTGCAATAGGTTACTAATTTGTTGCAACTAATATTTATCATGTTGCACCAGATAACTAATCTGTTGCAATAGATGGTCATATGTTGCAACAGATGATCCATCTATTCAACTCATGTTACAACCTATAGAACCATAAACATGAATCCAACATATCAGTCTTCTATTGAAACAGATGTCTAATCTATCGCAACACATGATTTATCTATTTAAACAAATAGTTCTTATATTAGATTCATAATCGGGTTCTATCCATTGTTGGAAAAACAGAACAATAGCAGCTACCCAGATGACAAATTAAACTCTAAATCATAATTTAATTTACCAAAGTCTCCTATGAATTAATGCCAAAGTGGAAAGTGATGTTCGAAACAAAATTTAACCTAAGAAATTGGTCAAACAACAATAGTAGGGGTAACAACAACAACAAAAAGTGGTCAACAAGAAGAAAATGAAGATGATAATGAAGTAGAAGATGATGATAATGAAGCAGAAGATGATGCATAAAGCAGCAACAGTAATGAACAATAAAAATCGCTAAGGGAGAAAAAACAATAATGGATGAAAAGAGAGAGAAATTCACCTTTTTTCCTTCGTTTTCTATTATATTAGGTAAATATTTGGATCAAAGTATAAATTTAAAAACTTTTGGGCTATTGTCAAACTTACCCAACTTTCTTAATCCATAATAAAGTAATTGTCACCTCCACTCAAATATTAAGACTTGTGTCACCTACACCTGATTTTAAAATTCTTTTGTCACCTACAGCCCAAACCCCCATATTTTATGGTGCACATTGTATTATCTGGGAGAAGATGTTACTTACTGGGAAAATAAGATATCTATCTATTAAACATACACTTAGTCTATCATAACACTTCAAGAAATATGGATATCCGTTGAAAATTATTGGCTCCTCAGGTCCTGCTAATATTCTCCCAGGTCATGGTTGCAATGGATTTGGTTGACATAAATCTTGAGAAGCTAGTATTTTTCAGCAAACATCCATATCTCTTGATGCCTTATGTTAGACCAATTGCTTCAACTATAGGTAGTTTCTAGATATCTTGTTTTACTGATTTGTAGCTCCATTTCCCAGTTTATAAAATGCACATGAGAAAACTTTCTATGTTTCTTTGGTCTAACGATACTCTGGAAAATGTTCGCTGGGGCACATCACTTTGATCCCTCTCAAAATTCATTTTCTAGTTCATGTGATGAAGACATGATTTTCTATATCACGTGCTGAAGGCATTATCCCCTTGCCTTGTCACATTCTTCGCAGCACCAATCCTTTGGTGCATCTTAACAATAACCCAGTACTCTATATCTGAAAGAAAAAAAGAAGATTTTTTGCAAACGGGAAAAGTACTACATGTTGGGGTAATATACCACAATTACAATAAATTATTACAGTAGAAAATAAAATAAACAAAAATGAAGAAAATAAAATAATCTTCTTTTTGGCTGAGGCGCGGATATCTCATTGTCTTTAAGGAGATTCAAGCCCATAATTTACATCGATCCAGAAATATATCTCTTGACTTGTCCCCTCCAGGATACAATATCCCATCAATGATGTACTACTCAAGCAACTTCGGATTAGTTGAAGAGTCCAGATCAGCACCATAAAAATACTTTCCTTCAACATATTAAAACTCTCTTTATCATAGTGAATATAGTTGTAGACTTAGAATATTTTCTTTGTCTCAACTCTCTCTTTCACTAATAAAGTTACTCTCTTTTTTATAGTGAATATAGTTGGAGACTTAGAATATTTTTCCTTGTCTCAACTCTCTTGTTCACTTATATAGTTACCCTCTTTTGTATAGTAAATATAGTTAAAGACTTAGAATATTTTATATATCTCAACTCTCTCATTCACTAACATAATTTTCACAGTTATTATATTTTTCTTATCACACAACAAAGGAGAAAACACCTCTATTTATAGGTTAAGAATTATTCCATGTAATGAATGGGATGAATGAGAGGTTGTAATGTGAGTAGAAAAATAGTCTAGTTGTTACATATATTACATGAAACTAATAACCATGGAGTTACAAGAAACTAATGGTCATATTAGTTGCAAGACATAATGTTGTAGATTATGGATAAATAAAGTGACAGAAGTTATAAGAGTTATCAAATATAATGACACCACTATCTCCACTTTAAGTTCATAAATTATCATTTAAAGATTTTAATTTTAATAGTAAAATGCATAATAACACCAACATTCCCCTACTGATTTTAATATTTAAATAAGAGAGTTCACCAATTTAGTTGAAGGGAGACTATTGTACATAATTAAGGTATGTCGTGCATTGAATCTACACTTAGTAAAACAATAAACTTTACTCCAAAGTTATTAGTGGTCTCAGACTTAAACTATGACTGATTAAAGAAATAAAGTGTAACTGCTTACATACAACAATCAAGGTTTTGACATAAGCTTTAATAGACAAAATATTACGGCCTTGTGCTTTTCTGATTTTTCATGAGCATTTTTTAGAATAAGCCTCATTCTCATAGGAAGCAACCTACTTCCACACTCGCATAGGTGAAATTTGTCAAGGGTGGTCCTATAATTTTGAGACCCCACTCATACGAGATATATAATTTCATTAAGAGTTCTTTGAATCAACCTTCACAAATCATTACAGGAACATTTGCACTCACATTATAGAAAGGATTAAACAATAGTGCATCTCACACCAAGTCATCATATGATTCGTTCTTCTCATTGAACCTAGTTATAGAATTTGTAGTCCCAAATTAGGTTTCCTCATATATTACTATGTATTTTTATAGGCTTCCTCCCCCCTCCCTCCCCCTCCCCCCCCATGGTGTGATTTAGATCCTTTACCTTGCTAAGGCCTTGCTTAATTCATCTGCAAGATAATTACATAATTTGACACACTCAATATAGTGGTACCACTTGTCAAATATATATTATATAATTACTTTATCCTCACGGGTCTGTATTTAATGTTGTAAAAACAGCTTCAAACTTTGTCAATAATATTGGTGCTAACTCAAAACTAGAGAAATTAATTTCTCAAAATAAAGTGATTAATGAATTTATTTTTTCATGAGTTGAACCTAAAATAATAGTTCAACCTCCATTGATAGAGTTAGCAAATAATAATTTATTTTTCATTTCAACAAATAGAACCAAGGTTTTTTTTCATTTCACATCAAAAATACTTTTAAGTACAACAAAATTTATTTTAATAAAATAAGCCATAACTTTTTTTTTCAAGTAAATATACCCAATTTTCTTGTATATCGTACTTAAGTACTTTTACACAATTTCAGGACAAGTGCAATTTACCACAATCTCATATTTTATTAGGCTAGTAATCTCCCCTTTTTCACACCCTTTTCTCATATTTGAATCAAAAAGAAGTTGCATGACTCATACAATCAACAAAACGTTTTTCAAAATTTTTCTTTTCTAGCATAATGTGACATGTCAAGGAAACGTTTATCACATGATTTAAGTATTTTTCATTTCTAGAATAAAATTTCTCGCCCAAATATTAAATATCAAATGTCTACTCAATATTTTTTATCTTTTTATTGATAACTTGTTAGAGCCAAATATCAAGAGTCATATACAAATTAATAATGACATGTGATTTACCCCAACGATAATTATGAACTTATAACACTTTTTTTAATTCATTCTCAAAAGTGCAAATGTCTTATTTTTATGGTGATTTTTTCTCATTTCATTAGCCCCCACTATTTCAAGAATTTGAATACCACTTTACGTTCATGCAAACTAGTACACTTTATTTATTAAAAATATTAGATAGAAGGTTTTTTATATTTCTACCACAAGAAGTACAAAAGTTCTTTTACATTTCTTCACTTGAGTTGAGAAAGTAGAAAAATTACTATACTCTTTATCTCTCCCTTCCATCTCTTGAAGAGACTAGTGACATTAAGATGTTGAGATCTCTCATCTTGATATTAATAATTTTTTAAACTGTTACAAAATAATGAATCTCCTTAAAAAGAGCAAAATATTCGCGCCTCAGCCAAGAAGAAGATTATCTTATTTTCTTCATTTTCGTTCATTTTATTTTCATATATAATAATATATTGTAATTGTGGTATATTACACGAACACTAGATATGCACAGAAGATACAAAAAGTATTTATGAGAATTAAATGACACAAAGTGCTCACGAAAGAATCAATGTAAACTTTAGGTGGAACCCAATACCAAAACAATTTAGGATTCGTCTGTCAAGTATGCCAGAAAGTTCTCCTCTTCCTCAGCAGAAGCATATCCACTAGTGCATTCCATGTATTATACCCAAATAAAACTTTCCTAGCATATTCTTGGTTATATCTCATCTATATAGAAAAACCTAAAGTAAAAAACTCCTTAATGAATCACTTTAAAGAGGTAATGGACATCAAAAGCCAATGGTACAATATCAGTTTTCTTCCTACCATTGTAAATAAATGACAAAAAATTCGAACTGCTTCTCTTTTGACTAATCAGAAGACATTTTATATGTATACTTATTCTACTCAAGTTTTTTGGTTTATTTTTCTGGTAAAGTAATTAAATGACATTAGATAAGCAGCAAGAAGATGCAAAGTTACAGTAATCAGACAAGACTATGCAGGAAATTCCATTATGTTTGTTCCATGATAAAAAAAATATATGTACACATACACTATCTTCGATATAAGGAAAAGATATAAAGGAAGATATTCTATGAACCTTTACAAATTTCCTAGGCTATGTAAATAATTCTAAATATAGTGTGTAGTCATTCTTTAACACTCCCCCGTAAGTTGGATCATAAATATTGATCATGCCCAACTTATTACGAAAATAATCAACTCGAGCTCCATTAAACACCTTTGTGAATATATCAGCTAATTCCTCTCTAGTATTAACATAGCCAGTGGAAATCCCATTCTAATGCATCTTCTCACGATTGAAAATGACAGACCATTTCATTATTTTTAGTTCTTTCATCAATCACCGGGTTCGAGGCAATATATATTAGGTATTTTGTCCTGATTTTCTTACGAAAAGTTAAGTTTCATTCTTTTTGAAAGGAAAATAAAAGTAAATACCATAATTACTTTTAATTTACTGAAAGAAAAATATAAAACTTTTTCCATATTGAGCAAACCTCTTTCTTGGAGGAATGATTTTGGATATCTATAAATAGAATACCCCTCTTCTCATGTCATAAAACAATAGTATCCACAATGTAGTCATTAAAGTGTCATGTTTAGGGAAAGATTTTCTCCCAATAGTTTTTATATTTTATTTATATTAGTTTCATCTGCAGGCCAATAGCCAAATCATATAATAATATTATGTTTTTAGTATTTTATATGGTGTCATCTGAATTATCACCGCTTTAATTTGCAACTTTAAGCTTCCCCATGACGCCCTCTCAATTTTGAACCCAAAAAGTGATATCAGAGCCTGTGGTTTAAATATCTAGTGGTTCGGTAAAATGAGATTGAAGACAAATTCAAGGGGGTTCTAATAAATTTGCAATCAATTTGATTATAATGAAGATTTTTGTTCAACTACATGTGGAGAACTCAATCATATTTCCAACATTCCTGTTGTTGTATCTTTAAAAATGAAAATAAAATATTAAATTTTCAATCATGATATTTTAAACTTAATTTTCAACCATGGAAAGCAGCAGTTATGAAGATTATATCAAGAACGAAGTTCATGCATGCGATGTAAAGAAGGCGGATCAAGTGAAGAAAATCAGGCCAAAAGAGGAAGATTTGTTAGGGTTTTTGCCCTGGTTTTCTTACCAAATTTAATTTTTATTTTTCTTAGAAGAAAAATAAAAGTAATACGATAATTACTTTTAATTTCTTGAAAAGAAAATATAAAACTTTTCCATATTTGACAAACCTATTTCTTGGAGGAATGATTTTGGACATCTATAAATAGAACACCCCTCTTCTCATGCCATAACACAATAGTATCCACAATGTAATCACTAAAGACTCTTGTTTAGGGAGAGATTTTCTCCCAATAATTTTTATATTTCTTTATATTAGTTTCATATGTAGGCCAATGGCCAAATCATACAATAATATTATGTTTTTTAGTATTTTATATTGTGTCATCTGAATTATCACCGCTTTGATTTGCAACTTTAAGCTTTCGCATGACGCCTTCTCAATTTCGAACCCAACAATATGAACAACAACTTAATTATCACACCATTGATTAGCTAGTATTGGATGCTCCAACCCAATTTATGTTAAAAGATGATGTACCCATATATTCTCACATACAGACTGCGACATAGCTTAGTACTAGGATTCAACACTAGATAGAGATACAATATTCTGCATCTTACTCCTCCACGATATCAAGTTCCCTCCAACAAAGACATAATACCTTGTAGTAGATCATTTATTAATTTTGGACCCAACCCAATCTGTATCTACAAAACACTCAATACGAGTATGACTGTAATTACTACCCAATATTCCAAACCCAGGGGCTCCTATCAAGTAACATAAAATTTCTTCCTACTGTGTAACATTTCACCGTACGAGAAGGCATGAACTGGCTAGCAAAACTTAACGAAAAAGCAATATCCAGATGAGTCACAACAAGGTATTTAAACTTTTAAACCAATATCAGGCACCTCTTCTGGATCATCAAAAAGATCACCATCATCTTTCGTAAGATGCACATTAGGAACCATTGGAGTACTGCAGGTTTGATAGCCAATTGTACAATTTCTGCAAGTAGATCAAGGATATAATTTCTCTGAGACAGAAAAATTCCTTTTTTCCTTCTATTTACTTCTATTCCTAAAATGAATTTCACCTTACACAAGTCCTTTGTACAAAAGCTAGTATGCGGGAATGATTTGAGGGAGAAGATCCCGACATAATCACTTCCTGTGATGAAAATGTCATCAATATATATAACAAGGAGAATAATGTGACCTGATGATTTGCGGTAAAATAATGATTGCATATTTGCTCATCTCTTCAAAAAAAATTGTCGAAGAAATCTCTCTAAACTTTCTAAACTATGCTCAGGGACTTTTATTTAAGCCATATAAGGACTTCTTCAAGTGAAATTTTTTTCCATATCCCCCCTGAGCAACAAATTTGGGTGGTTTCTCCAAATACACTTTCTCTTTAAGATACTTATGATAAAGGAATTCTTGATATCATACTGATGTAAAGGTAAATTCCTTGAAGAGACAATAGAAATAAACAAGCACACAGAAGTAAGTTTGGCAACTGGTGCGAAGGTAGCTGCATAATCTACCCTACAAGTCTGAGCATACCCTATAGCCCTAAGTCTGGCCTTAAGTCTTGCTGTAGAAATATTTGGATTAACTTTAACTGTGAAAACCCCACTTAAATTCCACTGTATTCTTTTTCTTAAGTAAATCCACCAAATTCCAAGTGTGCTATTACTTCAAGGAATTTCCTCAAGCAATGATTCTAATCATCCGGGATGATACAAAGCATCCTTTACTATTTTGGGGAGAGATATGGACTCTAGAGAAATAATCAAAGAACTAACATAGGAGACAAAAGGTCACAGGAAACAAAGTAAGGAATGGAATATGTAGACTTGCAAGTGAGTTTACCTTTTCGAAGAGAAAAAAAGGAGGTCAAGATTTTCCAGAGGATTAGCTGTAGGAGGTTCTAATGATGAAGGAACTAGTGTAAGACATATATCATTCATATCTTATTTTCTAGTGAAAAACTGAACAATCGTTGATCTTACAGGAGCAAATGGATCAATAACTGAAGGCACAACATTTGAATAGTGCTTAATAGTACAACTGAGAGATGGGGGACCAACATCTTATTTTTCTATCAAAGACTAATTTACCTGATAGACTAGACACTCATCCTCATCATCTTGATATGAAGAAATGGGCGAAGCATAGTAGAATTATTTTGTAACGCCCCGAATCTGGTACCCGAAATGCCACACAGTGCTTATGACCCTGAAGGACCACAAGTTAACCCATGACTAATATCTATAATTGAGCACTGCATAACATACTATATAAATATGGGAAAAAAGAATGAAAAGCCATAAGGTTCAAAAATCTGTTAAAACATAACATCTGAAAATATGTTATATCAATACCAAAGCAACTAAAATAACTGTCTGAACAAACTGTCCGAATAAGGAGTTGATGGGGCATGTCCCCAACTAACTCCAACTGTTGAAATAAACTAAGTACTAAAAGAATGAAATAGTCAAATAATAACATCCTCGAATGATGAGGACTCACTGCTAGTCTATCTACTGAGCGACTGATCTTCTAAGGATTCTGTAGAGCTCGTGCTTCTGAACCTATGGTATAAAACACCATAGCGCAAAAGAAAAGTATGCATCAACACGTGAGAATATATTGGTACGCAAGTGAGGTAAGCTGAATGCAAAGGTTCATATGCATGAACTATAACTGACTGACATGAACATGAACATGACTACGTGAGAATACATGCATGAATACGTGAACTGTAACTGAACTCATAATAATATTGAATCTGAATACTGATAACATGAGTTTCGTATTAATTGAGTGACTGTGTCTAACAGTCCTGATTCTAATAGAACTAGCTGAGTTCCATGCTGAACTGTGTGACTGTATCTGACAATACTGAATCTAAAGAACAATCTGAGTTTTTTTACTAAGACTGTGGGAGATAGTCATCTAACCTACATGCACCTAATAAATTGTTATAGCTGAGTTGGGGTCCAATCTGTAACCCTAATTGGAAGGGTGTTAATATCGCACCACTAGTAAGGACAAACTGTGAGTGACCCTCATCTGGAAGTATCCCCAAAGGAGAATGGTGGGACCCTCGTCTGGGAGTGTTGATCCACTTCGTCAACCCTAAACTTACAGTGTTGATGTCTCAACCTATGCTATATACATAGTTATGGAATGCAAGGATTGCTTATAAGGAGCACACCCTCTACTGTCAGTATGTGCCCTCATCCTTGGGTTCGCTCGGTGCTGAATCCTACTCCCAACTGAGTAGACACTGAACTGATTATACTAAGATGAACTGGACTGAGTTTATTGAGTTCCATGGACTAAAAAAATATTACTAAATCCTGTTATCTGACTGAGTTCATGAGATTTCTGAGTTTTCCTGAGTCATGTAACTACTAAATTCTATTGATCATGGCGTGATTGAGATTATTATGAAACTAACACTGGCTCTAGGCACACAACTAAATTGTCGGGTATAAATACCTAGGACTCGATAGAATAAAAGTAATTCATGGCACAAGTTTGAAAGCACAACAATGTCTACACATATATCCACAATTCATTAACTAAGACTTTTCATCAAACACTTGACATGCATTAACTTGTACAGGAATGGGGATTTCATACTATCATACTATAATGGCACTTTTTCCTCCACATAGGCATTTAATCAAACATATATGGAGCATAAATTGGTTATACCATCATCAATGTATCTAATAATCATGGTTGCATAAATAAATTTGCAATTTGAAGGGTTTATCATGTATATTATGCAAATCATCACATACTAGGATCAATCATTGGAACATGTAATTTAAAACATAAGTCAAAACCCAACAACATGGACATGAATTTCAATTCAACTAAATCATGAACATTCATAAATACACAATCTTTGGAATTTAAAAAGAGATTCTTGAGCTTCATGGGTGAAAGGGACCCAAGAATCTACACTTGACATACCTTGATTGTTAGTTTCTTGAAGTTCTTGGACTTGAAAAACTTGCATCTCTTAGTTTCTTGAAGAAGGGTTGGGATCTTGTTCTTGGGGATTGATCTTTGACAGAAACCCTAATTTGGTAGTGTAGATGAATAATGAAGTTATGAGCCCTTGTCTGGTATAATTAGGTGTTAGAAAGGGTGGAAATGACCCAAACACCCTTATAAAAATGGCTTTAAATTGCCGAACAGGATCTGTGATGGCTTGGATAATGGTCCATCACTGTCTCGACGGCCCGTCAACCTTCCCGTCATACTAGGCCAGAATGTGATCTCTCTTCCTTGGTTACAACGATTTGGGCGACGGTCCATCGCTAGCTCGACGGTCCATCGGCCATTCCGTCGTGCTTGGACAGAAGGTCGACTCACTGTCTCCGCTGCGATGGTTTAGGCGAAGGCCCATTGCCATATCGATGGTCCGTCGGTCCTTTCTATCGTACCTGGGTGGTTCAGACTACTTTTTATATTTTGGCCATAACTTTTTACCCCGATATCAGATTTAGGAGAATTTGGTATCGATGGAAAGCTTATTCAATTTTACACATAACAAAAAGTCAAAATCTTGAAAATTCCACATGTATAAAAATAGATTCATCATTTAAAGCAAATCTTTAACATTTTTGGGATGGTTTTTAAGCTAGGTAGAAGTACGGGGTATTACATGTTTAGTCTCTAAAAATACTACATCAGTTGAAACTATAAGTTTTTATAGTGATAACACTCAACTTACACACCAATTTTAATTAAAAGGCGATCTTTGTCAATATATTTACCCTACTAAGAGTCGGGGTCAAATTCGGGAGGAACAATGTGAGTGGCAATTGAGTAAGTTTAAAATAGCAGTTTCTTGCTAGGGTCAAACCTATGGTATAAAATGGTTTGAGGGTTTTCAATCTTGTTGAATGTAAAAGCAATTCTTGTGCTTCAATGGTACTAATTTGAGAATAAGAGTAACTAGAGTGTAATCAATTAGAATGGATCTTGGGGACTATGTTTTCCAAGGGGCAAGTTATGCATGGGAACATGATAGTGCAATGCAAATTCTAATCTTTGATGGTGTGGTAGGCTAGGTCGAAAGTCCTTGAGGCTAGTTTTTCAACATAACCTCAAAGATGTCACTCATTTACTCTTTCAAGTACATAATAAGTGTTTCAATTATAGCCTCCCTATACCTCAATTAGGAACCCCTATTTCTAGGATGATACCCAAGGGATAGTCAACCTCATATTCACCCTTATGTATAAGATGGTGAAAATTAGCAAACTAAGCCCAATATTGTCTACTATTGCCTTGATTAACACATACCTATTTCTAGGATGATGAGGGTTCCTAAAGTTTTCCCAAACCCCTCTTTCAAGGATGGTTTAAACTTTCAAGAGCTTGGGATTTTCATCCCTCAAACCCATTTGGATATTTAGGGCTTTAACACACAAATCCCAACCAATTTACACAAGCAATAGTAGAACCCAAATCAAAACTAGTTAATGCACCAATAAATCAAATCCCACACATATTTACACCCTAATCTAGCATAATCCCATGAGGTAGATTTAGCACATCATAAGAATATTTAAAAAAATACACCAAGATGTCCATCAATGTTATTCATAAAAAATAAAGAGAGGAAAAACCAAACTTTAGACTCAAATAAATCTTCAATAGACAAAGCAAAATCTACACTTTAGAGTTCCTCTAATTAAATCTTTCTTCAAATTAGTGTAAATTCAATCTTTAATCTCCAAGAAATTACAAAAACCCTAAACCAAGGGTGAGAGGTTGGTTTTTTTAGAATGACGAAGTCTCCCCCTTGAATAAGGGTTTTTGAGATTTTAAATGGGAATTTGGGGTCGGCTATGTATTTTTACAACTATGCATCTAGCTGAAAATCACGTTATCCTACGATCGCGTGTGGATCGGCCGCGATCTCGGCTCTACGATCGCTGAATTCTTTAAGCGATCGCAGCCTGCTGACTTCTTGACTTATCACGATCATGGAGGTCACTCCACAATCACGGTACCTGAGGCTCAGTGTGCACCGGTTTTCCTGCCTTTGCACTTCTCTTCCCACTTTGATCCTTTTTAAGCTTATTCCTCTTCTTTTTATCTCAGCAACTATATACCTGCAGAATATGGGAATTAGTGCATTTATGTCATAAATTAGTCTCATTCATATCTTTAGAGCATAATAGTGTGCACTAATTTGGACGTCAATGAGTGGTAAATTCACCACTCATCAACACACCCAACTCAAATCTTTGCTTGTCCTTAAGTAACATCACTTCATATTATATGAGACTATGCACTTCTGAGCCCATTTGTGTAACTGAATGATCACAGTGACTTTGAACTTGGATTTTACCAACAATATGCACCTATGCATGAGTAAAGAAAATTTCTACTACTCCCCTCAACATTAAGCACCCATGACATGCAAACTTCTCAAGGGGGTTCGATTTCACATCCTACTAAAGAAAAAGAGAGTATTGACTAACTTTCCAAAGCTAATAACCTTGGAGTCACAAGGAGAGGTAAAACATTGTCAAAAAATTGCTCAAGTCTATTCCCTTTATTTAAAAAAAATGGTTGAAGGGGGGTGTTTGCACCATGCATAATTGACTAATCATGGAAACCACCTAAGCCTTGTTTTCACATATAGGATTTATATAGGAAAACCAACCATATGGCTACTTAGACTTCTCCAACAATATGAGTGCGATCCCAAAATCAAAATGCCACCGATACTTAAATTTTCCTTGCATTTATAGTTCCGATGCTGCAGGTTTCTCAGAATTCCCCTGCATCCATGAATTAAAACCCATTCACAGTGTTTTTCCCTTAAGAAATAACATCACTCAATATATCATAGGGAAAGGCTCGTCCTACCTTATTTTTGAAAGAAATAATAAATCTAAAAATCAAAACAATTGACTTCACAAAATTTCCATGCTTCGCGTTAACTAAGTTCAAGTATTGCAAGCCAATGTGCACTCAAACAAGGGTAGGGCCACGCATCCCTAACTTAAAAATATTTGTAGTGACCTCACTACATAACATAAATGAAAAATAAGGGTCTATAGGACTCCATGAAACCGCATTGATAACTATGTTGAAAGTTGGATACTGAGGTGCGATCGCGGCCTTATTGGTACAATATCGTTAATGCGATCGCGGTCCTCAATCCGCGATCGTGGTAGCTAAGGTAGTCTTCTCCTCTATTTGCCTTGTTTTTCTGCATGGATGCTACTCTTCCAAACTTAGTTTTCCCTTATTTTTGGCTTCCAACCTGCCTCAAGCACCTACAAAGCTTTTAAAATTTTGTGACTTATTTAAAAAGAAATAACATAAACATGGAAATTATGGGTTGTCTCCCATCAAGCGCTTGGTTTAATATCACGACATGACGCCTCTTTAATCCTAATTTGTGTCTCCACTTAGAAGATTTAAACTTTATACCCCTATGTTGGTCATTCAATCATTGAGGATCTTGGGGAAAAAGTAATGGAACGGTGATGCAGACTCGATCGCGCCACTTTGAAGACTTGAACCATTTGCCCAATTTTGCATAAAACTTCCACATGGGCTTTTTGGTCAATAGTGAGAACATTAGAAGGCCACTATATGTACATCGGTCTTTAAGCTTCATGGTCTTTAAAATTAGGTCTTTATCATGCCCATTTGGAAGGTTAGACTAGAAATTGCTCCTTCTCTCCATTATTCATCACTTGCTTGGGTGGATTGACTTTCATCAAATCCACCAAGCATAATGTTGTGAAGTGGATAGAATAGGGCCTTTCTTTTAATTTTTGAATTGCATTCCATTGGTCATCTTTACCCTGAAATGGGCTAGAGTCTTTATAAAGAATTTGCTCGACTTCCTTTATCGACTCTAGCACCATTTCTTCAATCTTGGCATCCTCTCTCGTGCTTGGTTCAGTTGGTTAGGAGATCACTGAGAATTCTTGAATATGTATCTTATTCGGATGAGTGGGTATGCTCAAGGAATTTGAAAGATTAGACTCCACACCCACTTCTTCAATCCTTTCAATTTCCCCTTTACATTCCCCCATGGATTGATGCATGTAATGTATTTTATCCCCCATGGTCTCCACCTGATCCAAGATATGTTAAAGCATTCCTTCAACACTATTGTATCCGGCATATTTTTCTTCCTCGAATGCATCATAAGACCTATCATGATCATAAGAAGAACTAGCATTTGGATAAGTATTACGAGGGAAGGGGGCATTTGGACAATCCATCCCGACCACAACATAAAGAACAATCATACTCCCAATAAAATTGAGATGGTGCGCGCATCTCATTTCGAGGAGCATATCTAAAATTTTGCGAAAAGTAGGGTCCGTCACAATATGGACATGGATCATCCATATATGATTTCCTACTACCAAAATCATATTTGTCACAAGATTTCATAGAAATAAGTAAACAAAAAAATCTACCTAACAAAAGAAATAAAAGAATAGAACAAACACATATTTAGACGTTTGAATCAAAGCAAGTAGGATAAAATTTCAAACTAAACTCGATACACCAAATTGGTCCCCGACAATGGCGCCATTATTGATAACGCTTCACTTACACATCAATTTGAGTGCAAGGCGGTCATTGTCAATATATTTACCCAACTAAGAGTTGGGGTCAAATCCACGAGGAAAAATGTAAGTGTTGATTGAGTAAGTTCCAAATAAATGTTGCTTGCTAGGTTCAAACCTATGGTACAAAATGGTTTAGGGGGTTTTCAATCTTGTAGAATGTAAAAAAAATTCTTAGGCTTCTAAGAGACTAATTCGAGACTAAGAATAACTACAGTGTAATAAATTAGAATCAATCTTTGAACTATGCTTTCCTAGGGAGAACTTATGAATGGTAACATGATAGTTTGATTCAAATTCTAATCCTTGATGGTGTGGAAAGCTAGGTCAAAAGTCCTCGAGTCTAGTTCTTCAATAAAACCTCAAGATGTCAGTCATTGACTCTTTAAAGTAACTAACGAGTGTGTCAATTAAAGCTACCCAATATCTCACTTAGGAACCCCTATTTCTAGGATGGTACCCAAGGGATAGTTAACCTCATATTCACCCTTATGTATAAGATGGTGAAAATTAGCAAACTAAGGCTAATAATTGTCTACTATTGCCTTGGTTCCCACATCCCTCTTTCAAGGATAATGAGGGTTCCTAAAGTTCACCCAAACCCCTCTTTTAAGGATGGCTTGAGCTTTCAAGAGCTTGGGATTTTCATTTATCAATCCCTTTTGGGTATTTAGGGCTTTCACCCTCAAATCCCAACTAATTTACTAATGCAATAGTAGAACCCACATCATAAATTAGTAAATGCACAAACAAATCAAATCAAACCTCTACGATACCATTACCTGAGGCCCAATCTATGCAGGTTTTCTAGCTTTTGCACTTCTGTTCCCTCTTTGATCCCTTTTCAGAACATTTTACTTCTTTTCGTCTTAGCAACTGTGTACCTGTATAATATGGGAATTAGTGGATTTACATCATAAAATGGTCTCATTCATACCTTTAGAGCATAGTAGTGTGCTCTAATTTGGACGTCAGTGAGGAGTAAATTCCTTCAAAAGGTGAGAATATCCCAAGAAAACACACTTCAGTGCCTTAGGATCAAACTTGGTAATAGAGGGTCGGACATCACAAATATAGTCTGTTTTTCTAAATACCATATATTCCAGTCAAAATAGCATCTAGTGAGGAAAAAGAACACTATGACGAATATAACCAATATGCGCAGCTGATGGCATACTGTTTATCAAAAAACAAGTTATGGTGACCATATTTTCCTAAAATTATTTTGGTACTATAATTTGGAATAGAAGTGAACGGATTATGAGGTAGAAGGCTATTCACCTCTTAGATACTCCATTTTGAGAGGGGGTATCAATATTTGACGATAGATGAAGAATACCATGTTGTATAATTTAGTAATGAAATAATTCATCCATGTATTCTTTTTCATTATCACTTCTTAAAATATGCACTGAAACATTGAATTGAGTTTGACTTTGTATCATCCCGCATTTTCGGGCTAGAATTCAAACTATTGTTTCTACATGTATAAGATTAAATCCAATTATTTTTTACATAAATATAAGTTTCATTATAATTATCCTAGTGTGTAAATTTCCTTTGAGGGAAAGAATGTTCATAGTAAACACTTAGAGGGAAGTGGAGTAAAGAACTTTCGTTATCGACTAAATTTTGGAATTTGATTCTACAAGGGTTACTTTGAAAGTGTATAACTTCTGTAATATATGGAATTTAGGGCTAAAGACACTAGATTATAGATAAATATGTCCTGTTTCCAACACATCTGATTTTGCCTTAATACGATACCCGAGCAAAAAGTTTTGACAATTTTTGTGAGAAGGTAGTAAAGGTCTAGCATAGCAGTACGACACAGAGATCATCATGGAGACTACCCTTCACAATGCGTCGATGCTTTAAATTCATCAATTTTTCAGTTTGTTGACTTGAGAGGAGGTGTATTGAAGTTCTTTCAACTATAAATGACCCCTAAACACTATATTACCCTATTTCTATCCATTTCATGACATAACATCCTTGTATCTCCTCTCCAAAATCCCTAATCATCTCTCTATAAGAAAGAGGGGAGACACTACCTAGGGTTTTAGGAATTCAATATTCAGGGGTCCAATTTCTTTACGTTCTCTTCGATTTTTCTCTGTCAAAAGGTATGTAGGACTATCCGAAATCTCATGAGCATAAGATTTAATATTTTTGTCAAACTTTAGAGTATATATGTATGTACGTATAATATGAGTTTTAAAATTGTTAAAGAGCATGCATTGTAAACCTTGTTTTATGATGAAATCTTGTTTAAACTATGAGGGGTTTCCATAAACATGAATTATATTCATATGTATGAATGTTATGAGTTTTTAAAAGTTATATGAGAGCATGATTTGTGAAATTCCCTCTCTTGTTATGAAATCCATTCTCTTAATGTGCTATTAGTGTTTATATGAATGGTTGAAAGATTGAGTTCAAATATTTCACCATCAATTATGTATTTGCATTGCTTTATAATCCAATAAGAGGGTATTTTTATTAATTTATAAATGCTTTTATGTCCTAATGGATAAATTGCATGTGCTTGACGAAAGAGATAACCACAATATGTTAAGTTATTGGAAAAAGAGTATTTTGCATGAGTTTTACATGATTTGAAATAAGAACTCTCTTATATTGATTAAATATTTTGGTGGTCCAATAACATGTTTTCTAATTAAAGGATTAAGATATGATATGATATATCTTATATGACTTGCATATTTTGGTATAATGATACCATATCAGATAAATGCCAGACTAGACTTCAAAATTTTCAAACATCAAACCATTTTTTGAGGAAGATACATTTTCTAAAGGACTAAAATTGGGCTTAAAAAGATTTAGATGGTTAATCGAAGAAAGCACTTGAGTGAAAGGGATCATTGCTAGAAATTGAGTTTTTTTGACTTGGGAGATATGATTTGCATTTTGGACACGTGAATGTCCAATGTATACTTGCCTTCGAGCACTGGTATACTAGACTAGTATGTTGGACCCCGATCCTTGCGGTAAACTTGGATTTGGGGGCTTGGCCGATGAGTTAATGATGATTTCATATAACTCGTGGGATTGTACACTTGTAGGGTGTACCATTTAGGTCAGAAGTAATACAAGGATTTGAGTTAGTGTTTTAGAAGAATGGTTGAAGCTCATTAAATTATGATGATGTATTTTCAATTGTGTTATGCTGACATATTTTTATGAAATGCTCTCACTTATTTTATACAAAATATATTTTATATTTTTGGATGTTCTTCATACCAGTACTTTTGAGTATTGACCCCCTTAAAGTACAGGTTCTAGGCCTCAGTCGTGTTGTCTACCATATTAGTATAACATATGGACAATGACAGAGTTGGTGAGACATCCATTCATATTTTTGGAAGGCATGTTATTCATATGTTTATCTAATTTGGTTTATGGTCTATCCTGGGAACTTGTCCTGGCCTATATAGTTAGTATTTTGTAGAAGCTTTGTAGATGAAATTTGAGTATTGTATTGTCATATTTGGTTGACACAGTTTGCATTATAAGTTTCATGTGAATTTTATTATAGCTTCCACACTTGTATTTATGTGTGGATTATACTTATGATAGTCTGCTAAGGGGTCTCTAGGGCCTTCATTAATTAGGATGCCCATCACGGCTAGTCCCTTGGCTCGGATCATGAAAATCTTAGTATCAGAGCATGATTCAAAGTCCCAGGGTGTCTACGAAGTCGTGTCTAGTAGAGTCTTGTTTATGGGTGTGTTGTGAACCACAATTCTAATTAGGAGGCTATTGGACATTTTGGAGTTGTTTATTATTTTTTCATACTCTAGTTTGTGCTATAGCATCATCCATATGAAAGTTATCCAAATTTCTCTCTTGCCTTAATTTTATGGTCCATGCCTCATTGTCGAGGCGAGAAAAGTTCAAGAGTTTAGATTTCTAATGGCGTGGTCTATTCAAATTGATATATTCATAAAGTTATGAAATAGAATAGGGACTTGAGAAGATCCTATTAGTACTTTAGAGTGTATTGATTTAAGTGTATACCTATATCTAAATCCATCATGCATTTGAGCCTAAGTTATGAAGTGTATTCAATTCCTTTCAAAATCCTGGTCGCAGATGTGATGCTTAAGGGTAGAGATGTGTAGCAGAATGTTGGAACAGTGTTTACACTTGAGTAGTAGTATATGTTAAGGTGTCATAACCTATTGGCAGTAAGATGATCCCAAAGTTAGTAACATGAAGTCATATGTTTAGAAGTCATAGTGAGAGTAGCTTTTGCGTAAAGAAGTTAGTTTTAGTTGTATAACCTTTGAGTGGAGGGTACTATGTCTTTTGTGGTGATTGGTTATTATTGTTGCAAGATTTGTTGATTGTATGATTGTCTGTAAAGGAAGTGGTTGAATATGATTATCATTTACTTAAAATAGAGAAGGATCTCAAAATGGATAGTCATGGATGTTATGAGAATTATTTATAGATTGTGAATTGAAAGAGGTACATTAGACAATAAGTTATGAGTAGAGACTCGTTGCTGTTTATGATATATTAAAGGTAGTTGTGATTCATACATGGGTAAGTTAATATGACGTGAGAAGGCATGTAGTAGATTATGTGGTGTAGTAGTAATGTCATGAACGGGTTATGTTTATATGTCGTAGTTACGTGAAATGAGGAATTTGGGTTGATTTCCCAATGTGACCGACTAGTATAGTATGTGGAATGCTTCATTGGTGTTACATGACTGATGCTAGACAAAAAGTTTAAACTTTAGATATGGATTGTGCTGGTAAGAATAGTGGCTTAAGAATTTTGATGAATGTTTTGTAGGGATGAAATTAGTAGGTTTGAGACAGTGTGTGAAAGAGTCCTAGGTTGATAACCTATGAAAATTTTGAATGAAAAATTATGATGTGTATGTGTACCCAAGTATTAGTCTTAAAATGATGAATTGTGTCTACTGCATTAGGTGGGTAATGTTTCAAAGAATAATTTGAAGCCCAGGTAGCTTATTGTCAGACAAGGTCCTAAGTGTATATGTGTCATGTGTGCCTAGTTTATGTTCTTGGAATTCTTATTATGGAGAATTTTAGGAAGCTTCTACTGCTATATGGTGTTATTTAGAGTTGAATTTACTAAAATATAGATAGATGATGTGGGATCTTGGTCTAGTTTTACAAATTTTGTTGAGTTGTGAAATATCCAATTAGGGGTGTAATGCTAGTATACTAAGTAGTTAAGAATTAATTGTTATGTGTCAAGAAGGGTGAACGTGTATCCTTAGAGAGTGTAAGTTACATGGTGATGCCTATGGAACCTTGCAAAAGTTAAGATTAGTCTCCCTGAAGGGTAGTGTCTTCATATTATTGCTATCGGCGGGTTTGGCATTCATGTGTAAGGTGATAACCCCATTATGCTGAGTGTTGTGCTTGAAGATTTAATGAGAGGATATGTCCTCAAGTCTAGGATTGTGACTTTGATCTAAGGGGGGAGATGATGAATTAAGGTAGTTAACAAATTGTCTCGTGGTGGTAAGTTTCAGGGAAGGGTATGGTAAATCTATTCCTATTCAAGCAAACTCTTCCTACTTAAATTCAATGAGGACATTACACTAAATTTTATGTATTCAAGTCATTCCAATGCTAAGCTTCGAGTTCTCTATGTAACTCGTGTCATGTACTGGCCTCCCAACTAGAAGAGATAATTATCCTAAAAATCCAAGCTTTTAGGTATTCGAGCTCTATGTTCTGATGTTCATGATCCATAAATCCATGTCTCATATCATGCTTAGTTCTAAGGAACTATGTTTTCTATATTGTACAAATTTATTTTATGTACGAATTAGTCAAAGTGATAAAGTTTATGCAAACTAATGACTATCTCAGCTCAGAAAATGAGAAGCAATTGCACCAACCAACAATCCTTGTCATGTTCCATTAATATATGAATCTCATCTTTATGTTATACTACTCATGATATATACTCTCATGTTTCTTATTATGGACAATTCTAAGAACATATGTTGTCTCATGTTTATGCATGAACGACTCTCTTTCTATGATCTAGGCATTTCGATAAATCAAGCACCTCATGCCTATTGTATCGTACCTTCATCTCATGCCCCACCTTGTGTAGAGCAACAAATATAGGTTATATTTGATAGTGTTACTTCATTCTTGATGCTTGTGCTCTAGTCCCTTAATGAAACTCCTTAGGATAGTATGATAGTTGTTATAGAAGCATAGTAATACTTTAGATAAGGGCCTAAACTATAATTAGAAAATGGAGGGCGCACATTAATAGGGAGCACGTTAAGCGACGTCAACTAACATACGCCGACATCGGAAAATGGACCGAAAACTACAGGTGAAGGCGAAACTCACAACCAATACAACACCTAAAGGACCATCGGAAGTAAATCTACAACAATCTGCATCAAATATGAAGCTAGTAACTCTAGAACAGGGGGTTCCTCAACAATCTATAGTTCTTCTAGCTGAGAGAGAAAAGGGGGCTAGTAGTGGCTCAGCACCACATGCAACAATAGTCACACTGAAAATTGGGGTTCCTTAGATACTATCTACAGTTCAACTAGATGAATGGGTGGTGGGGATTGGCAGTGGCTCAAAAGTTTTGATGAAAGATCCGACAAAAAACTTCTAAATCACTCACACCACCAAAACTCAACCTGAAAATGTTAAGGATAGGGAGGTCTCAATGTAGGCGATGAGGAAGCTAACTTTCTTGGCAAGCTCCAAACAAACTGAGGCACAGCCAAGCCATCTTCGGATGATGGGTAAGCCACTTCAATACATCCCACCTGGAATGAATAATAAGGTTAAAATGGTTAAGTTAAATCTGGATGAAGTGGAGAATCAACAATTGAAATGGGACTGTGCTTTAATAGGATATGTTGTTGGGAATAATCCAAAGTTCAAACAGATGATACACTTTGTGTATACATTCTTAAAATTTGTGGTAACACCTAGAGTTTTCTTACACAATGATGGATATTTCATATTTTGGTTTGAAAACGAAGATGATAGAACAAAAGTCCTCAATAATGGGCCATACATGTATGACTATAGAGCATTTGTGTTGAAACCACAGGTACCAAACTTTCAGCAGAGTAAAGAATCTCTGAAGCAAGTGCCACTGTGGGTTGTCTTTCCTAACCTACTAATTCAGTACTGGGCTATCAAGAACTTGAGTAGAATAGATAGATACTTAGGAAAACTAGTATGAACTAATGTCCTAACTGCTGGGGAAGGCAAAATTTTATATGATATAATGCTAATAGAAATAGATGTAACACAACCATTACCTGAGCATATGTTTATTAGAGAACCTGAAGGTAATACCAAAAGGCAGGACTTGGACTACAACTGGTGGATGGAGTACTTTTAAGACTTCATGGTTCTAGGACATGAGACATACAAATGCCCCTTAAAGAAACAAGCAAAACAACGCCCTGAATCTCGTAAACCAGCACCAGCACATGAGAAGAGTATGGGTCCCCCATAATTGTTGCCAAAGACTATTCCTACAGTTGCACAGAGTATGGATCCTATAGTTGTTGATACTGATGAATTAAAAGAACATGATACTAGGAAGATTAACGGGAAAGAGCAAGTATAGGAAATATAGGCTGCAAAGTCAAATGCAGGTTACAGCAAAGTCAGGGAACAAGAGGAAAGAGATATCCATGAGGCATTGAGACTCATCTTATTAGGAGTTATCAAGGGTCCTGGTCATCCCTCTAAGGCTCCAACATGATTTTATGATCCTGAAATATAAGAAGGATGAAATAGATATTTAAGCAGATGGAGTCAAAACTCTGTATGAGCCACAATAAAATTGATTGGTTAGGTTGCATAGAAACAAAAATAAAGGGTAGTAAAAAAGATACCATCACAAAGCCACTGGGTAAGGAATAGACATGCACAGCTGACTATAATGTGGATCAAACAGAAAGAATATGGCTATGATGGAAGCATCAACAGGTTAAGTTCATAATGGAATTAGCTACATCACAATTGGTTCAGTTCTATGTGGAAGATAAAGGATCCATGTTTGCTAATTTCAAGACCTTTGTATATGGATACAACACCTCAATAGGAAGGAAAGACATGTGTGAGCAACTGAAAGTAATTCACCATAATATAAATGATCCTTGGGTCATACTGTAATACCCCGGGAAATTTTTCGTTGAAATTTTGTTCGTAAATGTGTTGGGTTCTATCTTCTAGAATGAATTATAAATATTTCATGCGGAATGTCTTAGATTATTACCCACCATTGTGTAGTGTATCGAATAATCATTCCAACGATATATGGATCATACAAAATGGACACCCAAGTGACGAGTTATGAACATTCCGATCGAATCGTGAATAGTAGTGGACAGTAAAACCTGCACGAAAAAAGTACTGAGGCCTGGTGTATTTTTGATCCAACTTTAAATGATCATAACTCTTTGTACATAATGATCTGGGTGATATACTATATATCAAAGGAAAGATATGTGAGTCCTCTTTCCAATGAAATTGGTTTCATCCAATTTTTCTATCGGAGCAAAAAGTTAAGGTTGATCTACTTTAGCCTATCAAAAGTGAATTTTTGGGTCAACTTCAAATAATCATAACTCCTAGTACACAATGATCTAGGTGAGATACTATATATCAACGAAAAGATATGAGATTCCTCTTTCTAATGAAATTAGTTTCATCCAATTTGGATATCAGAGTAAAATATTCTGGTTGATCTACTTCAGACTATCAAAATAGTCCACCAAAGGACAGATTCGAGAATTATTTAATTTTTAGGGGCGTTTTGGTCATTCCCCCCACCCAAAATCCGTCCAAACCCTATATTAAAGCCTATTAGAAGCATTATATGTTATATTTCATCAAATTCCCTCAAAAGAAAAACCCTAAGCTCCTACATCCAACTTCAAGAACCTCCAAAGTTCTCCATTAATTCTACAAATTTCTTCAAGATTTCAAGTTCCAAGTTCAAGAACTCCAAGAAACATCATTCAAAGGCACGATTAACATCTCAAAAATGAGTATTGATCTAAAGTTCATCATTCAAGGTATGTGGGGTTTTTCAACAAGAACTCTCTTTCGTTCTTGTGCCCAAATTGATTTTTCTTTTATGAATATACATTATTTTACATCTTTTGATATGAATTTGAAGAATGAATTTATACCCTATATGATTTTACATGATATTATGATACTCTCTATGTTTTGAAAGTTGAATTGAATGAGAATGATGACATTTGTCACGACCCGAGCCTAGGCCTTAGCCGTGACGAGCATCCCGAACCATGAAGGCCCGGAACACCAATTCTCTATCTGGTTATCATGCACAACATTCATAATCATAATAAAATGCGGAATTGAAACTGAGTACGGAAAACATGGTCAAGTTCTGCAACATTTCTGAATAATACTATCTGACATAAGTCTGCGAAATCTCTACTAAGAACATAAACATCTGTCTGAAAAGAAACTGGGACAAGGCCCCCAGTAAACCAAAAACATAATAAATAAGATAATGTCTGTCATAATTAGGCCTTCCAAATAATAGAAGGCTCACCACTATGAGATCAAGTCTGCAAATCCGAGAATGTCTACTGAGTAGCTGGACCCCTAGACTGTGCCTCAGAACCTGGAAGGAGGGGGGGTCAGCACAAAAGTACTGGCACGCGAAGCAATCCAAAAAAAAAGTATAATGGAACATACATATATATATATATACATATTAAGTGAAAGAAATTTTTCATCAAGACCTCATGTATAAAAATGCTTCTGAAAAATACATGGGCACTTTCTGAAAACATGTAACCTCTCTGTTCATTTCAAATCATGATCTGTGTTTTACTTCTGAGTTAGGTAGTATTCCCCTACAAGTCTGATATTCCACGGGCTGTATGGAATCCACCATTGACTCGCCGGGGAAGCCCCCAACCCAAGTGTGCCACAAGGGTTGGAGTGTCTGAGTCTGATACGCCACAGGACATTTAAGTCAGCGCATAATAGTATACCCGGGTCGGCAAACCACGGATTTAGGCAATGAGTCGCTTGAATTCAATCCCTCTTCGGGGAACCACCTAACATCTCTGTATGCCCATTTTTAACCTTTTCTGTACATGCAACATTCTGAATGTCTAAAATCATGAAAGTCTGAAATGTCTGTTAGTCTGAATCTGATATGGCATTAGTCTGAGTTGGTATCATCATACCAAGACTTGCAAGTCATGATTTTTCTGAGCCATAATGTATTAAGACAGAGCTTTCATTCAAAACATAGTTTAGACCACCAAAACATGTAACTGATGTAAAGGATTTCATATTCCGAAACTTAAAGTTCAATTCTTGCAGAAATTTCATCAAACACCTGGTGGTCAAATGTCTTTAGCAAGTTCATGTATTCAAAATTGAAACACATTCATTCATATATGTATATAAACTGTCAAATCGCTTTGGAGATGGTCAAAAGACCAAAACAATGATGTTAAAACATCTTATACATAAATATATATACATAATTTAAAACCCCATTCTAAAACATGATTTTTCTATGCCCATGAGAATTTAGGAAAACCCTGCGTACCTTGTTCTCCATGAATTTTGGGTGTCTATCGAAGCCTACGTCGAGAGGATTCCAAATCTGTAATTTGTTTCCCGAACCCGCGGTTGAATCTTGAGTTCCTTGGGTTTTAATGTTGAAACCTTAGGGAGAGTTCTTGAGCAATTTTGGGTAAAGTATGTGTATTATGGTGTTTGAGGGATTAAATCCCGTGTTGGTGGTATATATAGGGGTGGAGAATTACCAAATTACCCCTAAGGAACAAATAAGGTCAAATCTGTCCCTCAGTTGACAGTTTGGTAGACTGGAGTAAATCGATTATAACTTTTTACTCATATACTCAAAATGGATGAAACCAACTGCAATCGAAAGAGGACTCGAAGAGATTTTGTTTGATATATTATATCTCACACATTTCAGTATATACAAGGAGTTATGATCGTTTGAAATTGACCCTGAAATGCTGAAAACTGGGCAATAGTCTATGCGTTTTGCTACTGTTTTTAAATCCAAACGCAGCCTTATGCGTTCCGAAAAATTCCGAAACTTATCCGAGATGTACTATGAGATTTCCCGATCATAACGCAACCTGAAAATCTAAAAGCGGATGTCGGGAAGGTTGAAAAGTTGTATCCCAAAGATTTCCAGCTAAAATGACTCTAAGTCCTCATTACACTTAGAAAATTTTTCAAGTTTTTAAGTCTAAGGGCACTCTATTAAAGGCTAATCCTTGCACGACTTTAACAGGGTGTTACATTATCTCCCCCTTGGGATCATTCGTCCTCGAATGATGGGTAGAAACTTGTTGAAGCCTTAAATATATGGAATAACGCGGACATGACATGTCCTCTAATAAAAATACACTGATCTAAACATTTGGAATCTGAATTTAATGCATGATGCATGAACTGGGCTATACTCGTAACTACTGGTATACTCTATCTTCGACTAGTAGCATGTCTGAGATTTCGAGTAGCATGACTAAGTGCAAAGACAAGAAAACAAGTCATGCGAATCTGACTGCTAAACTGACTTATTGGCCATACAGACTGAATTATACTACACCCTCATACTTAACTGGAGTATTCTCTTCAACAGTCTCTCTAAGGAAGCTCTAGCAGTAATAGGGAACCATGAATCTTGGGTATGGATTACACAAAACATCCCACTGAGGAAATCACAACATTGACACTACTCTGCAGTCTGGAATATAGACATATAACTCCTAAATTAAGATAGAATTTTCAGACCTTTGGAAATACAACTTCTTACTTTAAGGCTTAGAGCACTTCCCGAATATCCCTTAACTATACTATTCCCTATAAATATCATATTCATTCAACTCAGCTTAAAATTCTCATATGAGCATTGATAATGTTTTTTTTTCTACTAATGTCTAAAATATCTTAATCCTTACCCCGCGATCAAGCCTAACTCTAAATCACAAAAATACAACATACTATACCACGCTATTATTCTAAACCATATGATGCCACCTTCTATACCTCTTTTAAAAATCACATCCTAAGCATAACATGCCTTACCACTTTAATGACTACACTGAACTCTTAATATGAAGTCGCTAATGCATATGGCGACCTTCCACTACAATCCCAAAACGTCGTTCAAGCCTAATTTATAACCACATGTTAAATTCAAGGCAAACACCCATAAGTAGATACTTCACATAGTTTCTAAACTACTATCAATATAACTCCCACGCGCTATCCTAAAACATACATACACAAACTTTTCCACTAACCATCACATGTATCAATGACTTGGCCCCAAATCTTACTTCATACTTATGGCCTTATCTAAACAAGCATACTATGATCTTCCATCAACAAGAACATTTACATCAACACCACTATCATTGCATAGGAAGGGTGAACTAGAACTCATTATCTTGGAATTGGAAGAGTACGTGACTCTCTATCATATACCGGAATCATGAACTATTATCACGGAACTGCATCGTAAGGCATGAGTAAGCATCCGGATAACAAAAAAAAAATATTGAGGTAGGAATGGGTTGAGATTCACCCTTACTTTCTGATGTTCTAAATCACACTGCATCACTACTAGAATCTGAGAGACTTACTTGGTTATTCATTCTATCATCTCCCACTTAGCTTCAAGTCATCATCTAACGTTTGGGAGATCCCTTACCAGATTCTAACTGAACTACACTTACTGCACTCTAGGGTCTGAAAAATTGACAATACATGCATATCATAGAACTCAACCCGAATGACTACCTTCTGGGATACACTCTATCTTTCCATAGCCACCAATAGTCAAAGTATAATGCTTGCACACTTATTTCTATCCGTTCAACCTTCAAAACTCAAACTTAGATTCTAACACTTAACATGGATATCACCAAGCCTTTGATGAACCATACCACTTCCGTCCTAGCATACCAATATTGCTACTCCAAACTTATATCTCTCTACCATGAGAATCAAGATCACATCAAAAGGCTCAACACTATCAATCAAGGCTCCTTAACTTGGCTATCTAGAACACCATATATCATCTAACTAGTCTTTTTCCAACTAGCAACTCCATGGTACCACTAGTCACACACAACATGTAATAGTCTTAGAGAAATGCCACAACTCCATATCACCTTGGGCATACTTACACACCATACCCACAACATTATACTTCATTACGAATCAATTTAAACTTAAGCCATTTCACACACCGTTCAAGCCTATTAGATCACTTTCATATAACTAACATCATTGATCAAGAAATCATCACATCCACCTTTATGAACTTCAACTATTCAAACTTAATATTTAGTGCTATGAATGACTTACAACCCAAGCTTACACAAAATTTGCATCAACAAACTCTTGCCACTATTTACCACCACAACATTTAAATTCAAGCCTATAGTTTAGTATCAATCATCTACCACCAATGATGAATGCAACATAATATAAATACACTAATCCATCAAATTGGGATATTCTACCCAAATATCTCAAAAATCTACTACATACCTTCTCATAAGTAGCACTAGTTTACAACTACCAATGAAAAGAGGGTCAAGGGGGTTAAAGCCTCATAATAGACATGGTCAACCTTAATCTTATATTATAACCCCATACAATTGTATCTACTTATACGGATTTCTCACCTCATACTTACTCACTCATTCATATATTTAGACTGCCTTCAAATTCCTCAAACAACCATGAGTCTATAATCATAACTTACTCGCTAATATAGCCATTTCCACATTCAAGAAATCAACAAATCACCCTGACCAACAACTCCTTCTCTACCTTCAACTAATAACACACAAGGATGAATCACTTCATTACCAACTCTATCTCATGAAAACAGATTCAGCCATACATATATTAAACCAATGAAAGAACAACAAGTTGGATAACAAGTTTCTAGTTAATCGAAACAGGCCTCACACGGCTTCACTAGACTTTGGTTTTGTATTTTGAACAAGAAAATGAGATGGATGACAAGGAAACTATGCTAGTGAATCGAAAGAGCCCCAGACGGCTTCACTAGACTTTAAATTTTTTTTTTCAAAAACATCATGATAACAAGATTACATATTACAAGGGATAGAAAATTGACACCTAATATTTAATGGTCTAAGAATATAGATATTATTCTGTATAAATAAAAATCTGAGTAAAACACTTCCTCCATGGACTACCATACAATCCACACATGCTGCTAGCTACCACATTAGTTTATCACTATAAAAGGGTAAATCATCCTCAAACATCGATTATTCAACTGAAATATTCATTTACACAAAATCACCCTCACTCTGACTTTTAACTTTGTGACTTTACATCACCAACTTCTTGGTCCAATATCACTAGCAATAGGTCATCACAATAACACTTTAACTTATGCTACTATTTGGGTAGAAATATAGTTCCAACATTCTGCTACACATTGTCCACAACTGTAACAAGATTTTGAGAGGGACAATATACACTTAATACCTTAAGCTGGAATGCACGATTCCATCAGGATCAATATTTACATCAGAATCAGCATATATTGATGCACTAACAGACTCCTATCGAGTTTTTCCATAATTTTTTAAATCTTATAGAACGTAATCGAAAAGGACTATATCATGTATACTCTAAACTTTTTGAACTTGAATCAACCCAATAATGGGACAGTTTAGACTCTGAAGCACGAACTAAATCACAAAGAAGGGAAACATTCCTAAACGCCTAGTAGCCTCCGGTTTATAAGTGTGGCGCGCTACACACCCATAAACAGAACTCTACTCGACGTGATTTCACAGACACCCTGGGACCATGAATCGTGCTCTGATACCAATTTTTTCATGACCCGAGCCTAGGCCCTAGCCGTGATGAACATCCCGAGCCATAAAGGCCCGAAACACCCATTCTTTATCTGGTTATCATGCACAACATTCATAATCATAATAAAATGCGGAATTGAAACTGAGTACCGAAAACATGGTCAAGTTCTGCAACATTTCTGAATAATACTATCTGACATCAGTCTGCGAAATCTCTACTAAGAACATAAACATCTGTCTGAAAAGAAACTGGGACAAGGCCCCCAGTAAACCAAAAACATAATAAATAAGATAATGTCTGACATAATAAGGCCTTCCAAATAATAGAAGGCTCACCACTGTGAGATCAAGTCTGCAAATTCGAGAATGTCTACTGAGTAGCTGGACCCCTAGACTGTGCCTCAGAACCTGGAAGGAGGGAGGTCAACACAAAAGTGCTGGCACGCGAAGCAATCCAAAAAAATAGTATAATGGAATATATATATATGTATATAAATATTAAGTGAAAGCAATTTTTCATCAAGACATCATGTATAAAACTATTTCTGAAAAATACATGGGCACTTTCTGAAAACATGTAACCTGTCTGTTCATTTCAAATCATGATCTGTGTTTTACTTCTGAGTTAGGTGGTATTCCCCTACAAGTCTGATATTCCACGGGCTGTATGGAATCCTCCATTGACTCTCCGGGGAAGCCCCCAACCCAAGTGTGCCGCAAGGGTTGGAGTGTCTGAGTCTGATACGCCACAGGACATTTAAGTCAGCGCATAATAGTATACCCGGTTCAGCAAACCACGGTTTTAGGCAATGAGTCGCTTGAACTCAAGCCCTCTTCGGGGAACCACCTAACATCTCTGTATGCCCATTTTTAACCTTTTCTGTACATGCAACATTCTGAATGTCTAAAATCATGAAAGTCTGAAATGTCTGTTAGTCTGAGTCTGATATGGCATTAGTCTGAGTTGGTATCGTCATACCAAGACTTGCAAGTCATATTTTTTCTGAGCCATAATGTATTAAGCAAGAGCTTTCATTCAAAACATAGTTTAGACCACCAAAACATGTAACTGATGTAAAGGATTTCATATTCCGAAACTTAAAGTTCAATTCATGCAGAAATTTCATCAAACACCTGGTGGTCAAATGTCTTTAGCAAGTTCATGTATTCAAAATTGAAACTCATTCATTCATATATGTATATAAACTGTCAAATCGCTTTGGAGATGGTCAAAAGACCAAAACAATGATGTTAAAACATCTTATACATAAATATATATACATAATTTAAAACCCCATTCTAAAACATGATTTTTCTATGCCCATGAGAATTTAGGAAACCCCCGCGTACCTTGTTCTCCATGAATTTTGGGTGTCTATCGAAGCCTACGTCGAGAGGATTCCAAATCTGTAATTTGTTTCACGAACCCGCGGTTGAATCTTGAGTTGCTTGGGTTTTAATGTTGAAACCCTAGGGAGAGTTCTTGAGCAATTTTGGGAAAAGTATGTCTATTATGGTGTTTGAGGGATTAAATCCCGTGTTGGTGGTATATATAGGGGTGGAGGATTACCAAAATACCCCTAAGGAACAATTAAGGTCAAATCTGTCCCTCAGTTGACAGTTTGGTAGACTGGAGTAAATCGATTATAACTTTTTACTCATATACTCAAATTGGATGAAACCAACTGCAATTGAAAGAGGACTCGAAGAGATTTTGTTTGATATATTATAGCTCACACATTTCATTATATACAGGGAGTTATGATCGTTTGAAATTGACCCTGAAATGCTGAAAACTGGGCAATAGTCTATGCGTTTTGCTACTGTTTTTAAATCCAAAAGCAGCCTTATGCATTCCGAAAAATTCCGAAACTTATCCGAGATGTACTATGATATTTCCCGATCATAACGCAACTTGAAAATCTAAAAGCGGATGTCAGGAAAGTTGAAAAGTTGTATCCCGAAGATTGCCAGCTAAAATGACTCTAAGTCCTCATTACACTTAGAAAATTTTTCAAGTTTTTAAGTCTAAGGGCACTCTATTAAAGGCTAATCCATGCACGACTTTTACAGGGTGTTACAACATTTTTGTACATAAAGCTGAATTTTCCATATTTTAAAGTAAATTATATATATTTATGATGAAAAGCATGAATCTTGAGAAAATTTAATATGATTTTGATGTATGAGACCTTGAGTCCTAATTGGAATTGTACTTTGAGAAATTATGTGCAATAAGCACAATGAGATTTGAATCCCAAAGCTAATTTTCTTTACCAAGATGTATGATTATAAAGCTGAAATTTTAAGTTTTAAGTGATTATTTTTGTGCTTATGTCATAAAGTATGAAACTTTGGAAGGTTTTATGGTGATATTGATGTATGAATTTTTGGAACCCTATTTGAGATTATTATTTCGAGAAAATCATATGTTATAAAAACCTTGAGTTTAAATAATTTGAGATGTTTTGAATGATTTGACATTTTGGTCGTGAATGAGTTATTTTGCACTCGACTGTGAAAGAAATCCACATTTTTATTGATTATGATAAAGGGGTAGCAAATTGGCTCCCGATGAAAATTGTTGAAGTGTTTATTGTGGATTTTCTTTAATGTGAGCCTGAGGCTGATTTAAACTTCTGAGCTAAGTCCGCGAGTAATCTTTAGCACCGAGTGGGAGGTATAAAGTGACCTTACTTCCCTAGAACTATGTACCCCCGTAGGATGTGAGCCTGAGGCTAATTTGTATAGTGATCACTAGTGTTTTTGAATTGATACTAGAAGTCCTACTCTGATGGCAAGGATAGGACAGCTCTCCCCAATGTGGGTTGTATGTTGGACTCCATGTAGCTCACATGGTTTATGTCGGTTATAGGATCTCCCAGTGTGTGTGTGTTTCCTTGTGTCTATGGTGAATGGTGAAGTGATTTGAAAGTGGAATTGTGAAAGTTATTCTTTCGAAAGATTTAAATGATATTTACATTATGAGAATTGATATTCTTGATGAACTGAAAGTGATTGACAAATTATATGATGACTCACATGTCTTATTATACTTATTTCATCCTCTCATGATTATGATGATTTTCTTCGAGCTATGTCAGTCTTTCATACATCCTGCATATTTCTTATAAATATTTATGATGATGATGTTTATACAACTGCATACACCCCCATATACTCGGTTCCTTTCCATGGTACTAACCCACATCTTCAGATGTGGGCTGCATTTTCTCGGAATGTAGGTACAACGTATAGTTGCACCTTCAGATCCAGTCAGTTCATGGTATCCAGTCAGCAGGTGATGAGTCCTTTTGATTCAAGGGCTTGGGTTAGTTATGCAGAGTTTATTGTGTTGTATTTTCTTTATTCAGTCGTATTAAGTTGGGGTAGTCGGGAGTCATGACCCGGCTACCTACAGTCAGTACTAATAGAGGCTTCATAGATAGTCAGTAGAAGTTGATGTATTTTGTTTCAATTTTGGTTGTAAAGGCACAATTATAATCCTATAAAATTCCATTTTTGTATCGATCAGATTCAGAAAAGGAGTTAATTTCTGCTGATTTGTATGGATTTGTATTTTTATTCAGTTGCTTATGAGTTATGCCAGTAGAAGGGTTAGCTTGGGGTCACTTGTGACCCTAAGCACCGTGTGACATCTCGGGACCCAATTTCGGGGCGTTACAAACTTGGTATCAGAGCACAGAGTACAAGTGTCCTAGGGTGTCTATGAAGTCGTGTCTAGTAGATTCTTGCGGAATGGTATGGAGACGTCTGTACTTTTCTTTGAGAGGCTACAGGGCATTTAGGAAATGTTTCCCTTCTTTCAAGTCTAAGATCGTGCCTTAAAAAGGTTCTCCAAGAAGCTTATATAGATTCTCATCTTACTCTATTCTGGACAACTCTGCCTCATTTTCAAGGTATCCGAAATAGTTAAGCTTAATTCTCCGTAAATAGTTATGGGATTGTAAGAGAGCTAGAAAGTATCCTGTCAATGCTTTTGAGTTCCAAAGATTGAAGTACTTTATTCATGTTCATAAAAGTCGTGAACTAAGCCTAGGTTAGGTGTGCTTTCAGATTCCTCCTCAGAATCTACAATGTTAATCTATACTTCTCCCTCTATGTATTATTTTTGAGATAACATGATTCGCAAGCTCCAGTTCTTCCCCAGATAATGCTTCTATATTTTCTAGAAGAAATTTCAAAAGTTACACAAAGGGCTTGAGAGAAGCTCTCTAGTGTGTTAAGTTCCTTAAGTTGAAAGTTATGCCCTCATTCTTATGAGTTATTTAATTAAGACAGAGTAAGGTGTATTCATAGATCATTGAATGTTGTGTGTCAAGTTTCTATCTCTTGTATTATGTAATGTTGTTATCATTATGTTTGTGAAAAATCAAAGTCTAGTGAAGCCGTGTGGGGCTCTTTCGATTCACTAGCACAACTGCTTTGTTATTCATCTCAAGTTTTTTTTCAAAACTCATATTCAAAGCCTAGTGGAGCCATGTGCGGCCTATTTCGATCCACTAGCAACTTGTAGTTCATCTTGTTCCTTGTGCTGGCTGAAAATATAGGATGTGGATGTGTAGTAGTAAGAAGGATGGTAAGTGTGATTTGTTGAGCATAAGTATAGAGAAATCCCTTTTTGCATGCAATTGGGTTAATAGGAAGTGATATAGTTTGTTTGAGGTATGAAATGGGTGTTGATGGTATTTGTTTAACAGAGAGTATAGGTTAGTGATGGAAGTACTCGGTGGGTAAGTGTTGTTAATCTAGGCGCTCTCCAGATTGCCATAGGAAGTTAAGTTAAGACGTAGAGAGCTATGAACTATGTTAAGTTGTGTATGAAGGATAGATAGTAGTGACGGGTGAAAAAAGGATGTGTTAATGGATTGTGAATAAGATAGGCTATATGATTAGGACCAATTATTATTGTTATGAAGTTTAAGTGGGCTAGTGTTCATGGATTTTTTATTTTATAATCTTCACGTGGGAGTTATGCGTGAGATGGAGTTGTAAATTATGTGAAGTGTGAGACCTTAAGTTTGAAAGATTGGTGATCATGAAGCCGAATGTGACGGTTTCTGGATTAATGGTATTAGTTGCCAGAAGTGACCTAATAGGATTGAACAGTGTACACAAGAGTTTAAGTGTAGTTGACTTGTAATTAAGTTTAATATTATATTATGATGAGAAAGTTCACCCAAGATATTATGGGACTGCTTTAATTTCGAGGATTAGTGTATATGGTGTAGTGAGTCATGTCATGGGATTGTTAGATGGATAAATACTAGTTAGACGATAGATGATGTTTTGATGGCTAAGTTAAGGAGAGGCGTATGATTGGAAATGTTGAGCCTCTTAAATGTGATTTTGATTCTTATGGGTTAGAAACATAAGTTCATAGGCATGGTATTAGAGGGAGAAGACATAAGTAGCATGGTTTATCAAAAGGTTAGAATGTATTCAAGTTGAGCTAATAGAAATAAAAGTTAAAGCACTAGATCGTGTACATTCCGGCGATAGAGATGTCCGTGGAGATTCGAAATTAGTAAGCACTTGAGAATTTGAGTGGTGGCTTAAAGCTAAGGGGGAGATGATAGAACAAGTAGTCAAGTCAAGATTTTACATTTTAGTAGAAATATCAGTAAGTTGTAAATTTGATGTGAGAAAGATCGGTGCTTGACCCAATGTTATTTCAGTATTTTCAGCTGTCCCAAAACCTACTCATGCTTTACATTTTAGTTCCATGATCTTAATTCATGTTCATACACATGATGGAGAATTACATACTCTTCTAGTTTCCAAAAATGAGAAATTCCAGTTTTTCTAGCAGTTGGAATCATATTCCATAAGTTATGAGCTCTAAATTCATGGCATGCCGCCCATGACTCATATACTCAAGTTTTACAGTATGTTCAGTTCCAGTACTCAGGCAATACTCTTATTGATCAGTGAGATTCAGTTTCCGTTATGGGTGTCTTCAGTTTTGATACCTTAATGAACCCATTGTATTTGATATTTTATTCCTAAGGCCTCAATAGAGAGAGTCAAGTTATTTACATTATCCCTTCATGTTTCAGGTCTTCATGTTTTAAAATTTTGTGACCTTTTTATTAAGTCAAGATAATGGTGTTGAGCAGTTGTCTAGAAGGGAGAGAAGATACATCCTTATCTACGATAGAAGGTGGTGTGCTCACGGTGGTGAAGTGAAGTTATATTGAGGCTAAGTCCTTGATACATGTTGTGGTTAGTTGAAGGTTTAAATGTTTACTTGGAAAGATTGTTGTGCGTTGGTTTTATGCACTTCTATCAGGTTGTAGGAATAGTAATACAGAATTTTTGTGTATAGTTCAATTGGTTGAGAAAATGTTATGTGTACCGTTTAAAGAATTGACCAGTATGTGTGAATGATATAGTTCATGAAATCTTAGAGAAAGTGAAGAAAATGCTTTATCAGTGTTCGTTTAGAGGTGCATGTGCGAAGTGCGTTTATGGTTATGAGTATAGGCTTGAATGTTATGGTTGTATATATAAAAGAATGCACCGCAAGTTAGTGGATCCCTAGTATAAGATTGTATGTGCTTGTTGGAGTAGCAATAAGAGTTATGTTTGAAGTGAGGAGTTGTGAGGCTCAGTGTGTATTGAGGTTCATGATATAGATTAATATTATAGTGTTATGTGGCGTATCTCATGAGTACTTGGAGTTAGGCTTGAACATAGTCGAGGGAGTAGTTGGGAAGTGTTTCTAAGTTTGGAAGCAAGGAGTTATGTTTCCCAACACCTAGAAATTCCTATATTAATTTATGCCATATGGGTCCTTGTTCCCATATGATAGGATTGTATCAAATTATGGTTCATTTTCTCCCCGAACAATGTCATTTGAATCTTTTTGAAGGAGTGTTGAGGGACGTTTCATTTAGGCGCAAGTGGTCCTTCTTTTGATGAGATACCCTTCGAGACCTTTGATTCTCAGTCTCTGAATAAACCAAAGATATCGATTCCTTAAAATCAGTCTCCTTTGTTTAAGATCCAACTATGTGTCCATTCTCATTATGAATTGCATGTTCTATGAAGTATTCGAAAGTTTCGAGTGAAGTAAGTGGATTGACTTCGTACTCACAGCCTTTTGTCCTCATATCCATGGTATTCTGTACTTATTCATCAACATTCGAGGACGAATGTTTTCAAGGGGGAGATGATGTAATACCCCGAGAAATTTTTCGTTGAAATTTTGTGCGTAAACGTGTTGGGTTCTATCTTCTAGAATGAATTATAAATATTTCGTGCGGAATGTCTTAGATTATTACCCACCATTGTGTAGTGTATCGAATAATCATTCCAACGATATGTGGATCATCCAAAATGGACACCCAAGTGACGAGTTATGAACATTCCGATCGAATCGTGAATAGTAGTGAACAGTAAAACGTGCAGGAAAAAAGTACTGAGGCCTGGCGTATTTTTGCTCCAACTTTAAATGATCATAACTCCTTGTACATAATGATCTTGGTGATATACTATATATCAAAGGAAATATATGCGAGTCCTCTTTCCAATGAAATTGGTTTCATCCAATTTTTCTATCGGAGCAAAAAGTTATGGTCGATCTACTTTAGCCTATCAAAAGTGAATTTTTGGGTCAACTTCAAATAATCATAACTCCTCGTACACAATGATCTGGGTGAGATACTATATATCAACGGAAATATATGAGATTCCTCTTTCTAATGAAATTGGTTTCATCTAATTTGGATATCAGAGTAAAATATTATGGTTGATCTACTTCAGACTATCAAAACAGTCCACCAAAGGACAGATTCGAGAATTATTTGATTTTTAGGGGCGTTTTGGTCATTCCCCCACCTAAAATCCGTCCAAACCCTATATTAAAGCCTATTAGAAGCATTATATGTTATATTTTATCAACTTCCCTCAAAAGGAAAACCCTAAGCTCCTACATCCAACTTCAAGAACCACCAAAGTTCTCCATTAATTTTGCAAATGTCTTCAAGATTCCAAGTTCCTAGTTCAAGAACTCTCTTTTGTTCTTGTGCCCAAATTGATTTTTTTTTTTATGAATATACATGATTTTACATGTTTTGATATGAATTTGAAGTATGAATTTATACCCTATATGATTTTACATGATATTATGATACTCTCTATGTTTTGAATGTTGAATTGAATGAGAATGATGACATTTTTGCACATAAAGCTGAATTTTCCAGATTTTAAAGTAAATTATATATATTTATGATGAAAAGCATGAATCTTGAGAAAATTTAATATGATTTTTATGTATGAGACCTTGAGTCCTAATTGGAATTGTACTTTGAGAAATTATGTGCAATAAGCACAATGAGATTTGAATCCCAAAGCTAATTTTCTTTACCAAGATGTATGATTATAAAGCTGAAATTTTAAGTTTTAAGTGATTATTTTTGTGCTTATGTCATAAAGTATGCAACTTTGGAAGGTTTTATAGTGATATTGATATAGGGATTTTTGGAACCCTATTTGAGATTATTATTTCGAGAAAATCATATGTTATAAACACCTTGAGTTTAAATAATTTGAGATGTTTTGAATTATTTGACCTTTTGGTCGTGAATGAGTTATTTTGAACTCGACTGTGAAAGAAATCCACGTTTTTATTGATTATGATAAAGGGGTAGCAAATTGTCTCCCGGTGAAAATTGTTGAAGTGTTAATTGTGGATTTTCTTTAATGTGAGCCTGAGGATGATTTAAATCACTGAGCTATGTCTGGGAGTAATCTTTAGCACCGATTGGGAGGTATAAAGTGACCTTACTTCCCTAGAACTGCGTTCCCCCGTAGGATGTGAGCCTGAGGCTGATTTATACAGTGATCACTAGTGTTTTTGAATTGATACTGGAAGTCCTACTCCGATGGCAAGGAAAGGACGGCTCTCCCCAACGTGGTTTGTACGTTGGACCCCATGTAGCTCACATGGTTTATGTTGGTTATAGGATCTCTCAGTGTGTGTGTGTTTCCTTGTGTCTATGGTGAATGGTGAAGTGATTTGAAAGTGGAATTGTGAAAGTTATTCTTTCGAAAGATTTAAATGATAGTTACATTATGAGAATTGATATTCTTGATGAAATGAAAGTGATTGACAAATTATATGATGACTCACATGACTTATTATACTTATTTCATCCTCTCATGATTATGATGATTTTCTTCGGGCTATGTGAGTCTTTCATACATCCTGCATATTTCTTATAAATATTTATGATGATGATATTTATACAACTGCATACACCCCCATATACTCGGTTCCTTTCCATGGTACTGACCCACATCTTCGGATGTGGGCTGCATTTTCTCGGAATGTAGGTACAAGGTATAGTTGCACCTTCGGATCCAGTCAGTTCGTGGTATCCAGTCAGCAGGTGATGAGTCCTTTTGATTCAAGGGCTTGGGTTAGTTATGCAGAGTTTATAGTGTTGTATTTTATTTATTCAGTCGTATTTAGTTGGGGTAGTCGGGAGTCATGACCCAGCTACCTACAGTCAGTACTAGTAGAGGCTTCATAGACAGTCAGTAGAAGTTGATGTATTTTGTTTCAATTTTGGTTGTAAATGCAGAATTGTAATCCTGTAAAATTCCATTTTTGTATCGATCAGATTCAAAAAAGAGTTAATTTCTGTTGATTTGTATGGATTTTTATTTTTATTCAGTTGCTTATGAGTTATGCCAGTAGAAGGGTTAGCTTGGGGTCAATTGTGACCCTAAGCACCGTGTGACGTCTCAGGACCCAATTTCGGGGCGTTACACATACTAGGTGATTTCAGTATGGGTCACTCTGTTACTGACAGGCTTAGTGGAGCCCTTATCTAACAAACTGACATAAAGGATTTCCAAGATTGTATAAAGAGGTTAGGATTAAGCATATTACCCAAACGAGGGTGTTACTACACTTGGTGTAATAGAAGAGAAGCAACTGATAGAATATACAGTAGGATAGATTGGATACTAGGAAATGTAGCCTAGTTTATGACGTATGGAGCTCTAGAGGCTGTATTCAGGCAACCGGGGTGTTCAGATCATTGACCAATCACTTTCAACTAAGAAGTTCTAATACAAATTACTAAAAGACCTTTCAGATTGTTAATTATCCTATTAAACCAAAACAATTTCCTGAACATGGTGAAAGAAATTTGGCAGAAGTTATTGAGGGTTGGAGCTAAAGCTCAGACTCTAAATCAACAGATGTCTTGGGGAAGAAAATACAGGAACTTAGATCAAAGCTGCAACAAGTGCAAGCAGAATTAAATGCTAATCTGTTTGATACAGACTTGATCCAGCAAGAGAAATCAGTTATTGCTCAACTCCAAATGTGGTACTTGATAAATGAATAGGTATTGAGACAGAAGTCGAGGGAAAGTTGGATAGCACATGGAGACTCCAACTCAAAATTCTTCCATGCTCATTTAAAGCACAGACCAGCAAATAACAGAATTGGTTCTGTATATAATGAGCAAGGATGTAGGTTCATAGAACCAACCCGAATCCAGCAGGAATTCTCTCAATTCTTTCAATAACTCTTGGGAACTGCAACAAGTGAATTTCCTTGCATCAATATTGACATAGCAAAATATGTACCTTGGGTGAACATTGAGCAACATAAATAATTAATGCAAGAAGTGATAGAGCAGAAGATCTTGCAGACAGTTCAACACCTTCCCTACGACAAGGCACCAGGTATTAATGGATTTCCAATAGAGTTTTTTAAAAGTAACTAGTCAGTAGTAGGACAAGAGGTCACTACAGTAGTTTTACAATTTTTTGAAAATGGGAGTCTATTAAAGACTATAAATTGTGCAACTATCACACTTGTCCCTAAAGAAGACATCCCTAACTTTGTGAAGGAATATAGGTCAATAACATGATGTACTACTTTGTATAAGATTATTGCGACAATCTTCACTGCAAAACTGAAGCCTATGGTATATGTTCTAGTAGGACATTCATAATCTGTATTCATTGAGGGAAAAAGTATTTTAGATAATATGATAGTGGCTCATAAACTAATTAGGGGATATGGTAAAAAATATATTTCCCTAAGATGTTTCATGAAAATAGATATCCGGAAATCTTATGATTCAGTTGAATGAGGGTTTTTACAAATGATCCTTACTGAATATAGCTTCCCTTCAAAAATGATTGAATGGATAATGACATGTGTAAGTACTGTTAGTTATTCTATGCTTGTGAATGGGAATTTAACTAAGAAATTTGCTGCTAAGAAAGGTCTTGGACAAGGGGACCCTATGTCCCCATATCTCTTTGTTCCGGTGATGAAGTACTTAAACAGATCACTCAAATAGTTAAAGCATAACCTAAACTTTAACTACCACCCAAGGTGTGCCATATTACATCTGAATCACATCTATTTTAAGGATGACTTATTGTTGTGTTGCAGAGAAGACCAAATGTCTATCCAACTTATTTTAGAGGCCTTTGAGTATTTCTCTTTTGTCTCAAGGTTGAAAGCTAATTTAGAGAAAATCTCTTTTTATGTAGTAGGGGTAACCAGTGAGTTTAAGCAAAAGATCTTGATAGAAATGCAATTTACATTGGGATAAATGCAATTCAAGTATATGGGGGTACCACTCTCATCAGGGAAACTAACTATCCAATAGTACATGCCTCTAGTTAAGAAAATACTAGCAAAGGTCAAGTGTTGGACTGCTAAACTCTAATCCTACAGTGGCAGACTGTAGCTCACTAAAAAAGTGTTATTTGAAAAACAAACATACTAGGCAGAAGTATTCTTACTGGCCAAAAAATCCATATCCATATCACACATATTTACAGGGTATTTCTCTGGACAGGAAGTGTTGAAAACTCAAAGAAGTCACTAGTTTCTTGGGAAATGATGTGTCTACCAAGAGCTACTGGAGGGATGAACATAATTGAGTTTGAGAGGTGGAAAAAGCTGTTATATGTAAGCTATTATGGGCATTATCAAACAATAAGGACACCTTGTTGGTCTAATGGATTAATAACTTCTATATCAAAGATAGTGACTTCGTGTAATACCCTGCATGTTTCAAAGCTAGGAGAAGAACCATTTTTCCTACGTATGAAACCTCCTATCCTGTGAGTAGCATTTTAGTGTATGACTTACAATGAGTATCCTAGTGATAAGATAGATTATGATGTGTTAAGCATGTTCATATGAGTCACTTACGGTAATACAAGCTAAGAGTTTTTGAATCAATCAAGTTTTAGTGTTTGATTTTGCAAGGGTCATCTTTGAACGAGTATAACTCGATGTTAATGTAGTATTTAGTCTGATTTAGACCCACCATATGAGTCACTTGTGCAACCCTAGTTGTTTTTTAATCCATCAAGTTTTAGTGTTTGATTTTGTAAGGGTCATATTTGAATGAGTATAACTCGATGTTAATGTCATATTTATAAATATTTCTACCCAACAAATTATAGATAATCGAATTAGCTTTCCAACGATACCAATTTTGCCTTAATCCAATACGTGAGAGAAAAGTTATGCCCATTTTCGTAAGAGACAGTAAGGGTATACGATTGGTTAGGCGCCGCCCAACCAAACTTAGGCGATTGGTTAGGAGCCACCTAAGTCAGTTTCAAGTGCCAAAAACACTCTGTTTTGAGTTATTTTGAGGGTAATTATGTCTTTTAACACTTCTTACACGTCCCTAAACTTAACCCTACGAAATTTATAGCTTCTAAATAGATTACAACCCTATTAACATCTCAAAGTTTATTAACCAAGAGCACCATAGGAGAAAAACAACTAGGGTTGCACAATCAAGCTTGAAGATCAAATTTCAAGGAAATTCCTCCGTCAATCATCAAGAACCTCCCTTCCAAGGTATACGTAGTGTTCATCCACGGATTTCTTTCGTCCGTGGAGTTCAAGAATCAATCTTTAAAATACAAAAGCTTGGTTGGTTGTGGTGATATGATCATACCCATGTTGATTTTTGTTTGTTTTTCTATATAATTGTATCGTGACTGTATATCTCATAAAAGTTATGTTGTTAGTTGAAAAACATGATCTTTAGATGGATTGATAGAATGCAAGTATGAAATCCACCTATGCCTTAAAGAATGCATGCAAGGTGTTCGATAAAATACCTAGTATGTTAGAACTTCATATTTACATGATTTCATGATATCTAAATAACAAGTTCATGTTAGCCATACACTCCAATATGAATTTCCATGCAAATTATGTGTTGTTATTATTGTGGTATAAAGCATGTATGATAATGGAGATATAAATTATGTACAAAAAATATATCCATGCTTTCCCTACCATGTTTGAAATGTTGAATAAATACATGAAGTATAATATCCCCAAATCGTTACAATATTAACTAAATGTTACATGTTGTCGTTCCCTTATGCTTGAAAGGTTTCCATGCCATTGCTATGAATAGTATATGTTGTCGGAATGCCTATGATATTAGAATATGAGATTTCTAACTTGATTATAAGAATTCCTATTCATGATAGATATTATTATGACCATGTACTTCATGAAATCCCCCACTCGTGTATTATGGATTTTTATTGATGGTCGTGTACTCAAGAAATTCAAGTTGTGTCAGTTTCCTTCCATCGGGTCCTGGGGGTACTTGTACCCAAAAAATATAGTTGTGTGCCTAGAGCCATGTCATGTTTTCACGATACTCTCAATCAAGCCATGATCTAGAGAATTCAGTCAGTCATGTGACTCTGGAAAACTCAGAAATCTCAGTAATCTCAGTGCTCAGTAACCTCAGCAACCTCAGTATTCACACTCAATCTCAGTAACTTCAGTACTCTCAACCAGTCCTCAGAACTCAGAACATTCCGTCAGTCATTGGAATCCAGTAGAATTAGTTTAGCTCCGCTAACCAATACCACTAGTATCAGTCCAGTTAATCAGTATCAGTTCAGCTAATCAGTTCAGTTCAGTTATTCAGTTCAGCTTAGTATTTCAGTTCAGTGTCCTTCAGATAGGAGTAGAAGTTAGCACCGAGTGAACCCAAGGATGGGAACTCACCTGCCAGTTTAGGGTGTGATTCTTAGTAGTCATCCTTGTGTTCTAGAACTATGTAGCCAGCGTAGGTTGAGACATCTTAACCTGTCAGATTAGGGTTGATGAGGTGGCTTAACCTATCAGTTTAGGGTTTCCACCATTCTCATTTGAGTACCTTCCAGTATAGGGTTCTCACAGTTGTCCTTACCAGTGGCACGGTATTGACACCCCTCTAGTCAGGGAAGAGATTGGACCCTAGCTTAGCTATTATAGCGTAATTGGGGCATGTCGGTTATATAACTACTTCCCCCAGTTTCAGTATCAGTCTCAGTAAAAGAACTCAGATAGTTCTTCAGGATATCAGGACTGTCTAATACAGTACGAAACTCAACTAGTCCTATCAGATGTAGGAATGTCAGATACAGTCATTCATGCTATCAGTTATCGTAACTTATGTTATCAGATATATCAGTTATCAAAATTCAGTTATCATTCATGATATGTTCTCAGTAAATACATGTCATCAGTATTCATACTTAGTAGTCATGTTGTCACGAGCTCAGTTTCAGGATTGTTATATACGGTCAATTCAAATCAGTTCTTCATAATCAGAACTATCAGAAACAATCATTCCTTTATCAGTAATATAGTATCAGTCTCCCAGTATTCAGTAATACAGTATCTGTTCCTCACTTATTAGTGAATTACATATCAATATTAGTAAACTCAGTCATTCAGTATATCAATATCAGTAAACTTAGTCATTCAGTATCTCAGCATCAGTAAGCTTATGTTGTCAGTATTCAGACTCAGCAGTCAGTATCACCACGAGTTTAGTTGCAGTTACGTATGTATGTATGTATTCTCACGTTCATATCAGCCAACATTGTTCATGCATATAAAACCCTTTGCATTTAGCCTACCTCACTCGTATACTCAGTACATTCAGTCGTACTGACGTATTTGCTCTATTATGTTTTATTTGACGCCATAGGTACAGAGGCACAAGTTTCAGAGCAGCAGTAGCATTGCAGATTTCAGCAGCCAGTGCTCCTATTCATTCGAGGAAAATATTATTATTACTTTATTACAGTATCTCAGATTAGTTTTTCAGTTCATGGAGTTAGTTGGAGACATGTTCCTTCAACTCCTTATTCAGTTTAGTTAGAGTCTTTCAGACTAGATGTCAGATTAGATGTTTAGACTTCAATATTTATATTCTATTTTGGTATTGTTATACCATGATTTTTAGATATGTATCAGTATTGAACCTTATGGCCTTACAATTCATGTTTCCGGATATTTTATGAGATATTATGCTGTTTACAGGTACAAATATCAGTCATGGGTTAGCTTGTGGTCCTTCGGGGTCATGATCACCGTGTAGCATTTCGGTTCAAAAAATTTGTTCGTTACAAACTTGGTATCAGAGCCTAAGGTTCAATAGTGTCCTAGGATGTCTGAAAGTTGCATCAAGTAAAGTCTTGTACATTGGGCTTGTTATGCACAACACTTATGTGCAGGAGGCTATGAGGTGTTTTAGGAACAGTTTCCCTTCTTTCATCTTAAGATCGTGCTATAGCAAATTTCTCTAAGGAACCCATGTAGATTCACATCAGGCTCCCCTCATGTCAACCTTACCTTACTTTCAAGGTAACAAGAATAGTGAAGCTTAAGTCCTAAAGATAGGTCTTTCTCATACAGTCCCTAGAGATAGTTATGGGATTTGCCACATGCTAAGACAATATCCCCTCAGTTCAGTCATGTTCCAAAGTTGTACAAATTTCATTTATGATCATGAGAACACCTTTGTAAACTCAAATCCAATTTTTGATATGCCGTTAGATCCCTTCTTAGAATCCTATGACAGTATAGACCTAGAATTTTAAGCAATTGACCCAATAGTTTAGCAGTAGATAAGTTGGGATAGTATTATCTAGTCTGATTAGATTATGTATTCATGGGGATAGTTGTACCAACATGAATTAGTAGGTTTGAATAGAGCTAGTAGGCAAGCAAAAATTTAAGTTTATTGACTTAAAATTAAGCATGAAGGTGTGAATGTGATATTAGCAGTATATGAGGAAACATAATCAGATGATGTGTTTAGTAAGACAGGCAGGTGTTGAACAAAATGTAGGTATGTGATGGTAGATTAAGTACCTAAGCCAGGCCCTCAGATTTTAGTAGTAGAGCCGGTATGTATAGAAAGCAGTAAGGGAAGACAATTCTTGACCTATCCTCATCTCAGCGTAGAGTTTTGCACCTCAGCTATCACAAAAAAATCCACTCAGGAGTTGCATGTCAACTCTAAGGTCACGAACCATACTCATGCATTTCTTTTTCCCATAAATCATGTATGATTTTCATTCCCAGTTTAAGGGGTCCCAGTTTACTCTGCAGTACGAATCATGTTCGATGAGCATAATCTACTTTCACACACTTTCCATGGGATTATGAGCACCTTCAATTCCCAGTATAAGGGGTTCAGTTCCAGCTCCCTCAGTATTACGAATCATGTCCCACGAGTACAGAAACTCTAGACTCAGGTCATGCAGCTCATGACTCATGTACAGAAATCATGCTTTACAGTATACTTAGTTTTCATGACTCATGCTATGCCTCTACAGATCAGATAAATTTGTACCACATCATGTATATTCTCAGTTCAGACCTTCGTGGTAAATCCATGTTGTTGATATTCTATTCCTCAAAGTTTCAGTCATGTGTAAAGTTTAGTTTGTATCTATCCATGTTTCAGGTCCTCCTGATTTACTCCTCTAGTTAGCTCTCCTTATGGAACAGTGTAGTGATGAGCAGTTGTTTAGATAAGAGAATATTGTTGCATGCTTACTTTGCACGAGGGTGTAGATGTGAAGATAGGCTTGAATTTCATGATAAATGTGCAAGTAAACGTCAAGTAAGGGGTTGGTTTTAGAAGTTGGGAAAGTACAAAGTGTAAGTGTTCATTTAGATCCTTGACTTATGTCAGTCCCCAGCATGTAGCCATCAAAAACTCAGTTTCCAACTCAATTATAGTTTCAGTATCCAGCACTCAGTGATCAGTGTTTAGTCCTTGAATTCAGTACTTCAGTATCAATCTAAAACTCAGTTACAACGATAGTTCAGAAATCAATATTTAGAAAAGGACTCAGATAGTCCTACAGAACCATGGCTTCAGTTACCAGTTACTTAGCCTCAGAATTCAGTACTTTTGTACTAGCTATAGGCTTAGATATAATGTCATCTTCATTTCAGTAACCAGATTTGAAACTCAGTTCAGTTCCAGACATGCTTGACCATAGCATTCAGGTTGTCAGTACTCAGTTATCAGTGTTTCAGTACCCCATTTTATAGAATACCTCAGAGCCATGTCGTACGCTTGGTATCGCATTTGCAAATAATACAGACTTCATGAATCCATGCTCAGATACCTCATTCTACTCAGTTAGTCCTTATCTCCTATACATAAAACTCAAAAATCTTAGCCCAGCTATTTAGACTAAGTACAGTTTACCTTTGCAGATCTAGTATTCAACTATCAGTTATTCAGTTAATCAAATAAGTTAGTATATTTATGCACTCGTGTTCAGCTCTGTTCATGTATCATGTCTCAATTTCAGATCCTATCTATTCAGTCATGACTCAGTTCCTAGGTGTTTTGCGCATCTCCTCAATTCCCCTCAGTAGCTCATCCAAGTCAGTATTCTTTGAGGGACATAGTGTCCCAAGGGGGAGATACATCATACCCCAAAACTTTCATGACATAAACATGTTGCTCCTTTTTTTTTATGAATCCAGTTTGTAGAAGTGGTACTCATAAGTTAACCCTCAAACTCCAACTTCAGTCGTATGCCATATTTTCCAGATTCAGTTCAGATCATGATATTCAGTATATCTACCACGTCCCAGACTCAGTTATGTTCTCATGTTTCCGATCAGGCATATGGAGTAATTAATCTCAAACTTATCGGTAATTTCAGTTCAAGGTAAAAGTTTTCCTTAAACTTACTCGTTCTCATGTTCATATTGCAGTACCAAACTTGGTATTCAGTTCCATGCTCAGTTTTCAGTTCAAACTTGATACCTTTACTATTGCATGTTCATGAGTAAGTTTAGTCATGAATTCACGCATCAGATATGCGTGATCAGCTCATCAATACTTTCAGTCATGCATTCACGTATCATGTCAGTCATATAATCATGCATCAGATATGCATGGATTCAGCCTTTCAGTTGTGCATCAGATATGCATTCTCATTTTGAGAAAACTCACTTTATTATAATCCTCAGTCTTATATTCATGAATCAACTTCCCATGCATCAGATATGCATGTTCAGTATGTTGTGCTCGGCTTTCTGTCGTGTCAGTCATGAACCCATGTTTTAGTAGTGTATGTCTTGTACGTACTTCATCTTATCATCTCTCCCGCCTCAGTTAATTTCCATTCGAGGAAGAATGTTCCCAAGGAGGAGATATTGTAATACCCCGCATGTTTCTAAGCTAGGAGACGAACCATTTTTCCTACGTATAAAACCTCCTATCTTGTGAGTAGAATTTTAGTGCATGACTTACAATGAGTATCCTAGAGATAATATAGCTTATGATGCATTAAGCATGTTCATATGAGTCACTTAAGGTAATACAAGCTAAGAGTTTTTGAATACATCAAGTTTTAGTGTTCGATTTTGTAAGGGTCATATTTGAACAAGTATAACTCGATGTTAATGTGGTATTTCTGCATATTTCTACCCACCAAATTATATAGAATCGAATTAGATTTCCAACGATACCAATTTCGCCTTAATCCAATATCAGAGCGAAAAGTTATGCCCATTTTCGTGAGAGACAGTAAGGGTATGCGATTGGTTAGGCGCCGCCCAACCAAACTTAGGCGATTGGTTAGGCGCCTTTTTGAAAATCTCGGCCATCAGTGGGGTAATTATGTATTTACTCAAAATATCAATAATATGTTTTAGTATTATGTTTTATTTGTCATCTGATTTATCTTCACTATGATTTGCAAACTTGAAGCTTCCGCATGACGCCCTCATCAATTTCGAACCCAACATGTATCTCATCCAGACAGAAACATCTCCAGTATAACTACTTAAAGATGCAATTTAAAGAAGCAAAGGACAGCAAAACCCAATGGTACAGTATCAGTTTTTTTCCTGCCATTGTAGATAAATGACGCGGAATTCAATCTGCTTCTTTTATGATTAATCAAAAGTCATTTTATCTGTACACTTATTCAATTTGTTTGTTGGTTTATTTTCTGGTAAAGTAATTAAATGATACTAGATAAACATCAAGAAGATGAAAGTGACTGTAATCACACTAGACTATGCAGGGATTTTCTGTATGTTTTGTTCCATGATAAAAAAGATACATACACACAAACAGTATCTTCAATATAAGGAAAAGATATAAAGGAAGATGTTCTATGAATCTCTATAGATTTCCAAGGCTATGCACATAGTCCTGAATATAGTCTCTATTCATTATTTAACATTTCCCCTTCTCCTCAAGTTGGAGCATAGATATTGATCATGCCCAACTTGTTAAAAAAATAATTAACTCGAGCTCCATTCAACGCCTTTGTGAATAAATCAGCTAATTGCTCGTTAATCTTAACGTAGCCGGTGGAAATCATGTTCTCCTATCTCATGAATAGAATGACAGTCCACTTCATTATGTTTATTTCTTTCATGAAACACCAGGTTCAAGGCAATATGAAGAGCATGTCATTATCACACCAGAGTTTACTTGTATTGGATGCTCCAACTCAGTTTCATTTAAAAGATGATGTAACAACATAAGCTAACATGTAGACTGCGATATAGCTCTGTACTCGGATTCTGCATTAGATCGAGATACAATATTTTTCTTCTTACTCCTCCGCAATTTCAAGTCCCTCTCACAAAAATACAATTTCCTGTAGTTGATCTTCTTTTAATTTTTGATCAAACCCAATCTGCATGTGCAAAACACACAACACTAGTATGACAGTAATTACTATACAATATGCCAAGTCTAGGAGCTCCGTTCAAGTAACATAAAATTTGTTCCTAAGCTGTCCAATGTTTGATAGTAGGCGCAAACATGAACTGGTAACAACACTTAGTGATAAAGCAATACTCGGACGAGCCACAGCAAGGTAGTTTAACTTTCAAACTAACCTCATGTATCTCTCTGGTTCATCAAAAGGATCACCCTTATCTTTCAGAAGATGTAGGAACCATTGGAGCACTGCATGGTTTGGCTGCTAACATTCTAGTTTCTGCAAGTAGATAAAGGATATAATTTTTCTGAGACAGAAAAATGCCTTTCTTGCTTCCATTTACTTCTATTCCAAAAAAGTATTTCAATAGATGCAAGTCCTTTGTAAAAAACCTAGTATGCAGGAATGATTTGTGGGGGCGAGATCCCCATATAATCACTTCCTGTGATGACAATGTCATCAATATATACAACAAGGAGAATAACGCGACCAGATGATCTCCAGTAAAAGACTTGAGTGATCAGATTTTCTCAACCTCAACCAAAATTCCTAAACTACCTCACCAATTATGCCAAACAAATCTCAGGGACTTTTCTTTATACCATATAAGGTCTTTTTCAAGTGAAAATCTTTTCCTTACTCCCCCTGAGCAACAAATCAGGGTTGTTTCTCCATATACAATTCCTCTTGAAGATCAATATGAAGGAATGCATTCTTGATATCCAACTGATGTAAAGGTCAATTCTTTGAAGAGACTAGAGAAATAAACAAGTGGACAGAAGTGAGTTTGTCAACTAGTGAGAAGGTATCTGAATAATCTACCCTATAAGTCTTTGCATATACTATAGCCACAAATCTAGCCTTAATTCTTGCGACAAAACCATCTGGATTAAGTTTAAATGTGAAAACCCCATTTACATCATGTTGGATTGTTTTCCTTAGGTAAATCCACCAAATTACAACTGTGACTTTGCTCCATGGTATGAATTTCGCAAGCATTGCCTCAAATCATCCAAGACGAGTCAAAGCTTCCTTCATTATTTTGGTTTGAGTGACGGAGTCTCGAGACACAATAAAAGAACTAGATGTAGGAGATAAACGGTCATAGGAACAAAATTACCAATGGAATATGTGGACTTGCAAGTGCATGTACCTTTGCGAAGAGCAACAGGGAGGTCAAGATTTTTGTAGGATAAGTTGGAGGAGTTTCTGATGATGAAGGAACTTGTGTAGGACATGTATCATTTATATCTTGTCTTCTCGAGTAAACTTGAATAATCGAAGGTCTTACAAGTGTAGATGGATCAACAACTGAAGGCACAACATTCAAATGGTGCTCCATATGAGAACTGAGAGATGGAGGAACAACATCATCTTATTGTTCTAGCAAAGCACAATTTATCTGACAGTTTACTACTCATCTTCATCTGCTTGACTTCAAGAAATGGGAAATGCATAGAAGAATTATTTAGTCTCTAAAAATACTACATCAGTTGAAAACATATATTATCAAAGTTCAGTAGAATAACACCGATATCCCCTTCTAAAGGTGAGAATATCTTAAGAAAATACACTTCAATGCCTTAGGATCCAACATGGTAATAGATGGTCGGACATTTCAAACATAGCATGTGCTTCCAAACACCTTAGGTTCCAGTGGAAATAGAGTCTTGTTTTAAAAAAGAAGCTGTGAAGACCGCATCAGCCCAAAATAGGTTAGGTACCTTGTTTTGGAATAGAAATGCTTGGGTTGTCTCAAATAGATACTTGTTTTTCCTCTCAGCAACTCCATTTTTAGTGGGGGTATTAACAAATGATGACTGATGAAGAATACCATGTTGTATAATTTAGGATTGAATTAATTCTGACATGTATTCTTTGGCATTGCCACTTAGAATATGCAGTGAAGCATTTATTTGAGCTTTGACTTCAGCACAGAAGGCACAAAAATAAGCAAAACTTCTATTTTCATAAAATATATCCAAGTCATTTGAGAGAAATCATCTATAAAGTGACGGAGTAATTATTCCTAATTTTAGAAGCAATAGGACATGGTCCCCAAAATCACATTGAACTAACTCAAGATCACTCAACTCACTTGTTAATCCTTGGACTTAATGAGCTACAATGATGTTTTGCAAATTGACATGATTCTCACTCCAATTAGGAAACATTCTGAAACTAGGGACAAAGTTTCATCAATATAGGTAGAGAAGGATGACCCAATCAACCATGTGCTTCAAATTGGGACAAGACACTGGAGAAAGCAATGGACCGAGGCTCTCATTCATCAAGGATGTAGAGATCATCATATACATATCCCTTACCAATAATTTGATTCGTTAAAAGATCTCGAAATAAACAATAATCAGGATAGAATGAGATATAACAATGAAGATCTCTAGCAAGTCAACTAAAATAATTCAAATTGAAAGCCAATTTAGGTAGACTTAAGAAAGCTGATAAGGTAATTGCAGATGTTGGCTTAACAGTTCTAGATCACACACTGCTACAGGTTGAACCATCAGCAACAGTAACTAAAGAGGGTACTTCGTATGACCGAAAGCAAGAGAAAATTATAGAATTACCTGTCATGTGATTTGTGACACTAGATTCAATAACCCATTTGCTTGAAAAGGAGACAAGACATGTTTTGCCTGACTCAACAAGTGTAGTAACTGAAGTAGATTCCTTTAGTGATTTATGATGCTGACAAAATTTAGCGAACTTAGGAAAGGTCTTAACTAAAGTGGATTCTAATAATAATTTCTGATACTTAGTGAATTTATCAAACTCCTCAGTAGAATCCAGAAATATTTCATCAGAAAAATGGACTAATAGAATTACCAGCTTGTGTTCTCGGATTGCGACCTTTAAGTTTCTTACAGTAACATTTCATATGTCATAGTCCATGGAAGTAATGACAGACAACACTAATAAAGTCATGGTTACGTGCGACATTTCCTCCTCTTTTCATTTTCCAACAGATTGACTTTTTCCCTTTTTCTTAGTTGTGTGGGCAAAATTGTAGTATTTTAAGACAGATTAAAACACCAATAACCAACAGAGTAATGGAAATCCAAGATGAACCGCCACCAAAGAGAAATCAGTTAACAAACAGATGGATCCCAGCAATTGTAGACCACACGTTTCTTTGATTCTGCAAAAAAATTTCAGCACAAATTTCAAAAAAGTAACTGGGTCGAACTATAACCATAAAATTTCAGACACAATAAACAAATCTAATACAATAGTAATCTCCAACAGATCGAAAAGAAACAAGAAAAACAAATTCAGATCAAATCTGTCGAGAAAGAACCTGGTTCGAACAACATCAAAAGAAGACTCAAATATATTCAAGAATGAATCTGGTTCGTGGTGTTTATTCTTCAAAACGTAGTTTGTTAATCATGAGACCACCACAAATGTGCCAGAAACATCATTGCAAAATGAAAAAAAGAATATATTAGACCAAAATGAACTTCCCCGCGACCACATGTTCTTGCTAGAATAATCCTGCTGGAAAATTTATCGTTGGCGTGTGAGCTTCATTAACCTAGAATTTGGCCACCATATTTTAGATAAATGTAAATCGAAAAAGTCCGCTCTGATACTATGTAATCAGACAAGACGATGCAATGATTTTCTGTATGTTTTATTCCATGATTAAAAGATATATATACACACACTATCTTAAAGGAAGATATTCTATGAATCTCTACAGATTGTTGGGGAATTTGAAAAAAACTCAACAATAATATTTTTTTACAAAATAATAGCATAATAATATAAAATAATATTACTACATCAAAAATAATATTATAATTAATATAATAATCAAGATATATTATAACCGTTATTAAATTACTTATTAGAAAGATGTCACGACCCGAGCTGAGACCTGACCGCGACGGACAATCCGAACCATGAAGGCGTGAGAGGCCCCTTGGCATGTAATCATAATCATAATCCATAGATAAATCAAAGTGCGGAAGATATAATAACATTCAATACAGATTCATTCTAATACAAATTGTGTCAAGAAAATTTTGACAACACATTACTTAACTCTCGTCTACGAAGCCTCTAATAAAAGCTAACTATCTAGACTCGGACAAAATCCCCGACTGGACCATATACTGAAAGACTCAACATATAAGTAAATGCCTTTAGAAAGATGGATGGCTCACCTATTTTTGTCATATCCCAAGTATTATACTGATGGAATGGACCATCTGAAAGATGGGGGTTTGATTCACAAGGTACTGGTACGTAGAAAAATCCAAAAACAAAATGTTTTTATACAATATAAGTGAGAGCATTTCATTAAAAATGTTAGCATAAAACATTTGAAAATACATGGACATAATTTGATAAGCTTCAAAACATCTGCTTGAAATCATGACTCAACACTTCATTTCTCTACTGAGCTAGATAGTACTCCCTACAATCAGTAATTCCATGGGGTATATGGAATCCACCCTTGACTCGGTGGCCAAGACCCCAATCCAAGTTTACCGTAAGTATTGGAGTATAAGTGTGTGTGTGTGCGGTGGTGGTGGTGGGGGGGGGGGGGGAGTGGACACGGAAGATCACATAGCAGGGTGCCAAAATTCTCAGATCAAATCAACATGTCATGGTTGGGAACGAGATCACAAAGCAGGGCTCCTAACCATATTCCCAAATTGGGACAACATAATACAAGGTACACAAGATCACAAAGCAGGGAACCAAAATCCCGTGTCGGCAAATCACAGTTTCCAGCATAGATGCTTTGAACTTGTACTTTCTTCGGGTAACCATCTAACTCTTTTAACCCCAATTTTAGCCTCTTATAAACATATGTCATTCTCACAAACAATTCTTTTATCATTCTATTAAGGGTATATCAGAATAGGGTATCGTCGTACCCAAAATTGCAAGTCATTCACATAATATCAATTCCACAACCCTTCTCGTTGAAAATATGTAAATGACCACCAAAGATTTCTCAAATCACACATGGGTTTTTATTATCAAAATCATATGAAACTTATGCAAACCCATTCTCTTTAGAAGACATTAAAATGTGGTGGCCTTCTATTTATTCAACACATGCACAATGGTTAAGGAAATATTAAGACTCAAGAAGTTGTCATTATTCATAAATCAGCCCCTATATTGGTTAAATATAAAGCTCATGATCAACAAGGGGCTCTTATGTTATGTTCTCAAAATAATTCACAATCCATATCATGCAAAGTCCATAAATTTCATCATGGGAAGTGGAATTTTACATTTCACATTCATAAATCATCTTTCAAATTCAAATCAAATATGTACGAAATTATAAATCAAACTTATGAAAAAAAAAACCCATAACAATTACATAATTTCATCGAATTGGTTTCACAATGCATGCTATTACAATAATTTACCAAAACTCGTAGCATATACGTGCATATATATCTTTAAAGCTTGTTGAAATCGTAAAATCTACTCCCATGAGAGTTAGGATATCTCCACGTACCTTAGATTGACGAAAACGTTGAGAAACTTTGACTTTTGAGGCTTAATCTCTCAACCCTAGGTTGTTTTTCTCCTCTTGTGCTTAAGAAAGATGAACTAGGGATTTGTGAGTGATATAATGTGAATATAGACTATAATTTCGTCTAAGAGTGTTAAGCGATGGTTATGAAATGTGAAAAGACCTTGTTCCCTTAAATTAACATAAAAATTGAGCCCTTACGCCTCTATGCATTGGCTATCCGGTGCCCAACCCATGGCCTAGACACCATGAAGGCAGCACCTAGCTCTTTGCCTAGCCCCAAAGTAGGTGACGCCTAGCTTATGTCCTAGCTCCTAGCTGGGCAACGCCTAGCCTTTTCAGTGACAGTAGGCAATTTTCCTACGACGCACGTCTATCGCATAGGTCCTATCTTGCAGTGCACACTAAGTTTTGAGGTCCTAAAACACCCCAACACCTCCCACAGTGTCTACACATGGTCTACCATCACTAGAAGGGTCCTAAAGGTCATTTTAAACACCTTAATAGAGCGTTACTACTACAGGGTGTTACACAAGATCATGATAGTTAATATTAAATAAATATTACTATGATATTATATGTATTTGAAGTGATATATTAATTATACTTGAGTCTTATTAGACATTGTCGTAAGAAACTATTTCAACATTGTGAAATATTTCTATCGGATTAAGCAAGCACTTTATAGATTAATTAGAGGATATCCAGGATTAAATATGATTTCCCGAATGATTTAAAGGACGCAGAAATTAACAAAATTAATAGTACGAATACCAGTATGTTAACAAGGGGATTATAAAGTAAAACCAACACAATAATTTATAAATGAAGGCAAAAGAGAGGTGAAGGGACGCGATGGAGATAAAGGGTAAGAAGAGAACATAAGTTATATTTTTTTTTATATATATTTCACAAAAATGAAATACCTATTTATATGCCAATAAGTGTGTTAAGGAGAACACAAGTCTTATGGACTCTTGGCTATAAGGTTGCCACTTGGACACTTCATTTCATAGAAGAAACTATTACAAGACACATGGCTTTCTTGATATTTTCTCAAAGAAATGACATTGGCTTCATGAATGCACTTTTTGATTGTCTTCTCAAACATACTAAGTATAAATTCTTTTTTCGAATCAACATCATTTTTTTATAATCCTCACATTATTTCAAATAAATTTAAAGTAAAAATTAAAAAGTTTAACTAGCTGGATTTGCATGGACAAAATAAAATAGGTTTGTGCCTTTAGATCTTATCAGGGCTCAATTAGGTTGTAGTTAACTTGTATTCCTTACCTTATTTTTTTATTATCTGTCAGTCTGAGTATTATTTCAGGTTTTTTCTTTTATCTATGACTCTAGTTTATATTCTCGCATCTTATTATACTTTATTATGATTTAGATTAGTCGGCCTATGATGCCTACTGAGTACCCATTATTTTGGTACTAACACTATAATTCTACATCTTTTTCTAGTGCAGATCTAAGTACTAGTTACCGTCAATGATGATACATCCAGCTTTCTTTTGGGAAATGGTGATAGAGTGAGCTTTATGAGCCGAAGCTAATCTTTTCTCCTTCTACAATTTTTTTGATAGTCTTTACATTCGAGACTACCTGTATGTTAAAATTCTTCAATACTTATCCTTTATATTTAGTGGTTCTTGTACCGACCTTACTAAGTCATGGGATACTCTATTGTACATTGTTCTCTTTCCCTACTTTATTTAGTATTTTGCACTCATAATTATACATTTACTATCCAATGCTTCATTTTCTGTGTTTCTTATATCTTTCATCGGTCAGCCCATTACTAGCATTTTGGGCTATGATTTTGCTTACCTACTAGTAAGTTATGGTAGGTTCCATCATGAATCGCAAATCAGATTGTAAAATAGGCTTACCATGTGAATCATTTGAGGGTTGTACTCCAGATATTCCAAAATAAGAAGCTGTATGCCAAATTCCCCAAATGCGTATTTTAGTTGATTTTGCTTCTTTATTGGGTCACATAGTGACAAAATATGATATTATGGTCAATCCGACCAAAATATCTGTGATTTGTGATGATGCTTGAAAACGAGTTCGCAAATAAAAAGGGCAAAACTAAATTGAAAAAAAAACGTTCTCCAAGGTTATAGGAGTCCACAGGATAAAACTCACATGAAAATTGATTAAAAGTAAGGTCCAAATCAAAGAAACTTTACATGTAAAAAACCCAAATTTCTCATTTTAAAGGAGTTTTTGATGATATAATTAATGTAAAATCATGGAAATAGGGATTTGGGCTTACCTAAGCTCAAATGGTGAAGATATAATCAAGAATCTTCTTATTTTGAAGCTTAAAAGCCCAAAAATGAAGGGAAAATGGGAAGATAAATTAGTGCTGGTGTGTGACTGCTAAAGCGATCTGTCCTATGTGGCCAGTTCCACTTAAGTGGTACCCGCTAAAGTGGTCAAGTACCCATTTTAGCGGTAGTCTTCTAGTAAAAATATGACTTCTAAAGATGTGCTTTGCCTCTTAAGCATATATCACTTAAGTGATATTTTTCCATTAAAGCGGATGCACCAACAAGTTTGCAAAGCTGAAAAGTTATTAGTCGACCCGGTGAAATTTATTAAAAATCTCGTGAATGTAAACGAACTATGCTACTAGGTTATTTTTTATTCTGAATTAAATGGCGATGTTGGATTTTTTAAAGAATAATTTTTTTTATCAAATTGATCCATGGGACCCCTTGTTTTGTATTTTACAAAGTATTGACTTGGAATATCAAGGTCACAAAATCTAACCAATCCTGTTTCTAACATAAAATAGATATTTCGGATCTGCTGGCATAATTTAAATTGATATTCAACACTTGAAAAATTTAATGTAGACCAAAGTTAACTAAATTATTTTTTAAGCCTCTAAAAAACACAAAATCAACAAAATCTCTCCTAATAGCATTGGGAATCATTGCAACCATACCGACCTCTAAAATTAATATGTAGAAGTATTGAACCCAAGCGCACACGCAATTGCACGTGGTCCACCAAATAGTAAAATAGCCTTTCAAAGCCAAGTATCGATCCCACAGGGACTTGCGCTCAACAACTATACAATTGTAGTTTCACTATGAATAAAAACAAGTGAAAAAGTTACTAATAATGTTTGGTATCTTGAAAACTAAAAGTTAAAGTAAATGATGCGGTAATGTAATGTACTTGAACAATAATGGAGAGAAATTAGGGGTTAAGGCAAAACGAACAATACTAGTTATTCATCTAATCTCTTTGGTTTTGTTAATTATCTTGGTTGTAGATTCGCGGGTTTGATAACATTATTATGGTCTTTCAAATCTGTAACACCCCACACTTTCGGACTAAAGTTTGAACCGTCCTTTCTATACGTATAGACCCTAACCAATTGATTCATTGTTAATATATGTGTGATGATCAATACAATAGAGAGTGAATACCTTTGAATATGAATTGAGGTCACAAAAATCCACAAACTCAAAGACGAGTTGAAAACTTATCACGACCCGAATAGGGCCTAGCCGTATCGGACATTCCGAACTATGAAGATCCGAACATCCTACTCTATCTGGTAGTCATGCACAAAATTCATATAAAAAGAAAATATGAAAAAATACAGTCTGATACAGAAACATGATCATTAACTCTGAGTTTCAAGACATGAGAATGAAAGTTACAATTCAAAACATCTGAATAAGATCTGACTCAGTCTTCAAAATCTCTACTACATCTCAAAAATGTTCTGAAAATAGGGACAAGGCCCCAGTAGACCAAATCAACTGAATAAAATAATCTGAAATAACAGGCCTTCTGGAATAAAGAAGGCTCACCACTGAATAGATCACTTCTCTCTGGAATACTTTACTGATTAGCTGGACCCTTGGACTGAGCCTCCGAACCTAGGAGGTAGGGGGTCAATATAGATGTACTGGTACGCAGAGAAGATCCAAAATACTATCTTATATTCAACATATATGAGAGCAATTTAAAATAGTTCATAAATATATCATATAGTAAGAAATATCATGGGCATTTTCAAAATACTCTGTAAAATCATCTGAACTCTATGACACTCTTCATTTTACTTCTGTGTTAGGTGGTATACCCTACAACTCTAAAATTCCACGGGCTACAACTCTGTGACTCGGCCGTCGCCAGCGTAAAAATAATATACCCGGATCAGAAAATCATGCTTTTAGGCTAAGAGTTACTTGAACTCAAACCTTCTTCGGGTAACCACCTAACCCTCTTTAAGCCGATTTTTAACTCTTTAATGCATGCATTCTCTGAAAACATATTCTGAAATCATACTCTGTTATGGCATACATGATTATGGTTTCGTCATACCATTGACTTGTAAGTCACCTCTATGAGCCATTAATAACATATTATAATCTCTGTTTTCAAAATATAAGTTTGGGACCACCATATCAATAAATCAATTCAAAGAAACTCTTTCTCAAACCTCATGTAAACATATGCAAGGAACTCTCTCCGTCAAGCATTTCAATAATAAAAGGTGGTCACGTCAAATTTCTCAATCACATGCAACTCTTTCTCATTTAAAACAAGGGTGTGGTAATATTAAGAAGCTCCCTCTCATCATCTCTAAATCATGCTCAAACACTAAGGTATTGAGAAAACTAGTTTCAAAACCATAAATCATGCATTTCAAATCATTCACAATAAGATCATAAACTTAAATTTATCACAAGAGAGGGACTTCATAATCTATGCTCTCAAACAATTCTTAAATTTTAATTTCATACATATACATATACTTGTAAATCAATTTAAGGGAATGAGGCCTAAAGATCAAAACAACAATATCAATAACATGCATAAAGCACAATAAAAATCATAGATTTCAAACCCCTTTAACAAATTCATGCTTTATAATCTTTAAATCATAATGGAGTGTTTTCAACGAGCCCATGCATTTTTAGGATAAACCCCACATACCTCAATTTGGAAACTTGATGGATGATTCTTGAAGCCTACGATTTGGGGATTCCAAATCCTCAATCAATCTTGAAAACCCACGGTTAAATCATGAGTTATTTGGGTTTTTAGTTTAAAACCCTAGAGAGTGTTCTTGAGTAATTTAGATGATTGTGAATGTATTCTGGTGTCGTTGGGATTAAATCCCGTGTTTAGGCTGATAAGGGGTGGAAAATACCTAATGTAACCTTAATAAGATGCAATAAAAATATAATTGGGAGCCCGATTTCATGGGCCACTGCGACGCGCCACAATCGCGATGGCTCATTGGAAATTGACGAGTGGGATTCTTAAGGTCATTGCGACGCGGAGCCATCACGTTGTCCCACTAGTTGGGAGCTGAAACTTCAGCGCAACACACCACAATCATGCTATGCTACTGGAATTTGACAATTTTTAAATAGGCCCCCTCCGCGAGTAGCCAAGCTCCAAAATGACGGTCTTTTTACGACTAAAACTTAAATTAGCCATAACTTCTTGCCCGGGCATCGGATTTGGGTGAATCTTATATCGACGGAAAGCTCATTCAATTTCCCACATGATAAGAAGTCAAAATTAGGGAACTTATATATGGTTTAAATTTTATACACTTTGGAAGTAAAAAATGAGACTAAGTTTCTTTGACACAATTCTAGTCATTTAACTCTAAGATCATATTACCACGAGCTAATGCATGGATGATTTTTGCGAGGTGTTACAAAAATCTTCTATCGATTAAGTTTTGATAAATGTCTAAAATTGTGAAAAATTACATCAATCATAAATTCTTGCATATAATGAGTTAGAGAACATACTACATATCAAATGAAAGGACTTTGAGTATTCTTTCCAACACCATTAATTACTCCTTAATCCGATATTGAAGTAATAAGCTATGCTCATTTTCCTGAGAGTTATCAGTCTGCCGAGGTGTGATGGCTAAACTGATGAACCATCAATCCAGTAATGGCCTATCAAGCCTGACCGTCAACCTTAAACAATAAGGTCAATTTTTATCCATTAACTGATTGTTGGATGGACGGTCCGTCATCCAGACAGTCAGCCGAGGCCAAATCGCACAAAAAAGACTTTTTAAACGGGGTATATTGGTACTTTTCCTTCCCAGAAACCTCTCACACGAATTAAATTACACCCTAAATGTTATTTACTCAATCATTATCAGTTATACAACATCAAAATCATGTTTTCACTTTAAAAAATAAGATCAAACAAAGGTTTCCTCCAAGAATAAGAAATGAAGAAAACCACTCATTAAGTCTAAGATTCGCAAGAAACAAATCAAGATATCCCTTGAGTTTTCCTAAACTGCATGGGCATGGTGAAAAATGTTTTCATAATGATTGAATATTGAGAAATCACGAGTTCATGAAGGCTTTTGAATTATATTAATGATCATGCATTTTGAATTCCTTAAATAATATAAAATTTTGGTCTTGAGGCTTGTCCCCTAAATTTGATTTGTATTCGTATACAAGTATGTATGTTATTAAATTTGAAGATTTAATTGAGAGCATGAACATATTGAATCCTTCTCTTTCTATGAATCCCCATTATTTCTATATGGTATAGATTATTTTAAATCCATATTGAGAAGCATGATACAAATGTGTTTAATGTTGTTTGAGACTTGTCTTTTCTTATGAACTAAAGAGAGGGGGGTTTGTTTATTATTTATAAAAAGGATAAGTGATGATTTTAAGGAGTTTCATGGTTTGTCACAAAATACTTGACCACTATATATTTGATGAAATGTTGAAAAGAGAAAATCTCTGCACAGTTTGAAATATATTTTGAAAATAAGAACTCTCTTTCATTGTTTGACTGATTTGGTGGTCTAAACATTATTTTGCTTAAAAAATAAGTTGTGACTTGATAATGTATGGTTGAGAAATATGACTTACAATTCTTGGTATGACGATACCAAACAGATGAATGCCATAGTAGATTTAGAATAGACTAAAATACAGATTTTATTCAGATTTTGAATTCAGAAAGATACTTATTTAGAAAGGGTTAAAAATAGTACTAAAGAGAGTTAGATGGTTACCCAAATAACCGTGATTTGCTGACTTGGGATTATGGTTCCCTACTTTGTGATCTTGTGTACCTGATTCATGTCATTCTAAATTCGAGCTATGGTTAGGAGCCCTGCTTTGTGATCTTGTGCACTATCATGACATGCTGATTTTATTGGGGATTTTGGCACCCTGTTGTACGATCTTTCGTGTTCCCCTTATAGATACTCCAATCCTTACGACAAACTTGGATTGGGGACTTGGCCTCCGAGTCAAGGGTACATTTCATATAGCCCGTAGAATTATAGATTGTAGGGTGTACCATCTAGCGCAGAAGTAAAATAAATACTAGGTCATGGTTTCAAAGAAATGTTTCCAAGTCTTTAAACAATGCCCAAATATTTTCATATATCGTATCTAAAATATTTCATAAATTTCTCTCACTTATGTTATATATAAATACATTATTTTGGATTGCTCTACGTACCAGCAAAGCGGTATTGACCCCCTATATTTCAGGATCTGAGACACAGTCCTGGGGTTCCGCTAAATCGTATATTGAATTGTCAAAGATTTACCGGTTGTGAGCCTCACTTATTTCAGAAGGCCTAATGTATATGTCATAGTTATTTCATTTTGATTCATGGTCCGACCGAGGGCCTTGTCCCAGTCTTCAGAAAGGGGTGATTTTATGTTCGTAGAGATTTTGTAGACTTGTGTTAAATGTTTTTTGATCTTTATGATCTCATTTCAATATTCAGTTGTTTGAAATAAAAGTTGACAATGATTCTGTTTTGTTATGTATTTCTGTATTTCCTCATAATACATGAATGGTGTATATGATTGTAAGTTAGATGTGGCACTCGGGCCTTCATGGTTCGTGATGCTGGTTGTGGACAGGGCCTCGAATCAGGTCGTGATAAACTTGATATCAGAGCACATTTCATGGTCCCAGAGTATCTGCGAAGTCGTGTCTAGTAGAGTTTTTCTTATGGGTATGTTGTGCACTACACTTATAATCAGGAGGCTACTAGGCATTTATGGGTTAATTCTTATTATTTCCTACTCTAGCTCATTCTATAGCATCGTCCATATAAAAATTTATCAAAGTTCCTTCCTTATTCTAATTTCATTGGCCATGCCTCATTGTCGAGGCAATACAAGTCTAAGAGTATAGCTCCCCCAATGCTTCTCTCTGATTGAGTTATCCATAAAGTTTTGAGATATCACAGGGGCTTAAGAGGTGTCCATTAGTAATTCAAGGTGTATTGATTCAAGCGTATACCTTTATCCAGATAAAATCATGCTTTTAAGCCTAAGGTTCGAAGTGTATTCAGTCTCTTTCAAAATACTTATTGCAGATGTCATGTGTAAGGGTAATGATATGTAGTATGATGTTGGAACTGTATTTCCACTCGAGTAATAATATATGTTAAAGTGTCACGACCCATTGGTAGTAAGATGGTCCAAAAGTTGGTGACATAAAGTCACAAGGTTAGAAGTAAGAGTGAAGGTGACTTTTGTATAAATGAGTAGTTTTAGTTGTTTAACCATTGATTGAGGGATGGTTTTCCATTTTATAGTGGTAGACTAATGTGGTAACAATATTTGTAGATTGTATGGTTGTCTTTGAAGGAAGTGGCAGGATATGATCTTTATTTATTTAAGTGAGGGAGAGAGCCTAGAGTGTATAGTTATGGTGGTTATAGACACCAGTTATAGATGGTGAATAGAAAGAGGTAGACTAGACAATAAGTTATGGGTAGAGACTCATTGGTGTTTATGGAATTTGGTGATAGTGAGAATGTATACATGGGTAAATTAGTATGATGTGAAAAATTAGAATATGTTGCTAAGATTGAAATGGGTTATATTATAGGTTAAGATCGACTATCCCTATTATGTGACTTTACCCCTTTGATTGTTTTTTCTTTAGCAATGGTTAACTAGTACTATGTGAGAATATAGGTAGTGGAATTTGAGGTATAGTAGTAATGTCATGGATGGGATGTGATTGTTGGTAGTAGCTAGGCAAAATGAAGTATTTTGGGTTGATTTGCCAATTTTATGGATTAGTATAGTATGTGGCATGCTTTATTGGTGGTTCATGGTTGATTGTAGACTATAGGATTGAACTTGAGATGTGGGTAGTGGTAAAAAGGATAGTAGCTTAATATTAGTGATGTATGTTTTGTTGGAATTAATTAGCAGTCTTGATGTGATGTGTGAAATGACCTAGGTTGATAATTTATGAAATGATTAATTGGTAATCGTTAGGTATATGTGAACACAATGACTAATTTTAAAACAATGAATTATGGTTGTATCATTAAGTGATTAAGAACGTGAGTATAGAGGAATAAGTTTAACCCTAGGTACCAAGATGTTAGATAAAGTTTTATGTGTACAAGTGTTTGGTATACCTAGTCTGTGTTCTTAAAATTTGTAGTATAAAGACGTTTGGGGAAGACTAAGGAGTTGTTGTATGGTGTTCATTATAGCGAAATTTAGAAAATATAGGTAGGCAATATGTTCCTTTTGTATAGTTTTTCAAATTTGGTTAAGTTGTAAGTTGTTTGATTAGAGGTGTAAAGCTAGCATTGTAAGGAATTGAAGATGGAGTGTTAAGTGTTTAGAAGCATGGGTGTCTATGTTTATGATGATGGTAGTCATAAGTTAATGATCTTGGGGGTTGGAGAAAATTATGATTTAGTGTACCTGGAAAGGGGGGGGTTCTAGAAAGAATTTAGTATCTTTATATGTTTATTAAGGGGAGTTTTTGTTCATGTGTACATTGATATCCCTTTATGATAATGAGTGTTGATGTGTACACTCATGAAAGTAGGAGTTATAGAGTGATGGCTTTAGAGGTTAGCAAAAGTTAAGAGTAGCATTTTTTCGGAAAGCAAAGCCTTCAGAGGATAGTTCATCATGGAGAATTCAGAGTTTAAGTATATGGTGATGTCTCATTTGCATTGAGAGTTGTGGCTACAAATTTTGATGTGAGATTATGTCTGCAAGTCTAGGGGTGTGATTTTGGGATAAGGGGGAGATGATGGATTAAAGTAGTTTCTGAATTTTTCTTGTGGTGTCTAGTTTTAAGTAAGAATCATGATAAATCAATTCCTATTCAAGAAAGATCCTCCTACTTCAAATTGAATAGACATCTACCAATGTCTTATGTATTTAAGTCCTACCTATGTCTAAGGTTTGAGCTCTCTATGTAACTCATGTCATGTTTCGCCCTCAAAACTAGAAGCAATAATATCCCTCAGTGATCCAATATTTAATGTATTCAAGCTCTATGTTATGTTTCTCATGATCCATAAAAGTCCATGTCTCGCTTCATGCTTGATTCGAAGAAACTATACTTTCCATACATTACCGATTCATTTTATGTTGGTATTATTCAAAGTGATAAAGTTTATGCTAACTTATGGAAAATTTCTGTCCTTTAAATGAGGATCAATTGCTTTAAGTTGCAAATACTTGTCTTAGTTGTTAAGTACATAAATTTCGGATTTATGCCATATACCTCATGATATGTGCATCCGTGTTTCTCATTGTGGTCTGTCCTAAAGAATCTATGTTGTGTTGTGTTCATGGCGAATGACTCTTTAATTATGATTCGGACACTTGATATATGAAGCACTTCGTGTCTATTCTATCGTATCTTCACCTTGTGTCGCTCCTTGAGTAGTGCAATAAGTATAAGTTATGGTTTGACAAGTGTTACTTCCATTCGTGATACTTATGATCGGGTTCCTCAATGACCCTCTGTTTGTTAGTATAATGGTGGTTGTGGAAGTGTAGTAGTGTGTTAGGTGGGTGAGTAGATTGTAATACCCCGAGATTCCCAACCGATAGTAGAACCATGATTCAAGCTCATGAGAAATAAATTCTAGTTATTTGGTAGTTTTATGATCAAGTTTGATTTATATTAAGACCTAGGTGGTTACCCGAAGAGTGCATGAGTTCAAGTAACTCTTAGCCTGAAATCGTATTGCCGATACGGGTAGATTATTATTGTATGCTGGCAACGGCCGTGTGGCGTAGTAGATTCAGAGACTCCGACCCTTGCGGCACCCTTGGGTTGGAAGCTTGGCTGTCGAGTTAATGGTAGATCCCATTTAGCTCATGGTATTACAGATTGTAGGGTACACCACCTATAATAGAAGTAAGACAAAGAGTGTCAAAGATTTCAGATGTTTTCACATAGTCTCTTAAAATGCCCATGTGATTTCTTACTATATGATTTGTTTATGATATGCTTTAAATTGCTCTCATATATGTTGAATATAAATAAATATTTTGGCTTTGCTCTGTGTACCAGTACATCTGTATTGACCCCCTACCCTACCTCTCAGGTTCTGAGGCTCAGTCTAGGGGTCCAGATAAGCAGTAGATAATTCAGACAACAGATCAGATTGTGCAGTAGTGAACCTTCTCTATTCCAGAAGGCCTGTCCTTTCAGATTATGTCATATATTACAGTTTTGGTCTACTGAGGGCCTTTTCCCAGTTTTTAGATAGTTGTCAGATTTTCATGTAGTATAGATTTCGCAGACTGTTCCAGATGTTGTTAGTGATTTTCGTATTTCATTCCTTATTGTTAAACTTAATCCAGAGTATGACCATGTTTCCATATTAGATTGTAATTCCGCATTTTCTTTTATTATATGAATATTGTGATGACTAACAGATAGGGTAGGACATCCGGGCCTTCATGGTTTAGGATGTCCGTCACGGCCAGGCCCTAGTTCGGGTCGTGACAAAATAATTCAATCTACAAATAAAATATTTAAATAAAAAATTTCAATAATTATATCGATAAAACATGTTTTTCTTAATTATCATTAGCACCAATTCATCAACAAAGCATTTCTACAATGCTTAAGTAATCAATATGTGGTAATAGAATCAAAGGTAAAATCTAGCATTTTAAATAATTTCTTCTTTAGATGTGATAGTCACAGTAGTCATGTCGCACCATATATATGTGGTATTTATACATTCTAAGACACGAACAATACATAAGCTAATAAAATACTCATATTAAGATCGAAGTCATAATATATCTTTATTTCAATGAGTTTTCAAGTATTACCAATCCTTTACATGCCTAAATTTATCCAGCCGATTCAACTCTAATCAAAAGAATGTTCAGTAATATCAAAACAAAGCTAAAAAATCAATCTATGTAACTTGCAAAAATATTTTCATCCTTCGCCAACAAGAAGAGTTGTGTAACATCCCTCCTAATCTGTCACGACCTGAGTCGAAGCCCTGGCCGTAATGGGCATCTAGAACCATGAAGGCACGAGAGCCCCTTCTAAGTGGTGTTCATACAGATAGTCCATACATTATAAAGAAGTGCAGAAAATGACACAAACGGTAATATGGTTATCATCCTATTTAAACTGATAATACGATTATGATATCCATAAACATTCAACAACATATAATACCAGTATGCAAAATCTCTAACAATATGAAAACCAACATCTGTATAAAAACTGGGACAAGGCCCCCAGTCGGACCATGAGCTAAAATAAAAAACAATATCCTATAAACCAAGCCTTTCGAAATAAGTGAGGCTCACCAACTGCAAACTTCTAACAAACAATTCTACTGCTTAGCGGGACCCAGGACTGTACCTCAGATCCTGAAATATAGGGGGTCAATACAATTGTACTTGTATGTGAAACAATCAAAAATAGCATTATTATTATACAACATAGATGAGATCACTTCGTAAAGTATTATACGTAAGATAAGTAAAACACATGGGCTTAATTTAGAGTTTGACAATACTTTCTTGTAATCATGACTTGACACTTTGTTATTCTTCAGAACTAGTCGGCACACCTTACAAACCTGTAATTTCATGGGTTATATGAAATCCGCTCTTGACTCGGTGACCGTTCCTCTAGTACAAGTGTGCCACAAGGATTGGACTTTTAATATGCTAGTACACCCCCTTACAAGTATACCGTGACATCACACTTACATAATATCCCTATTATCCCCCTTTCAGGATAATATCCATATTGGCAACTATGGTTTTTCGGCGATGAGCCCTTATAATAAAACGGCTTCTTCAGGCAACCCATTATCTCTCCTAAGCCCAACTTTTATTTCTTCAAAATTATACTTCAAACATTCAAAACATTCAATACTTATTCTGCTAAAGGCATCTAATCACAATGTATCGTCATACCCTGACTTGCAAGTCGTTCATAACATATTAACTTCACAGCCCATCTTATTCAAAACATGAAAATGACTACCCAAGGATTTATAACATCACAATAAAGTTTTCATTATGAAATCACATGAAATCTTATGCAATTACTCTCTTTTCGCAATATTCAAAACATTTGGTGGCGATGATAATTGTTTAATCACATGAAACTCTTCTTTTTAATGCAATAAGTTTAGTCATGGCAATAAAACTCCTTCTCATAATATCATAAACCTTTTCAAGCACCATGATGTCAGGAAACTCATTTTTAAATCTTAGTTCATGCATTCCAAATCACTCACAATGCCAATAGACACTATAATTTGTAATAAGAGAGGGAATTCATTATTCATTCTATCAATTAAACCTTCCAAAATAATAAACGTGCAAACTTAAGGGGCTATAATTTGATTTCTATGAAAAATAGTTCAACACAATTTATATACTTTCACCAAAACGATTTCATAGCATGGTTTTCGAAATAATATTCAAAACCCTTAATTTACAACATGATTATATTATATAAAAAAGATAAAATCCATGCCCATGGAGTTTTAGGATAGTCCCACATACCTTAGGTTGTTTAGTTTAAAGATTGGAACCCTAGTCATGATTCCCTTCTTGAGATATTGAAGTTAAAAGGCTTGAATTCCTATTCTGGAGAAGAAGAGTTGAATCTTGTTATTGGGAGGTGGTTAGGGTTTTATTTGAGAGCAAATTGAATAGAAAGGCAAAAAATGCTCCTTAGGGGCTTAAATTTTGTGTTATGGATGGATTTAGGTGAGGGATTATGACCAAAGTGCCCCTAGACCCTTGAGAAGTTGTAACAACATGTGAAAAAGCTTTGTGTCACATCAGAAATTGCATTGGGAGAGCAACGTGTCGCATCACTTATCACGTCGAGATACCGGCGCTCTGCATCCCAATCGAGTTGGCTTACAGCCTCTCACAAAAAATGCCACAACTTTTTACCCAGGTATCAGATTAAGACGAAATTGGTATCATTGGAAAGCTAATTCAATTATCTACAATTTGGTAACAAAATTTATACACGTTCAAAGTATACTCTTATAGAATCGAATACAAAGGCTCTTAGCTCAACTTCTCTCTAAGTGATACCTATGAACATTTATCACATCGAAATCCCTTCAGACATGAAGATAAAGATCATGACACATCAATTTAAAAATTAAAATTATGGGATTAGAGTTTACACATGTAGGAACGACGGTTTGATTTCTAGCTCAAAAATATTTGTGTTACACACTTCTCATGTTTCAAGTCTTAAATGTAATCTTATAAGCTTACCCAAGCTTTTATATCAACTTGTTTTGACCAAGAAATGCTTAAAAATTAGCTGAGATAAATTTCAGAACTTAAGACAAGTTTTCGAATGAACCATCTCATTGTGCATTGAGTTACGTTGTACATTAGGGAAAAAACTCTCTAGACATCCATTTTTGGCTTATTAAGTGATGTGACACACTATATTCAAACTCTATGGGCCAATACTAGCTCAGGAAGAGACGAAGTGCACCATCATGAAATCCAGACAAAAAGTTCATTTTTTCTTGCCTTTTTTACATTCCAAGAGGTGTGTTTTCCTCCTCTTATCATTCCATAACCACCAAATTCAAAGGAATATAAATTTAATCCTTCAGTGCGGGAAATCCAGCCTTCCCACAACCATGTTCAATTTTAGTTTCAATCCACAAACCAAGTCAGGTCGTTTGGGAAGTCAAGATCCTTAAGTTTAAAATCTTATCTCTTGATATTAGTCTTTCAATATTTCATGCTTATTATCTAAAATTTTATGACTTTGGAGATCATTCCATGAATTGATTTTTAGTTCTTTTCTATTGAATTTTCCAAAGTATTTGCCAATTTCATCATATGAATTGGAAAGTATATTTGATATTTTGAAAGACTGATTAAGTTTCCCTTATAAATTATGTTCTTGAAAAGTTTATAAAGAATCTTTATGCTAAAATTATGTCTTGAAAAGAGAAGATGTTACCATATATTGAAATTTAAATATCAGAAAAGTTTAATATATTTAGCATCAATGCTCACAAAGATGGATACGTTCATGATATGTGCAACACCTCAAATTTTGCCATGATCCTATTATCCTATAGAAGAGTGTAACCTTCAAAAAAATCAAATCTTGAAGTTTTATTTTAGGGGTAAAATGGGATTTTTCTTTTATAAATTATTCCTCCTACATTAAAATTCCTTAAACATCACAAAATCCCCACACATTAAAATCAAAAATCCTATCCCATTCTCTCAAGCTACCAACCTTCAAGTTGCAAGATAAATCAAGTTAGGGCTATAAATCTGATACGAGACAAACAAGGAGAACACGAAACACACTCCAAATCAGTCCACTAATCTTAAGCATTTGAGGACCTCTTTGACCACTCTCGGATTCGCTACCAACAAGAAGAATACAAGATTCAATAATGTATATAACACCCAAAAAGTCATCAACACGTGAATAATAAGAGGATTACAATAATAATAACCAACGATTTCAACAACACAAGAAACAACAACAAAAGATTACACTAAAAAAAGAGATAGAAAGTTACACTACATGAACGCATAATCTTAAGAACCCAAGAGCATATTCCACTCTTGGACCCTTAACACTACACACTACAATTCACCTATTACTTACGTGGAACAAAAGGGACCTCGATCTCCCAAGCATCCAATGTTTCCAAGCTCAAATCCAACACGAGTGATTCTACACTCAAGTTGAAATCCCTAGTTACAATGTTTGGCCATAGTGGCCTTTCTCACAAGAGAGAAATATCTAAGTGTTTACAACTTTCAATATTCATCAAAACTAATGACTAAAACCCTACATTTTTCTATTTATAGTAGGTTACAAAATAAAGTGTGAAATGTCCAAAATGACCCCTTAGTCAAATGCTTCAATAGGCGCACTTGGAGTGCTATGTATGGACGATTTTGGTGTCCATTTAGGTGATCCTTTGCACTTCATTGGCACACACCAAGTCTCGGGTCTAACTTATGCCCTGATAAGTCCATATACGCGATGGTACTCATATCATCCTCCCCTTCTTGAAAAGGATTCGACCTCGAATCCATACCTTGCCAAATCAAGAGAATACAAACAAGTACACATCCTCGTGACACGAGGGTTAGGGATAGAAAGAATAAACACATTAATATGCCATGCCGAGGGGGAGCAAATTTGAAGTATATCCATGGATCCTTCGTATTAAACATGAAAATATTAGTACAAATGTGACAAAGAAAGTGGCTCGGATAAATACCAATACAAAATGAACATAGTCTGAGAATTATCCTTTCCCACCCTAAGATGGTACCAGGATCAAATGGAAGAATTATCCAAGAGCCTAAGCCGAGGCTAGCCCTTCCTTCCCCTAGAATGTCACTCCCACATTCACACACAAAAACATTTTCATACATATGATGTCTATGAACAAAACTAATCGCAATGATTTTACCACACAAGATGTTCAAGGAGTCATGCCCATTATCAAGATCAATTCTATAGAAACCATCACTAACTTGCGAATTTTTAAGCACTTCATTCACATGCCCAAGTAGTGAACTACATTTAAGAGTAAATTGATCATCATGAACACCAAGACTTAACAATGGTGTATATAACACCAAAAACAGATACAAAACATGAGGAACAAGATGAATAACAATAATACAAGTTTCGGATTGAATAAAGTACCCAAAACAATCCACTACACAAGATGACAACAACAAAAGGAAAGGATAGATAGTGAGACCAACATTATTACAAGATTAAGAACTAAAAGTGTATTAAACTCAAAAAACCCTAATGAATGTAATCATCAAAACCACAAGCTTACGGTGACCGCAAAGGGAATCAACTCACCTCAAGATCCACCATTTCAAAGCAAAGATCAATACTAGCTTTTCCAAGCCCTAACTAAGACTAAGTGTTCTACTATAAAGAGAGAGGAGTTTTAATGTTTCAATGTTTCATCTTTCATAAAACTTACTTGAGAAGACCTAAAAAAATCCTACTTATAGTATATTACAAAAGAAGGCAAAAAAGGCTACACTACCCTTAATGACCAAGGGTGGCCTTGGTATGTTGGAAAACAATATGAATTGTCCAAAATTCCCTTAAGGCTAAGTGACCAAAATGCCCTTCAAAAAGGGCACCAAAACCGTGAACCAACAAAGGTGGTCCAAATCCGAGAGTCCTTAAGTCTTCAAGGCTCTAAACAATCTTCCACACTTGGGTTTGATCAATGGTAGGATCAAAACATCCCCTCCAAGTATGATCCCATGCCCTCCATGCGACCAAATCTTGATTCTTCACATAGTGACTTTGAATGATTTCGTCGAAAGCTAAGGTGGCCATTATTTGTTGTATCATCTCCCCTTCTTGAAAAGGATTCGATCTCAAATCCAAACCTTGCAAAACCGAAGAGAGGGCAAACAAATACAAAATCCTCATGGCATGAGGGTTAGTGTTAGCACAACAAATCATCTCAACATACCAAGGTTGCACATATTTACAATATAACCAAGGATCTTTTGAATCAAATATTAAATGATCAGTAAAAGGTGCACAAAGGATTTGATTACGGGAATCACCAAGAGATAAATAAACTACATCGGTCCTAATGTCATCAAATAATCTACAAGGTAGAACTTCCTTCATCTTATGAGCTATAAGACACCATTTCTTCTTTATCTCATCAAAAGACCACACCGAGGGGGGGGGGGGTTTCGATTGGTTCTAAAGCCCATAAAATCCATATAGCATTATCATGCACACATATGGACAAACCAACAAACATCCTATCTCGATATAAAATAATTCCAAAACTAGCATGGATGTCATCATAGGCAAAGAGGTAGTATAGGAAAGAATCACGTGCCAAGGCATTCACTGGTGAAGAATGAGCATTTAAGCACATACACATTCTTTGCTTCAAATAACTAGACAACTTGGCATCCACAAGTTGGAATTCGTGCAATTTAGGCATAAGTGTGTCAAACAAGGATGCACATTCAGGAACATTACCCCAAGGAGTCTTATAACGCCCAAACTACAGCTCTCGTAAGAGTGTAAGCGGTCGTTGTCAATTATAGAACCCAACTGGGTTGGGTGTCGAATCCCATAGGGAATACTTGGTCACTAAGTGTTGCAATTATTAGTAGACTGTTGATCGAAAATTCCACGAAAAAGGGGGGATTGGATTGTGGCGTGAATTAATGCTATCAAAGTAATAACAGAATGCTTTGTTTAGTAACATTTAATCACAGAGAAAAATAAGTTAGGGTTATGTCCACCTTATGAGTTCTACGTATCTATTAACTATGAGTAATGCGGAATTCTGACATGCATGCACTTATAGAGATTTGTATTCTAATGGTAAATCCTAGTTTTTCTCAACCATCAAGGATTATTTCCCTTTAACTCTCTCGAGCTTAAAGTGTATAACTAACGGTACAAATTCTCCAAGAAGTTAACCCAGTTACGGCACTAACGTGTAAATAGGGGTTGGTAGCCCTATTTTCTTGTCACACTCTCTTTTCCAAACATGTAACTTTTCTATCGAACATGTTAATGCTATAATGGCGTATTTTATATGTTTGCAACCACAAGAATGTAATTAAGATGAAGAAAGTAATGATATAAGTAGCATACGTATCAAGAATTCACAAACTCATAGTGATAGATAGTATATCATAAGGCTTCCATAACCCTAACAGAGAAGTTTAGCTACTCATGATTACAACGAAGATCACAATAGACATAATCATCATACCGAAGCTCGAATAATCTCACGGTGGGGATGAGATTGGCGTAAAAAGGGATTGACGATATTGCTCCCCTCGTTGCTCACAAGTTAGCGTTTTTCTCTGTATAAACTTACAGATTCTGTAACGTGAATAATACTAGAAAGTCGGATGAATAATGAAAGTATCTATCAATTCGTGAATAATGAAAAGCATGAATTGAATGCATGAATACTGAAAAATTCAGCAAAATAGGGTTTTTATAACATCCTTGTCCTATTCCTACTAAGTTACTGCTGATCCCCAAGTCTGTAGAAATACTATTTTTGCTCGGGACAAGTTCTCCATGCATCACTTTCAGTCCATAAGCTTCCAAACGCTGCCTTCCCTCTTATGTGAAGTTTCCCTTGCTACCAAAAGGTCCACAAAGTGCTGAAATCTACATCATTAATACCTGAAAACATGCTAATCACGTTGGTTAGCTCACTTACAGGAAAATGGACTAAAAATGCAGGAATTATATATTTTGTCCTTAAAACTTATTTAAAATATGGGTAAATTATGGTGCTTTAGGCGTGTAAATACGCCTATCATCAACACCCCACACTTAAAGCTTTGTTCGTCTTCGAACAAAATATTACGTCCATGCAATCATCTACTTAGAATATCACAACAACAACATAAAATGTTCAACAAGACAGGCACGACAATTATTAACAAAGAGTAGTTTTCTTGTTCACTACTAGAAACAATTCAACCTCCAACATAGACTCGTGATGATGGTTAATTCGTATCCACAAGTTAAGGCACAAAGAATCATACAAAACTACCCAAAACTCATCAACCATGTGTGTCTCACAATATATCACCCATAATCACTCACAAGTATTTCATTTTTCGAAACATGGGTATAAGATATTCCTTGCTCTCACTCTCACAAAGAATTCATATGTTGCAACTGATGACCATAGGCTTGCCCTTAGTGTAATGCTCTACTAATATCAGAATGCTAAGCTTAGGATCAAGTAGGTCTTTACAGGTTGTAATGTAGGCTAAGGGACAGGTAGGACTATTTTGGCCAGAAATAGTGACTATGTTCCCTAAGCGCTTTAATACACTACATTATGCCATTAACACTCTCTTTTAAACAACCCTTCTACCTTTCTTTTCATCTAACATCCCTTTTCACCTATTTTGTTATTCAATTATATACAACTTATTTTTTATTTTTATTTTTTTATTTCTGTGTTTTTTTTTTTTTATAAAACACCTCTATGATAGACACTCCTTTTCACAACAATTTCAAGTACCAATACACTCTGAGGAATCACTCTTACCCAATTTCCTCTAATTTTTTCACATGACTACAATTTAAAGTGCTTAGGAATTTGGATCAAATTATGGTCTTGAAAAAAATGGATTAGGCTACATATGAGGCTGTCAAAGTAAATAGCTAAAGGCTCAAAGGGGGTTAACTAGGATAATGTCCACGGGTAGGTAAAAAGAAGGTAAACAATCACAGGCTGCCAAAGAAATGCCTAAATCATCTCCTAAACTCACACTCTTTATTTCACTTTACACACACACTAGGCAAGTTCTAGTATCAGTCACAACACAGAATATACTATAACCTCACACACACAAGGAACATGGTCAACTTTATTGGGAGCAGTATAGACTCTTGACCCAACAACTGAATGAATTAAACCACACACTTATCACACAGTGAGTCACACTTAGAGCCTAAACGTCTCAATAGCAATGATTTTGGCACAAACTCTTGTCATAATACCATGCCGCCTATCAGAACAATTTCATGCAAAATCTAAAAGATCTAAAATTAAACTAACTAATTACGACTAATTAAAACAAACAAGAACTAGAATAAATGCAAATGCAGACAAAGAAGTGTAGCATACAAATACCATCACCCCACACTTAGACGGGACACACTGCCCTCAGTGGAAAATAAATAAGAAAAACCTGATTAGTCGGACTCCTCCGCTATGTCTGGGTTCATACCCCTTGCATCGGAATCATCATCAGAGTTTTCATCATCAGAGTTCTCCTCCACGTCTGAGTCTGGCATTCGGCGATCGTCATCGGTTGGCACGTCATCATCAAGAGGTTCCTCGAAATATACACCTACTCCGCACATAGCCCTCGCATGCTCATTCATTGGGTAGTCATAATCCAATTGTTGGAGCTCTGCAGCAGTTGGAACATGACCCCCGCTCATCATGGTGAACCTCTTCATGCCATATAAATGGCGGAAGAAACTTTCGTCGTGGGCATGTCTTTCTGCAGTGGTCAGGTTGACGCCATGCATAGATTCAGCATCTTTTACCTTTGTGAGGTCAACTTCCTTTGGGTTGTGTGGAAGCTTATGATCTGCAGGTTCCTCTTCGATGTCCTCCTTCCTTAATATCGCAGTCAACAGATTGCCAAAGATGAAGTGGGACCTCTTATGCAGCCTGGCCTTACGCATTGAAGACGGAATAATCGCCCCAATGTTGATGGGTATGTTCGTCATCAAAGAGTACACCAAGCACACTCTATCACATGTGATCTTTGTGTACTGTGACCCTGGAATCAGGCAAGAGTTGACTATCTGCAACCATATCCGAGCTACTCTGTTCAAGGAGGCATACGGGAAGGTATTGTGCCTACCGGTATCCTTGTGACGACTCCACCGTGCCATTGATCTTGTTCTGCACAGTGTGTGTCTGATTGTCCTGTATGGAGGTCTGTGATAAAGATCCTTGAGCGGTGATGGATCCACAGATGGAAGACCCAGAAAAGAGTTGAAGAACTCCGCATTCAGTTGCAAGACTTGGCCCCGAATCTTTACTTCACTTTCGGTAGTCTTTGGGGACCAATTGGCATAGAATTCTCGCGTTAGATAAAGATTGTATTCTCCCATATCTTGGAAAATGAAATCAAGATGTAGCGCCATGATTTTAGCCAAAATACGAGGTTCTCTCTTCGCTAGACTCTCCTTTTGTATCAACTCCATGTGAACATATTTTTTCACTTTGTTGTTCTTGTACCACTCCTTTCCTTCCTCCTCTAGGACCCATTTTATCCCGAACATGCGGCGAGGTATTTGCAGCGAGGAGGATTCAGTTTGCTCTTTTCTTCCCCTTTTCTGACCTTTCTGTGAGGTGGACACTTTTTGTTTTCCTGGTCGACCTTTTGGTGCCATTTTACCTGAGATTAAAATAAAGTCATGTTAGCTTATCTCGGAAGATTTGATCGGCAAACAAACAATAATGGCACCACCCCACACTTAATTTGTTGGCATCAACTAATTAAGTGGATGATATCGATTACTCAGACTTCATCGACATACATGTAGGCGATATGTTCCAACAATATGTTCACCACAGTCATACTTTCATGGAACATTAACTATCCTTTTCAGCTCTATGTCATGTAATCTTGACCATACTTTGTGGTTTGGATTAATGCACTTTTTGAACAAGACTAATACGTAGAGATCGAATCAAGTTTATGGCATAGAAATAATCACAACATCTCATGATTGTATTCAATCATGATCTTTATCTCGATGAACGAGCCTTTCAAAACATTCCAACGTTCGACTTACACAATTATGTGATTAGCTTTACCATTTCAATTCCTCAAAAAGATGACAGTGTATAACAACCAAAATACAAATCGGAACTAAGTTTAGAACACCCATACGTATTCTTTCACTCAACTAGATGTATCAATACAAACCAACTACATTCAAATCACCAACACTACTTCAAGATTTAACAAATCATTATAGGCGTAGTATTGTAATAACTACGGAATATAAAAGAAGTACTTACTTGGTGATAGCCTCGGAAGATTATCTTGCAAGGTTAGAAGAGCAAAAAGAAATTTTTTTGAGAGATTTGGAGAGAAAAGGCGGCACCTAGGTTGAGCAAATAAGTGTGTTTTGTTCTAATGTTGAAGTTTTATTTATAGGACAAGGCTTGGGTCGGGTTTGACCCATATAAAATCGGATTAGCAGACCAAAAAGTAAGCATAGGCGGCGCCTAATGCTTTGCCTATGCTTAGCATAGGCGGCGCCTTTTGCAAAGCCTGGTTGAGCATAGGAGGTGCCTATGCTATGGCATTGTTAGGAATAGGAGGCGCCTATGCTATGACATTGTAGATTCAGAGAGCAAAGGCAATGGCATAGGCGGCGCCTATGCTATGGCATTGTAGATTCAGAGAGCAAAGGCAATGCCATAGGCGGCGCCTATGCTATGGCATTGTTGGGCTTAGGCGGCGCCTATTCTATGGCATTGTTGGGCATAGGCGGCGCCTATGCTATGGAATTGTAGATTCAGAGAGCTTAGGCCATAGCATAGGCCTTGCCTTGTTCGTTGCCTAGATTTACATAGGACTTGCCTAACCAATAGCCTTTGTTTCTTCATTCCAAACTTACCACCTTCAACATGACACAATTCCAAATTAAAATTTGGGCTAGATCTCCTTCTTTATACGTCATACACCTACATTTACTCAAAAACAACAAAAACAATTAGAACGATAGGTTGCCTCCCACCAAGCGCCTTAGTTTTGGTCGTGGCTCGACTCTTCTTTTTGGATTTTTATTTAACAAAAACAAAATCTTAGTAAAACAATACGATTAAAAACTATGGGTTGCCTCCCATTTAGCGCTTGATTTATTGTCGCGGCACGACATAGTTACCTCGATTACTTAGACTTCGTCGAGATAGATGGTGTCCATGCATTTTATCGAGTCAAGAGGCCCGATATATGGCTTCACTCGTTGGCCATTCACTTTAAAGACACCACCATCAATGCCTTCTAACTCTACTACTCCAGACGAGTAGACTTGGCTAATTCTGAACGGACCAGACCATTTAGACTTTAATTTACCTGGAAATAGCTTTAGTCTGGAGTTGAAAAGAAGTACCATATCACCCTTCTGAAAGTTTTGTTGGATAATCCGCCGATCATGGTACTTTTTCATTTGTTCTTTGTAGAGGTCTGCCCTTTCATACGCATGTAGACGGAAGTCATCCATCTTATTCAGCTGCTCCAATCTCAGATTAATTGCATCATCCCAAGTCAGGTTAAGCCTCTTCAACGCCCACAATGATTTATGTTCGAGCTCAATCGGTAAGTGACAAGCCTTCCCATAAACTAATTGGTACGGGGACATGCCAACTGGTGTCTTGAATGCAGTTCTATAAGCCCATAAGGCATCATCCAGCTTTCGGGACCAATCCTTCCTACTAGCATTTACAGTCTTAGAAAGGATCAGCTTAATCTCCCGATTAGAAACCTCTACTTTCCCACTAGTTTGTGGGTGGTAAGGTGTAGCCACCTTATGTTGCTTGACCCCATATTTCATCAATACGGCTCTGAACAGCTTGTTACAAAAGTGTGATCCTCCATCGCTTATGATGGTACGTGGTACCCCAAAATGAGAGAAGATATTTCTCTTTAAGAATGCCACAACACGCTTACCTTCATTATCAGCCAGCGCTACTGCTTCGACCCATTTGGATACATAATCCACAACAACTAGGATATATTTCATCCTAAATGAATTCACAAATGGGCCCATGAAATCAATACGCCATACATCAAATAGCTCCACTTCAAGAATTTTAGACATGGGCATGTCATGGTGCTTCGAGATAGAGCCTTGCCTCTGACACTGATCACATCTTCTCACAAAATCATAAGCATCCTTGAATAATAAAGGCCAATAGTAGCCACTTTGCAATACCATCCTGGCTGTCCGATCCCCTGCATGGTGACCCCTAACTTGGGAAGAATGACTTGCTTCTAAGATGCTAGGCACCTCCACATCAGAGATGCATCACCTAATAACACCATCAACACATCGTTGAAAAAGATACGGTTCATCCCAGTAGTAGTGTTTCACATAATGCATGAACTTTCTCTTTTGATGAAAGGAGAGATTCTCAGGCATCACTTTACTTACAACGTAGTTCGCAAAGTCTGCATACCACGGTAAGTCTTCCACCGTAGAGGCAAGGATCTCTTCGTCGGGAAATGCATCATCAATCTCAAGGTCGGGTTGCGCTATGTCCGCACTCTCGAGCCTAGATAGATGATCAGCTACTTGGTTTTCGCAACCTTTTCTATCCTTTACCTCGAAATCAAATTCTTGAAGCAATAACACCCACCGAATTAGCCTTGGCTTAGCATCCTTCTTTGCCATTAAATATCTCAAAGCCGCATGATCTGTATGAACCACCACTTTGGTTCCCAACAAGTAAGCACAGAACTTTTCAAAAGCATAAACAACTGCTAGAAGCTCTTGTTCCATGACGGTATAGTTCTTCTGGGCTCCATTCAAGGCCTTGCTCGCATAGTATATTGGATGAAATAGACTTTCTCTTTTCTGACCAAGTACAGCACCCAAAGCTACCCCACTTGCATCACACATCACTTCAAATGGTAGAGACCAATCGGGTGCTACGATAATATGAGCTTCAACTAGCTTCCCTTTGAGGCATTCAAATACCTTCAAACAATCGTCACCGAATTCAAACTTTGCATCCTTCTCCAAGAGTTTGCATAATGGACTAGCAATATTGGAGAAGTCTTTGATAAACCATCGATAAAAACCTGCATGACCGAGGAAACTAGGAACTCCCTTTACAAAAATTGGAGGTGGTAGTTTCTCGATAACTTAAATTTTGGCTCGATCAACCTCAATTCCTCTTGCAGGAAAAAGAACAGAGAAGACTTATATGGTATGAAGGATCTATTTAGGGTGCACTACCTGCAAAAGTTCAGTCAAATCCGGAAGATCAAGGAAAGAAGAAATGGAATCACAAGGAAAACTCAGGTTCTCATTCTCCTGGGATCCATAGGGGAGCAAAACATAATTTTAATCCTTTCAAGCATTGTGGTAAGAAGGGTCATCCACCATTCAAATGATGGATAAATCCAGACCAACATTGTGAGAAATGTCAGCAGATGGGACATCATCAAAAGTTTTACAAGAACAACACTCAGCAAACTAATATTGTACAGGTAGCTAATCAAGGAGATAAAGAGCGACTCTTTGTAACGACATGCTTGGAAACTAGCTTCTCGAGTGACAAGTGGCTTATTGATAGTGGTTGCACAAACCACATTACATTTGATCATGATCTCTTCAAGGAGTTGAATACTTCAGTAATTTCCAAAGTACAAGTTTGTAATGGAGACTGTATTTCTGCTGAAATCAAAGGTACTGTGAAAATAACATGCTCCTTAGGTACAAAACTAATTAAAGATGTGTTTTTGTACCTAATATTAGTCATAGTTTGTTAAGTGTTGTCCAGATGCTTGAGAATGGTTTCAAACTTCTCTTTAAATCCAATTACTGTCAAATCAAGGTTGAAGATAGCTGAAACATATTCAAAGTAATGATTAAGGGAAGGAGCTTTATATTGTATCTTTTAGATCATGAGAAAAATACTTATTCTACAACTAAGATCATTGCACAAATTTCACACAAAAGACTTGAACATTTCAACCATACTGCTTTAATTAACTCCCAAAAGAATGATCTGGTTCGAGGGCTACCTAATCTTGAAGCCGAAATACTAGATTGCAGAACTTATCAATTTGGCAAGTAAGCAAGACTTCCTTTCAAGAAAGAAACTTGTAGAGCTACCAAAAAGCTAAAATTAATTCACACAGATCTGAATATCCCTCACTGAACTCCTTCATTCAAAGGGATTGCTTCCTCAAGAATGAGGCCCTACGCTGGGCGAATCTGGATTAGTCAAACTCTAATATGGGTACCGGACACCGAATGGGAAAAAAAATACTGCAAGATGGATCTTCAACTGACAGATATGTTTACCAAAGCCTTGCCAAAGAGAAGATTTAAATTTCTCAGTAAAAGACTTTAAATTTTCATCAACTTAAGCAAGAAGGAGTGTTGATTAATTGCCTCAGTTAATGCAGTAGAAGTTGAAGTAGTTGCTGGAAATTATCCAATTTTTTTAGCCATGTTCTCAACTTAGTTTAGTGGCTGATTTTTAGATGTTAGTGGTGTAGTTGTTTTGGATAATGTTGATCATGGAATCATATACAAAGTAGTGGCTTAATTATAGGCTTTAGTTATTACATTTTTTTTAGTATTTAAGCACCGCTTCAGATTAATGAAAAATTATCCTTTGTGCAGTAAATTATTTATTCTCTTCTTTCTTTGTTTTTTATCACGTCAAATAGTTGAAGTTAACCTTACAACTCCAACATTATAGAGTCTTCATTAGACATTAAACAGTTGGATGTTTTGTTTGTCATTCAAAGTTTATATGCAGTATTTCAAGTTAATTTTTTTCTTATTTCAAGAAATTTGTTGCATAACTATATTTTCAACTTTCACATAATTTCAAAGTTTAGTATACGAATATTTTGTAAGGCCAAGGGTTTGCATGGATAACTCGTGGTACTAAGTGTAATGTTACATCCAAGGTATATGCTCGGAGCCTGACAAATATGGTATCAAATCATAAAAGTGTCCTAGGGTGTCTATGAATTCGTGTCTAGTAAAGTCCTAATTGTGGGTGTGAAGCACACCACACTTATAATCAGGAATCTACAAGACATTTAGGAAAGATCACTTTTTTTCATTTTCTAGTTTGTGTTATGTATTTACCCTAGGAGTAATATTTTAACCCATACTCTTCAATACTTTAGATTATGCCTCAAAAGTGAACTTCTCATTAGCGATCCACAATGACTTCTAACATCCCAACTAA